>CM044398.1:30355000-30880000 GCA_024322285.1 Musa beccarii
TGGATCTACAAAAACAGAAGACTAAAGAAAAATTACAATAAAATAAGAGCTTCATGACCCAAGGGGGAAGGAGAATCTTGTTTCATATCTGATTGCTAAAAGGTCCATGGAGAAAGGTACTATAAGGTATATAGAGTAATGATAGGTAATGCAAGATTGTTCAGATGAACAAATAGTGGAGATGCTGTGATGAGAAAAATAGGATAAGGCACAATGTAGCAATTCAACCATACTATATGCCATATGTCCCAACTAGTGTGGTCATATGAGCAATTCAACCATGAAAATAATCCATAAAACAGAAAAAACCCTTAACCTTTTGTACCTTACAACAATAAATAAATAAAAGTAATGTTCAAAATTTTGACATTAACTATTTACAAAAAATGAAAATGAATAAATAATCTTATATCTCATCCTCTTCCTCTAGTAGATCACTGCCACCACATCTCTTATCCTTCTTCTGTTGCCATAAGATCACTGCCACCTCGATTCACACTAATATTAGTGCTAACTCCACCACCACAACCATCACCAGCAATATCTACTACTCTGCTGTTGTTCATCAACCAACACAACCTCCTCTTGTTCCTCCACTTGACAAATAGTTGGTAACTCAGTACGTGGTATGGAGATAAGAGCGCTGTGGTTATGCTACATCAAAATAAAAAAACGACAACAACTAAAAGACAAGAGTTAACTAGAAACCTCTGGGCTACCTGACAAAGATTTCAATATAGGTTACCAGATCCATCAGTTAAAGATGCAGAAAAGACCACTACTTCCATATTTTTTTCTTATTTTGGACCCTCAGTTTCCCAATTGGTACCAACATAGACAACACTCGTGGTTTTGCAGGAAACCAACCCATTGCTTGAAAAAATAACAATGAATAAGATGCTCTGTAAAGTTAGTGAGCCATGCAATATAGGACACAACTGGCTCTCTCTGGATATGAAGTTCTTTGGGTACACTACAGGATATAACCATCAATTAACAAACTGAAAAATCATGTTCTAGTATAGGCAACTAGGGCATACAAAACTCAAGCCCACCCAATGCGCAAGGTTCTTGCTAACGCAGTATCTCATGCGAATTAGTGTATCTAGTCTTAACTCTACAGGCAAAGACATTAATTCTATGATTTAAACCCTATCCATCCAGGTCGCAACGAGCAACCTTCTGATGGTGCCAAGGTTCATCTTAGCATACAAGATGAGCCAATCTGATGAAATGCAAAAACAATTGCAATTTAATCTACTTTTAATCAATGATTCTATTCATATTCCTATATACATTCAAATATTTGTGTAGGCAATTCATATGAAGGACCAATGTGAGCATTGACAAGCATATAAGTGTGTAAGCTTATGATTTTGTGCAAGTATTTTTATGTAGTTGCAAAAAAAGATCTGCTATTGAATATGCATGATAGAAAATTAGAAGTTTAATTTGGTACAGAAACAAAACATGTTGGGATGCATGTCCTCTTGTTATTAGAATATAAGAAGCTGCTTTAGTCCAACAATGTTATTATCCCACCTGGATAGCAACCCGGGCTGAGAACTTTACAAGGCCCTCTTCACTTAGTTTTTCTGACGCACTCTTTCCACGAACAGACTTGGAAACCACTCTAGTAGCCTCGTTTGCTGCTCTATGCCGTGCTGATAATCCTTCGTCAAAATGAATCTACATCCATTGTTAAGATGTGAGAACAAAGGAAAAAATTATATAGGCAAAAATGACTTGTAAGGTAGAAACTGAACATACGACTGCAGAACCCTCACTAAGTAAACAGAAAACTGATCATATTGATACAAAACCACTTGTAAGGTAGAAACTTTTAACATAGCATGCATATTAGACCTTAAATTGACAACTTAAGCAATTCAACATAATGAGTAATCAAGTTTCACATCAATGTCTCAAATCAAACAAACAATCAATTCAATGGAAACAAGATGTGCTTCATCCTCTTTGACTGAATATACTTTCTGAAAGATGACTTATTCACCAAAAGCCGTATGTAACATTAGCATTCTTCACAGAGATGTAAACTAAAAGAAAATGGCATTGTGGCGTTATTCCCAGATTATACTGTTCTCTCCCTATTGTACATGTATTACATATTCATTAGTTCCCAATATGATGACCAAGAGCCAATGAGCTATGCAACATTGGCATGCTGCAAAGAGATGTAAACTAACAGGAATAAAAATAGGGAAAATACTCCAGTTAAAAGAACTCTCTTGGTCTATTGCACATGTACTATATGTGCATCTCATTGAGAAATGGATATCTGGCAGAGTATATGCATATATTTTTTCATGCTTCAATTTTTGCTTGCATGAGTATGGGCTAGTCATGTCTTTATCATTAGTTATGCATAGTTCAGCCATACCCAGAGGATTTGCATCCGAGTACTACAGGTGCTAACATCATCGTTCATATGCCACAATGTGATGTTGCTAATTAATCTCAATTTGCTGAATCTAATGCTTCATATGGCTCAGAGTCGATATAGTGACGATAGTCGTAATTTTACCTCTCAACAGCCAATATAGGTCTTCCCTGACCCTACATGCCCCAAGCCAGGATAGTTACCAACATGGGGAGCAGCTACAAACCTAACTATACTTAATGATCAACAGGTCAGAAATCTTGCTAGTTTGTTTCATGCATGATATACCAGTATCAATTATCATAGAGCAATGTCATGAATGGATTTTAAACGTATACTGAGGGTCTACTATCATCTGACATTGGGACCATGGCCTACATCTCACTTCAGCACAGTGGCCATTTTTTGTGGTAGTGGCCATTAACAATACATAACATATATTATTTTGGTTTTTTACTTGACTATTTATTTACAACTATTTGAAATTTTCAATTATATTCCCACTGTAGCACTTTTATAAGTTTTTTTACACATGTTTTCTTGATATAAACATTAAACACATTTTGATTCATCAATTAGCAAAAAAATATAATAAGTAAATTTAATTAGTTTTACTTGGCCCAGTGCAGACAAAACTGAATCAATCCAGCCGCTGACCAATACCAGAACCAGACTGAAATATCAATCCTTGCACTAAATGATCGGTAATCTAGCATATCTGACCACACTTCATTATTACTATCCACAAGGACTACCAAAAATGTTATGTTCATAACTTTCCATCTTAAGATACTAAAGGTTAGACACCTAATAATAACTACTAGTGCATAGAAGACAATCGAGTCCAAAATGAACTATCTTAATACAATAAAACAAAGAGGCACAAATATTTAAGTATTTATTTTCAAATGAATGTACCCTCTTTAAAAGAATAATCAGGATGCAATATGCCAACTGTGTATATATATATATATATATATATATATATATATATATATATATATATATATATATATATATATATATATATATGTATATGTATATATGTATGTATATGTATATATGTATGTATATGTATATATGTATGTATATGTATATGTACATATGTATGTACATGTATACATATGTATGTATACATATATACATATATACATATACATATACATCCATATATACATATACATATATATATATATATATATATATATATATAGATAGAGAGAGAGAGAGAGAGAGAGAGCCAGACAGAGCAGAGGGAGAGACACAATTATACCTTGGCATGTTCCAAATGCTTTATCGCTTCGTCTTGAGAGCAAGAATTCATGAATAATTGAATACAACATAGACCAGCAGCAACATGATCACCCTTAATAACCTGGATTATGATGTTCAGGTGAGATTCACTTTAAAAACATTAGAAAAAATAAGTTTATGCAAGGGGGGCATGACAGTGGCAAAGACAAAGAATAGGCTTACTTCAGATTGACAATATTGGGAGAGTTACATCACGGTGACATTTTACAATATTACCATTTAGTAAAAACCATGCAGGGCTCTAAAGAGAACTTGAGATGTGTGGTTCTTAAACAAGATGGAGCATTAATACATGAATAAAACATTTATAAATCCATCAGTTTTATAATCCAATCCTTCTCATAATAAACATACAAAACAGACCACTGACACCCATCATGGAGTTCTTTAGTGTATTCTATAATCAACTTGCAACTAGCAACTTGCAATTACTAACAAATAGATTTCCACTTCCCCTATCTATAATCCATAATAATTTGGAGCAAGAATTAAATACTAGTCTGTACCTCATATTGGTTCAACATTGAACCATGACAGTGTGTCAGTATGATATATCATACACAATTGGGAAAATAATTCATTGTGAAAGAGACCAACACCTCTTATTGTGCACCTACATAGATTGATTCTACCATGGTCACGACAACACCTCTTATTAAGAAAGAGGCCAGAACTACTGCCAATCCCGACAAGAGGATCCGAGGCCATATGGAGGAAAGTATTTGAGTTATAGACTTCGTTGTGATCATTTGTGTACATTTGCTGTTCTACCAGCTCCATTGTGTTAGAACAGCAACTTAACAAAATGTGAAGGCAAAATCTAACATGCCAACCACATAGATTAAACAGGATTTATCCACAACACAAATCCTTGGCATAAAACCTTTTTGCAAAATAGTATTGAATGTCATGCCAGTTAGCAAGCTAAAAATTGGCCAAACTATATGTTGGCATTCTGGCATAGTTTGACGTGCTGAATGTGCAGTGCATATACCTTTCAGGCTCAGCACACCCAACATGTGCCAACAAATGTCAATAGTCAATTTAACCACTGTTTACATGGTATCAAATCAGTAAATATGACTAGTCAACATAACTTGGCATTTGGATCCTTTTGTTTGGTGGAACTAATTCCATGACAAGAACAAATGTTGACACATATTAACCACTCTTTTGAATTAGATGAGATATTTTTCAGAAAAAACCAAACTTGTCCCTGTTCTTTCAATGCTGATTCTGTGGAGCATGCTCTAGACAGTATACACAATTCCATTAAAATCATTCTTTCAAAGTTGCCTAGTGGTACATAAAATAGCCCTAGAATCCATTAGCAATGTATTGGGAAATAATAGAGTTTAACAATTTATGATAAGGCAACATTTTCAAACTGTTGTATCTGCAAAGAACAAGAATCCTAAAACAGCAGGTGTTTTCTATAATAGAATTTAAAGCAATCCAGTTTGTAATATATGAAATAATGTCATAAGCAAAGAGTATGCTAGACTAAGAAACATTATTTAATACCAGAAACTTGTAGAGATAATTAAAATGTCGGTGTGTTTCACAGTAGTTGCATATACGAGTGAGTGCAGCAGATATATACTGGCTCACTGTTGCATCTTCTAAATGTGCAGAAGCAATTCTTTCTGAGATGACATCCTGCAAAACAACCATACATCCATGCCCGATGCACAAATCACACAAGTCATCAATGGTTCCATAGTCGGTTGCCAAAGGATCAGCTCTTTGAGGAGATGAGGAAGGAGCTGTCGACACATGTGGTGAAGGCTGAGAGAGTGAAGGTAGAGAATGTTGTGGAAAGAACAGCAAGCAAGCATCATAATAGTGACCATGCTTCAACATGAATGCAAGCATTTCTGGACGAGCATACTGCACATTCATAGATAGGCATACATCAGAAAAGCAAGTAAGATCACTCCCTGACATAGCAAATCACAGGAAAATTAAAGTACCAAATTGCTAACGATATAAGAAGAAAAAACAATCCATCATAGCAGTTACCATAACACATTTTAGATAGAATATAAATGGAACTAAGATGATCAACTGCATCTATCATCAACTTCAACTAGTAGCATCTACCATGAATTAAGCACATAACAGAATCAAACAAGTTCTATATCAAATGAGAAATTATTCGTGCATAGTGTATACGTAATAAAATTTGGTGTATCTTGAAACTTAAATGATAGGTTTCATTTTCCCAATAAAAATAATGCAGAATTATGCTCAGTGACAGCTATAGTTAATAGTTCTTGCTGCATTAAGCTATGCAAATGGTACTTACTTCTTGTAAATAGTGAATGCATTCAACATATCTGATATTGTCAAGGTTACTGCGAGGAGTATCTTCAAAATCAGTAATGGGATATAACGATGGACCATTTGAAGATTCTTGAGATCTTCTGGACCTCTCAGAACGTGGAAAAGTCGATGGCATATACAGAACATTAAGGTATGCATCAGCAGAAAGAGAATCATCCAAGATTGTCGGTGCACTTTTAGCCAAGTGTTCATACCTGCAATATTAGCCTTGCTATCAACTTTTTTGTGAACAACAACAATGGAAAATGAACATATTCCTGTAATACACAACTATACACAACTGGTTCATTGGTATAAAAAGATTTTGACACAGATCCAAGATTAATAATGCAGAAAATACCAAGATGTAAATAGTACAAGTAGAGTGAGTATTAACGTTCCAAGGGTTTGTTCTGTTTGTACCAAGGTCTTAACATTGATCAATGCAGATTTGATTATTGATCAGCTTGGTACATTACCAGTGTACTGGATATTACAGGAAAAAAATACAAAAAATTGAAAATGAATGTATTGCTCCCGTATCAAGGTATAAGTTACAAAACTGTACTTGGTCAAACCAGGAAATACCAGTCTGTATGTAGCCTGGTATTCGAAACCTGGGTCTATACTGTAACATTTACCAAAGCAGATGATCTAAACTCCAAACGTAATGGACCATCTTCCTTCCCCAATTACAGTTCATGCTAGATTCATTTGATCATGCCTTCTAAAGTTTCTTCTAGAGCTGCTCCTACAATCCCACAAAATTTCAGTCCCATTATACTGCCACGAAAGTCACTAGGTTTGTCCATTTGCTTGTGGTTCTAGTCTCAAATGAAAAGGTGGAGGTTGCATCAGACCATTGACAGGAAGTGTGAAACTATGCAGATCACTGTAGCACAATGAAGTGTTGCGGGGCACCTTCACCACCCAAGTGCCTCAAAGGATGAGTTAGGAGGTCATAGGGAGGTGGCCCATGACATCTGCATCCAGACATGGTGCAGTGTTGGCATGAGTTCTCACATTGTTTTGAACCGATGCGAATGGAAAAAGAGGAGGTTGACTATGAAAACTTTACTAAAAACCATGAATAAAGATTTAAATGCTTTCGATTAACTAAGGACATTGCTTTTTTACATATCTCAATGGCAACAAAAGGTCTAAATAGTTGACCCAAATAGCCGGAACATCATTACTTGTTGTTTATTGCTGTTGCGAAATTCACAAACTATGGCAGCCCAAATCTCATAGTAGTGCACTTAGTAAACCATTTCAAAAGTTATGATACTTCCCATTAGAAAGACTGGAAAAGTAATATAAAATGAGACTAACAAATGCTCATGGATAATGCAAAAGATTAAAACAAGATTATCCTTTAGTCGGTGTTGCATGTAAATTGTAAACAAATCCTTTTAGACCAGTTTGTTATACAAGGGCAATTGACATAAACAAAACTATGGTCATAGTCAAAATGATCTAAAAAAATTCAACAAGTCCAGTGGTAATTATCATAAATACAAATAAAAAGGATATACAACAAAATAGTTTTTCAACATTTTGGATAAAATTTTTGTATTGTCCTCCATCTGAAGGAAGAAAGATCATGTCACAACTCACAATAGTTCATCAATAATCACCATTATTTTTTCACAGCCAATAATCACCATTTTATAGTATCCTAAGTTTGCATGTTTATGTGGAACTTGATTTACTTAAGACATTCAAAAGCAATGACCTTTTGTTATCACAACAAGAACCGAATGAGAAAAGGCATACATATAATGCACTTACATTGATCTTATGGAGGGAACATCCACTGGAGGACCTCCTTCCACAGTATTAATGATGTCGAGGATCACAGCTGCAGGATCACCTTTATGCAGTTGAAGAGCTTGCCTGGATACAATCACATATACGTTACACAAGAACATAATCCAGGAGAAACAGCAAGCATATGTAGTTCAGTGACAGGCATAATGGCATATATTGCTTGACTATCATGTCCTATCTAGAGAAGCTTTGGCACAACAAAGTGATTATACAAGTTCGTCATCCATAAATTTGATAAACTTGATGTAAGATAAGATATCTTAAACCAACCAAATACCAACATATACAAATATCCATTGCCATTCTACTATTCCTGACACCCAAAGGACAAAACTATACTAAACTTTTTATTCTCAACCTATATTAATGACGCTTTTCTGGCACGGACTGCAAAACTTGTCACCACTTGAAATGGTTTCACTTCATTAGCCACCAAGTTCAATTTTGAGGCTTCTTTTTTATGACACAACCAACTCATGATCATTATCACTTATATTTTCTTATTACACCTTCAAAGCATAACTCTATATAAACAATTTCATCAATATGAAATAAAGTACAAGCTATTTTTCAATGTCATATAGTAACATAAATTTTTGCCACACCAAGAGGGTTGCTGGCCACAGATTGGCATGTCCAATTGCAATGCCAAAATTGTAGCACCAACCAATCCAGTCATGACCATAAGCATAGGGTGTGCACTGTACCATCATGCTACCAGCACAATACCACAGCGTAAGAAAGGTAGCTTGACCACACATGACAATCTATGTAGCATACCTACACAAAGTCGATTTCTTTAACCAACTAAAAGCTCCAATTTTATTTTTTTTAATAAAAAATATTTTCATTACATTAAATGACATACATGACACTCACACGTGGACTCAAACCTGAAACCTATCACTTGTGCAACAATATGTTAACCAAATTAGATGTCTCAACCATGGTTCGTAGTACCGGTCCATACCGATGTACTGACCAGCTATCGGTACAGTACGTACTGAGCTATACCGAGCTGTACCGAGCACACCAACATATGGTACACTAGGGTGTGCTAATATAGCACCCATACCAATCCTCTATCGGACCGGTACATACCACCCACCGCGTCGTACACTTCTGTACGTCAAACCTTGGTCTCAACTAAGACTCCAATTTCATTTAGTTAAAAATTGTCTTTATCAAACATAAGAACTACTAGATTCTTTAATTGAGTTATGACAAGAAACCAAATATCCTACTTACTTGAACTTAACGCGTGCTTGAGCATAGTGTTCCATCCGAATCAAGGCATGACCCCAAGCATTCCATACTGGAAAAGCATCAATCTAACAACCAAAGTTTGTCAAGAATCAATTCCAAAAGGTTGAAACTAAGAAAAGAACTAGGTTGGATATTTTCTCCATTAAATTAAATGATGACCTTGCACTTTTTACATGTATATACAGCCATGCTGTACCGCTCATCGACAATCAATCTGTCACGCAGACGTTCTGAAGATTCCTTATCAGCAATATCATCAAGAGAAGCAATTATTCCTGATCCAAGAAGACTCTGAAGAAGCTCTGCACGTCCTAGCCAGATGTCTGCTTGTCCGAGAAGTTCAGACAGCTCATCAGGATACTGACTTCCACTACTTGAGCTTGCAGTGTCTGTAGATGCATCATCTGTCTCCCGAGTTTTATCATAGTTGCTTGAAAATTCACTTGATCCAGACAGCTTTCTCAACAGACTTTTTGCATAGCCTAGCGCCTAACATAGGTACCTCAGTTATTAAAAATGGCAAATAAACAACTTGCTTCTCACAGAAGTCATATACCTGCACATAAGTTTCTGTTGCATGATATGCTTTACTCATAGTTTCCATAGAAGCATTCAGAGGCAGATGTTGGGAGCATAACACATTCTTCATCTGAGAAATACATAATTGCAGAGCACCTCTGGCAGAGGCCAACTCATCAGAGCACAAAGAAAGCAATGCCTGAAAATCATTAAATTAAACATCTTAGAGAACATCAAACAGAACATCTACACCAGCAAATACCCTTTGGTTTTGTATAGTTGGCCAGGCAAGGAAAATAGATAAACTACTAAAGTCTAACAATATAATCCAAGAAGCCATTTCTGATTAATAATTTATTTTGAAATGGCCACATAGATGCAACAGTCAAGAGCATTACTAAATTGATCATTCTGAGATATTTCATAAGACAATATCAACTCATTTTTTTACTGTACTTTATGATTCAACTACAAAATTTATATGTAGAATTGGTTTTTAAATTCTAACAATCATGTAACTCAATTTTTAACTGTACTTCATGATTCAACACAAGCAAATTTATATGGAGAATTGGTTCTGAACAACCAAATTTCCAATGAATCACACAACAACATGAAACAATACTAAATTGACTATTTCGAACTAAATGTTCCCGTTTCATGATAAAAGTAAGCTGAAGAACCATGCTGCGTTCAGAAACAACACTTTGCAGATCGTACCTTAAAAAGTGTAATATCAGGAGAAGTTTCATATCTATGAGAAGCACGAACAACATTATCCTTAATAGGGTCACCAGTGAGAACCCATTCTTCAGCAATGCAGACAAATGGAAGCCTCTCTTGTCCATCAGCAGAGACTGCTGTGGCACGCTCCTCCTGGATACCTGACATTGCTTCCCAAGCAACTCTATCAGAATGCATAAATCCTGAACTCTTTCTCTTTCGATGAACATCCTTTGGAGGAATCTTGGGTGCATTATCACGATTCGTCCACGAAAAAGCCCGGCGAGCCTCTCTTTGCCAGTTACCAATACTGCTTGCAAAATTTGACATAGATGGTGTGCCAGATCTAGTTTTTTGCTTTGATCTAGACCCTGAAACGGAGATCCTGGTCTCTCTATGAGCAGCACCAACATTCACAGTAATCGCTTTAGCAGCATATGCAAGTATTAAATTGTCATCTCTCAAGGATGGAAAGTCTTTCAATATCTGCAAATAAACATCATCAGTAAGCAATTATCCGGTTGCACTTGAGAGTGCAAGAAATACTGCCAAACTTTCATGATGTTAGTCATACGTTACCGTTCATGTCTAATGAAACTCATTAATGTTGCAAAGATTCTTAGTCAATGCAATTCATTAACATTGCAAAGATTCTTTGTTCAGAACTTACAATTGTTAACAATATTGTGGATAAAAGCTATCGCGAGTAACAATATACCAATGATGCTGATTGTAGCTGCTTCATCATCAATGTAACTTCAAGAATCAAATGAGGATGTTCATGCAAAGCCGAACATCGTTGCTGGGATGGTGATGGCAGTAAAGCTAAAACACGAAGACCCAGTGCCCACAAGTTAAGTTGGGCAACTTCAGTGTCTGAAAGGTTTCCAACTCTCCGTTTTAAAAAAAAGTGTACCTGAATGAGTTCAAGCCGTTTGAATCAGAAAAATAAATAAAATAATATCTTAGGGAAAAGTTATTTGCAAGGCGTTATACAAGAAGCTGCTTAGAGCGCAAGTCAGGTAAAAGCTGCATAGCTCCAACAGCAACAGGTAGGGCATCATCTGAGTCACGCAATGAAGAAAGAAACCTTGAAGCCTCAGCTGGGCCTCCACCACTAAGTGGGTCTGTTGTGAGTAATTTAACAAGTTGTCGGCCTTGCAGTTCTCTACGCAACTCGACAGATAAAGATGCACTTTCAGCAACTTCTAAAGCAGCAAAAACAGCCCCTTTACCAGCTAATCTTAGTGCTAAACCTTCAGGATCTTTCTTACAATCATCTTCTACCTGAAAAGATAATAGAGACAAAATTTTCAACATAATATGCTATGAACCAAAGATTTAAACTCAGTCCAGTACTGGTTTCAACTTTCAACAATTGTTAGGACCAATACGTTACCAGTTTACCACATAGTGTATCTACTTAAACCATTTGGTATCAACTTTAAATTGTTATCTATAGCCTTACCATCTTGTTATCAATAAGAATGCATGATATATTCAAAATCTGGATGGAAGAGATGGAAGTAAAATGAAGTCATACCTCTTGCCAAGTGCTGTAATGCTCATCAGCATTTAAAATGTGACGGTATCTCTGAAGAGCTTTCCTCATATGCAAGACCTACCAAGACCCCGAACAGATATTATATTCGGATGCATGATCAAAATAATTTTGCAAAAAATTATATTGATGTCAAAATGTCAATATTTCGTACAAAGAAATCTGAAGCTTTTGACAGACAACTGCATTTACCTCACTCCGCAAAGGTTCATAAGGAGGCAAGTGGCAGATGCACATAGTGAGAACATCAATTGCAGGATCTAAATCCCACCTATGTAGGTATCTGAAATTCACAAACATAAAGTTAATTGCAAAAGCCTCAAGCAGAATATCCAACAAAAGAACATATCAAAGCAAGAACAAAACCAATAATCCATGGATTTCTTTGCCAGCTGGGCCATACAGTCTAAGCTGGCACGATCAATATATGCTTATACATAAGCAAGTGAAAATTCCCACAACTGACATGGCAGCACATTGTCATACAATGATATACAATGTGCCCAAGGGGGTCCCAGCACGTTCATAGACAGAAGGATAGGCAGGTTCCAATATGGACTGCCAATCTAAATAAGGGAATACCATTCATGATCATATTAAAACCACTTGAGAATTCAGAAAACCATGAAAGTCAAAGAATTGGCAAATTTTGGATGGTTTCAACTGATACAAGCACCACATCATGTGCAGTTGAACCTAGTTGATCCGAGTCTGATTCTACCAATTTGATTTGATGATTTGAAGCAATTAATCCATCAATCCGAATCTTAAATTCTTAGAGATCCTTAGGCATGCCTCTGTGCAACAGCAAACACAATTTTATCATCTAAAAAAGCCAAGGAATGCAAAATTAGCAAAACTACCTGGACCAGTTCACACTGGCCATTATTTAGTGGTTCAGGTGTGAAACAGTCCAGTTTATATTTAAAAAAAAAAGATCTTGTGCCTAGGATTTTCTGATGTGTGGCAGACGTGTGACTTGGAAGCTGGCAGCCATACTGTCGGCTCGTCCCTCACTTGCCGCCAACCATACCCACACTGATCTGGCCATGGACCCATATAGGTCCAGTATTTAAAATTGCATTCTTGTTTAATGCTATTGAAGTCAGTTTTAGTACCAAGACAAAGAACCGCCAAATTTTGGTTCATTTGAACAAGGACTGCCTTACCGTGCACTAGACCCATACCATCTGCTGGCCGGACCAACACGTAGTAATTAGTATTGATATATCAACACATGGTACACCGATACGTACCAATGTTTCGAAGACGAAGAAGGAGAAACGGAAGACATAGTGAAGGAGAAAGAAAAAGGAGGAGGAAGCAAGAAGAGGAGATGGTGGAGGAAGACAACAAAGATGAAGGAAGAAGGGGAGGCGATGGAGGAGGGAGTGTACTGCAGAGATTGATGATGTTAAAGGATAACGGCGATGACGTCAAATGATATCGATGGTTACAACGACATCGATTCCACATGCCCCCGAGAAGAAAGCTAGCTGAAATTGTTGTTTTAGTTCTTTTTTATACTTAGTTGGACCGGTCCACCCAAAACAAGGGCAATCCATGTACCATCCATGTCCGAACCAATATGTATTGCCCATTTCGTAACATTTCAGGTGGTACAACAATCCTTGGTTTTAACTAGTACAAGCACCACATCAAGACCAATTCAATCTAGTTGATTTTAGGCTGATTCTAACCAATTTGATTCAATGATTTCAGACATACAATCCCTTGGATCCGAATCCCAAATTCTAGTGATGCCTAGGCGTGCCTCCAAGCGAGAGCAGATACAAACTTGTCATCTAAATTGTTCAATTCAACGAAAGTCAATGCTAGTACTAAGCCCAGGTGACATAAGACCAAGGTTTTTAATTTCGTACCATACTTACGTACCGATCCACCAACCTATCGGCATGTAGACCGCCCACTACCAAGCGGTACCAGATTTTTGGCCCCGTATCGAGCAATACGAGGCTGTACCGGGCGGTAACGTTCAAAATTTCGACTGTTACTGAGCTGTACCGAACAATACCGATTGATTTCGACCGTTACCGACCTGTACCGGGCGGTAACGATTGAAACCGATCGTTACCGATTTATAACAGTTTTCAAACAATCCATTGGAAGCATCCTAAAGGGTTTTTAAACCCTTTCCTACACGACATAGACATAGAACGAAGCTCATCATATTCACAATCATCGTATTATGGAGAATCTTACGGCCAACAACAATACGATGATAGTTGGTCATACTTCTCCAAGCAACAGTATGATACAGAGTAGCAAATCAGTAACGAAAGTTGATGTTCTAACATTCACCAATTCATGCCTCAGGTGCCACTTCGGACACATATGATTCACAACAATCAATATACAACAATCACCACATTGATGCACTAATGGCATACAGTGTATCAATACACTATGTCGTGGGATCAATTTCAAGCTTGGGTCCAACAAATATATCATATTGATATACAGATACATAAGATCGTTGACCCCAATCCACCACCCATGGAGGCCCATCGTTCTTTTTGTTGGTAGAATCAAGTATATCTACGCATGTGATTACTTAATTCATTTGAATCTTAAAGATTAAATTATAAAAATAATCTAATAATTCAAATAATTTTTCTTTAAATAATTTAATATTAATGAAAAGACGATTAAAACGAATCGAAATTGCAAACATTCAACAATGCTACTCCTCAAAGCTCGAAAAAAATTTATGGCACTATTCTTACCTAATTTACATTAGATTTACTAAAACTATACTAAATGTATATTTATTTCTAACTTAAAAACCCTATCCTAACTTTTTTTTTCTATTTTTTAGGTATTTTCAGAGGGTTTTATACCTATTTTATGCGTACCACTCGATATACTTGTGTACTACTCAGTGCTCAGTATTCTGATACGGTACGAAGTTAAAAACCTTACATAAAACTAACATCAATATGAGCCATAGTTATCAAAATTGAACCGGTCATCAACCTAACCAAGCCTAGAATAACTAAATAACTAGTTGAAGTAGTGGGCAATATTTTCTCCTTTTTTCTCTTTTCTTTATTATCAATTTATCATCACTTTTATCTACCTTTATTTCTTTATTATCCTCTCATTCTTTTCTATTTTTATCTACTTATCTTTCTTTAAATTTTTCCTCATCTTAAGAGGACAAGCCACAAAAATAGTATCTTTGATCACATATAACAAATATACATATATTGCCCTCCCTAAACCTCGTATCACCAAGAGCATCGTGTACTTGCTAATTATCCTCTTCCACCTCTTCTTATTCCTTCTCCTCCTCTATTCCTCTCCTCTTCTCCTTCTTCATCTCCTCTACATCATCAGGCAGGGCAAAGGTCAGTGTGGCATGAAGTGAAGACACATAATGTGGAGAACATGGATTAACAAGGAAGCTGTCTCAATTTAACTTATTACTTTTTTCATTCTTATCATGTCCTTGACAAACAATAAAAAGGAATCTGGAACTAAGCATTTCAATTACTTTATAAACGAAGATAAAATTGGACCTGTTCAGTTTGACTCTGCCATTACTCACAGGTCACCATAACCCCAGCTTGGTAAACAAGTTCAACTCAATTGTCATGCATACAGCCATAGATGATCCAAATATAGAACCAGGTCAGTCAAGGGACCAATCCCCTTTTCTCTGGTTCAGCCAACCGGTCCAGTTCAATTTTGGTAACTAAGGTTTGAACTAACTGAGCAAATATGGAAAAGAAAATGGAAAAACATGAATTTTATCCTAGAAAATTGTTTTTGCTATTGTTTAGGCTACCAATGAACCACCAACAAATGGGTGAAGGATGCCAACAGCATCATAAGCTTCCAAGTGATGCTGCAAATCAGACCTGTTGATATGAAAATGTCTCTTTAAGATTCCAAACCATGAAGCATATTTCAGTGTTTTACATTGCTCAGCAGGTTATACCAGTAACAATACTCCCCAGAAAATGCTAGAGCAAAACCAAGAATATGAAAGGTGGATTCATTTGGTGCTAAAAATCAACATACAATGGGACATTATCTTGAATCAGTTGTATGAAAGGATAGAGACAAACAGGCATGTTTTACAAAATCAATGCCTATTGGATGCATTGAATAAGTCTTTACACAGCATCTGATGCATGCTTGCTGAATCATCTGACAACACAGAATAAACCACAGGTCAAATTGGTATTTTTGGTGCCCAACAAAGCTAAGTAGCTAACAGTACTTCAAATATATATTCATCCTTCCCTTACGAAGGAACTCAGCACCATAAAACTATCTGCACCTGTTAAACAGATGCGATTTGATTATCTAGAATTTAGAACGACAAAAAGGAAAGAAAGAGATCCAGAGAGGGGTGATAATGGGTAGTAGATAACTAGATATTTTTAGAAAAAAGGTTTGTGACCCATAATATCTTAATCTCTATATAGTCGTGTGCAAAAGCCCCCATGCTCTATCCCTGGACTAGCCTAACACATTCTTAAATTGAGTAGGATTATAGTTTTTATGATTAACATAAAAGTTAATTTCATCTTATAAAGTTCCAAAATCCATTTACAGGATTGTATCTGCTCCAGCCACATGCATCTTTCTTTTAGCATTAGCTGTGATAGCTATTATCTGCTTGAGTCTTGCCTCTTGGGATGCCTAAACAGAGGGCAATAGGCACTCAATTGTAGCCTAATATCCACTACAGCAATTAGCATCTTGAATGCTCCTAATCATTTTAAAAAATCTAAACCAGCTGAAGGCCCTCAGACAACAAGACCAAACCATTAACACTTTATGAAGTCAAATGTGACTCGTGAACATACCTAACTTTTGTGGTATGGAATGAGGCAAAGACCAGAACGGTGCACCCAATATGACTAAAACCAGACCTTTAAAACATTTAAACATGGTGAATGTACGTGATAAATTCATACCAAGACAAATGTTCTACCCCTTCAATAACTGCACCTGTGATCTTCATTGACTCTTCAGCTTAAGTTGGCTAGTCTGTTTCTTCCAAAGCTTTTTGCCACACAGACGACTGAATAATAATTTATATTAGTCTCCATAACAAAATTGTTTCTTTCTTCTGTTGCGATTAAATAACTCATTGGCACTGTAGCTTTAGACTCATTGTGGGAGATCTTGGGGTATCACAGTCACAGACAAGTTCAGAAAAATGAAAAACTTACATGTTGGGGCTGAGGACCTGCTGCAACATCTTAAAGTAACTTGCAAGGAATTAAAAACATTGTCTGCCTAAATAACTGTTTACTTCAATAGTAGTTAAATCTTCGACCCAAAGAAAAAACCTACTTAGGTTGAATATAAACTTGATTGTTGAAAATTTGTACGAGTTGGGAACAAGATACACAAGATGAAGGAATGGATATATGACAATGGAAGCATTGGATACTGCAGAAGAGCCCATGCGGCATGATGAGAATAACAAAAAGGATGTCTATTCTGAGGTAGTAATAAACAAACATATATATCTGCATGAAGGAATTATGAAAAAATATGACATACTTTAAAGCAAGCCTTGCTGCAAGCAGTTTATCCTTCAGGCGCAAACAGTACTGCCAACCAGTGCTGCCAAAGTTATAGGCTCCAGAGCTATGGGGGTGTCCGAGTACTGGATTATTCCCTTCCTCATGTTCAATCAACAACTGAAGTAAATGATCAGATGCCCCTTCGCGTAAACAGCGATCAGACAGCGCAAGAGCATCCAGAAGTTTCCCTTCATCAATTAACCTACAAAATTTATATAACCACAAAATAACCATCCATGGCAATACACAAACAATTAAACTGTTAAATAAGAAAACATATAGCTAATAATAGCAAATTGATGAATATTTTCTTTACTACATGTCCAACGTATGGTCAGTATTCTATTGTGCATCATTCAAAGACAGAATGGCTCACTCCACAAGCATCCAATTATCATCAATCAATGAGACTGTGAGGTCCCAGGAAGCGACCGCAATGAGAAATGTGGCTCATCGGCCTAAACAATAAGCAAAAACTAAAACCAGTTTAATAACTGTGCATGACTAAAGTCTAAATCACTTGACTGGCATTATGTTGTCAAGTGATGCAACAACAGACCATGAACTTCAATGTCACCCAATTTGAAATGGTTTGACAGTATTTACCAGTCCGACCGCCAACCTATCACAGATGGCCACAGACACAATCACAACAACCCTGTTGTTTGACCCATCCATCATTTTTCGCTTGTAAATGTTGTACAGTCTTGTCTTGGCATGTTTTGTTTGTGTATTTGCTAGTTTTCCCTTCGTTTGGTTGTAAAAATCTGTCTGCAAGACATGTCCATGACCGACAAGCGCATCAAGCTAAAACAGCCCACTATTCACATATTGCGGCACTGTTTTTGGGCACCATCTGTGTGTGCGAAACATCAGCCATCTTGGAACCACCCAGGTGGCACAGGACTGGATGGGGCCGCAGGTAAGTGTTGGAGATCAGTTTGAGCCTTGTTGCACTGGCTGCTTTGTGCACTCAAAGCATTTCAATCTGATCAAAGTAAACACAACCAAACCTAATACAAAACTCATGCAGCACAGTTGGTCAAATGTGCTGGCTTTCAGAGTCAGGTTAGTGTTGGTTCCATAATTAGGTGCACCATGTAGCAATGAGCATCATGCAAACCCAAAACCTCAATTTGATGATCATATTTGATTGTCATATGATACAAATTGGTTTCCTCCGTGGCTCGTTTAATCAATTTGTAAGAAGTTCCGAAGAGCTTATGGTCTTTGTCTACCCCACTGCTTTTACAGAAAATCCATTTAAGAAAGCTCAATAAAATATTTCTACACATGCAAACATCACTAAAGGAAATGATAATTAGCAATAGTTCGCATTATTACATGCTGGCTATAGTAAATATTCTTAGTAGAAGTACGTAATGAAAGATGAACCTCTCGACAGCTTTTCCATAGGGCCCTTCATTCTCCCAATCACATGAAATAAAATTTGCAGCATCAATTCCAACATCCACAGGTGAGGAAGAAGAATGCCAGGACCTGGAAACTGAATGACCGTGGGTACTGAACTCTGATAAAGTTGGACTATTATGCCCACCAGCAACCATATCATCCATTTCAGATTCAGTGTCACTTTCAGGTTCACGAACTCGTTTCATAGGAACTTTTCCATTAGATATAGCTGCAGCAGTTTTGATGTCACTTTTAGATGCTATTGCCGATCGGGAAATTTTGTGAAGGTTTGATTGCATCTGTATCCAACGGTTGAGTGTTGGAAACCTGTTACAAGTTTAAAAAATGTTAAACCAGAACAACAAAATAGTCAAATATAGTTCCAAGATAAAAAGTCATTGCCTCTCTGACTGATCAAGAGCAAACTCGTAGAATAGCCTCTCAGCATCAGGTGCTTGCATATATGAATCAGAAGTTCTGGAAGCAGATGATTCACTACTGCTAGATAGTATGGTACTTCCAAAAACACATGCTAAAACTGCCCTTACTGGTGAGAGCTTAGCTAAATGCTTTACTAAACTCAACTGAAGAGGATAAAGAGGTTTTCCGTATGTTCCAAAGGATGAACAAGTACTAGCCTTAGGAGAGGAGATTTTATTCTCCAATGTGATCCCAGAAAGAGTAGGTAACAGTGGAATGCAAGCCCAACCATGACCCGAACGTGGCGGAAAAACTGGTGGCACACAAGCTGATATAACTTCATGCACAAAATCCACACCCATGATATCAGCTATCTTTCCAGCTGCGTCAGTGCTCCCTCTCTCAAAGACTAGACGAGTAAGAAGCTGCAAGTTACGCAAAAGTACTGAGATACCTAAACAAGTCCTACTTATGTGCAAATTACCCAAGTTAATATTAGTTCTCTGAACATAATAAGAAATAAGTGTTCTAAATTGCTTCAGAAGAATATTAATACATCAATCCACAATCCTACAAAAAAATAACAAAATGATTTTCCCGCCTATTTTGATTTCTCTGCAAAAACAGGCAAATAAGGTGAGGTGGTTCAAGATGCAACATGGGTACCAAGGACACTACTAATAAGTGTGGACCAGCCTCCAATTGCCTCACTTCCCAATAAGGTAGGAAAGTGAAAATGGATTAGAAAAATGTCACTCAGAGCATATGCAGAAACAAAAAAGTTGTGAAACGAAATAAAAAACAATGATGCGTGTGATTCAGAAATAAAAACATCAGGGCAGGATTGAAATGAGTACAGAAATAAAAGGAAATTTAGCTTCCTTACATCTTTGGGCCACTCGTATATAAGTGAGAAAAAGTTGAAATCATGAGTTGTGTCAACTCCATCAACTATGTCACCAATTGTTGCAATATAGATTATAAAGGCTGAAAGATATGTAGATGGCTTGGAAGTGACAGGGCCAAAAAACCTTTTCCCAGAATCTTTCATTTCATAATCAAAAATCTCTGAAGTGCTTTCAGCGTTTTCTGGATTCACTGATGATGATTTTGGATTTTTAAGGCCAAGCCCAACGATTGCACCCTTCTCAGAATACAAAAGAGCTCTTTTGCTGTCATAGGAACCTTTTCCTTTTAGATAATTACTCTCTGCTTCTTCGATAGCAAGAGCTTTCGCAAGATTATGGAGCTTACCTGAATTTAACATCACAAAAGGTATTTATAGTTTCAACAAATTGTGATACTATTAGACATAATCACATAAAATTCTATACAAACCAAATACATTATTGTACAATTACCACTTAAAAATTGCCTCTTTCCTTGATGAGCATCATCAATCATTTGGTGTAAGATCACAATAGCCCTTTGCCTTTGACCTTGTTTGCTAGGTTCATTTGATTGAGAAATAGTAATTTCTTCAGCAAGAATTTCCTGAAGGGTCAAAGATTTTTCCTAGCAAAAAAGTAAGTGGGCATAAGTAGCAGAACCAAACTTCATCATAAGAACGAAGGGATGCCATGTCATGGGGAGAGAGATGAATATACTTCTCCATAATACAGATAATCATACATATAAATTAAAGATAGATTATGAGGCTTTACAATATGTCCAGACTCAGCCAACTGACCAGAGACCAGAAAAGCATGGGAATCGTACTACACCTAAAGAAATTGCCAAAATGAACATGTATATTGGTATATCAGAGTCCTCAATTTGAATAACTTCAAAAATTGCATGAACAATTACGAGATTTGAAGTTATGGATACTGAAATCTCAACAGGATTCTGTAGGGGAAAAGAGCAAATGGAATAATTGGGAGGTTTAGCTGAGAGAATAATAAGCTAATAACACACAAATAACAACTGGGTTCCCTGCAATATAAAGATAATCAGTACTTTCTGAGACAAACAAGTAAGAATGGCACCACAAAAAAAAAAAAATCAGGTTCCCGTAAACTGTAATGCAGAAAATGGAGTTCACATGAGATGAAATTTCTTGACTAATGTTCAACCAAAAAACATATTTTACCTAGAAAGAACTATCCCAAACCTGCCAAGTGAGTGCTTTGATGAGTAACTAACCTGCTCCAACAGATCATACAAACGTTGAAGGATGTGCCTTGTTATTGATATGGTGGCAACTTCTTGTATCTGATCCCAATAAGTAGAACCTATCTTTGGAGAGGTACCAGGAAAGATCTCGGATAACACACTCCTAGCCTGGGAATTTCATCTTTTTATAAGAAACAAGATTAAGAGCATTGATTTCACCAGAAGACACCCTATGTACTCCTACATAAGTTGCTACTTAAAACAGAATCATGTTGAGAATTGCAGGATGGGGTGGCACATAAAAGTCTATTTTCATTTGGCACTGATAGTAATAATCTGAAAACAAGAAATTGTTAACACTTGCCTGGTCAAGAAGCCATTTGCACATATCCACAGACTTAGCAGAAGTTGCTGAAACATCAATGCAGAGAAGAATCTGATGCAAAGATCTATATTCAGACTACATATGCAATCACAATTCAAATAGGTAAAACCAATATCATTACATACAGCAGCTGAAGAACCTAGCTGACTACGCAAGGATGAAATATCCAACTTCTGAAATGCATTTGCTCTTCCCTCGGCAACACGAGATACTGCATCTTCAATCTGGATGGAATTGCAATAAAAGTTACATACTATACCATTATATGATGACTAATTGCAACTGACAAGTGCAAAAACCATATTGCATCAAAGAAGGCTAAAATGTGAACAAATGAATGAGTGTGTGTTCAAGAACTGGAAGTGTTTTGAGCAAAGAACAATATTGCTTCAAAAGTCTGAGCGAAGAAAATACCGATGCTCTTCTAAAAGCGCCAGCTACCCATTCTGCAAGTTCAAGAACTGCTTTATCTTCGGGAGGCAAAGAAAATCGTCGCACAGCCTCTTCCCCTATATCATACTTCGCCCTTTGCATGCAACTGCTCATGATTGTGAAATAGGAAACAAAATCATCACAACTTTTGTGGCGAGGAAGATTTTTTTTTTTACATTTTCTCAGTAGTTTTTTATAACAAGTTCAGCCACATTTTGCCATTTAGTAGCTTAAGAAATAAAGATGACCAATTACTACAATCCATACAAAACAGATTTCATAAGTAGCTAAAGTCCTTTGTTGAAAAGCTAGTCATGTCCAGTGCACTAAGTATAAGGTCAGCAAAGGGCAAAAAACAACACGATACCATGCACACTGCAGCTTCGATAATCATGTGCACTATCAAACCATTTTGGACTAATGGAGCTTTGAGACAGAGGTTTCTCTTATTCTATTAAGGCAAAATCCTTTGGTCTTCACATATTAGAGGAAAATTCTTAATGGAATAATAACGCTATTAAAATTGCCAATGAGATGAATGATTGATTGATATCAAGTCAAACAACAAAGTTAGCAGATGCATTAAAAGATTGAGTGATCAAGAAACTACTTCAACCAGTATTGTCAGCATCCCCTGCCAGATGTAAGGGCCAAAAGTGGAGATCAACAAGCATAGATGAAAAACAAGTTCTCTATTGTTGTTTTCTCTTTAGCAGAAAGAAACTGAAGTATTAAAGAATATGGATGTTGATAATTTCAGTCAGAAGCTCGCTATAATGCATATGATCGCAAGCAGTATGTCCTTCTTGCCCTCCAGTGAAAGATGCATCTGAATCAGACAAAATGACTAGCTTGATGGTGATATATCAGAGTTTACCCTAGAGTTTAGCATCAGAAATTTTGGATCTGCTTTGCTTAGTACCATTAACATATTGAGGGAATTAAAATGTATATATCCAAGGGAATCATGCCATGGCCTGATTAATGCTTATTAAAAGACGCCAGCACAGATTGAAGCTACAATATAAAACTAACTTTGGGATGTTAAATGAAAGTGATTGTCCAATCTTGTGTTGCATTGTGTCTTTAAACCTATGAAACTTGTGTTAGGCTTGAAATTTTTCGCTATGTTCAGATTAAGTTTTTTAAGTATTTTATTGGTGTAATTTGAGTCAAAAGATTTTGTAGTTTCTAGGTACTTTTAGATTTAACTTGACCAGAATACTGGCAAATGATTTTTATCAAGTTCAGGCTTGTTTGATTTAGGTTAAGATCCTAGTTTTATCTATTCTTTTTGGTAATATATCAAAAAATTTATTAAAAGAAAATTTTTATAGGATTATTGTTGAAAACATGAATCTAAGTGTTGGACAGTTAAGAAATTTGTATTGTTAAAATGAGAATGTTGAGATTAATATATTGAACTATTAATAAAAAATTAAGAAAAGAAATGTTTACATTTATGAATAATTAGGGGCGGATTCAATAGAGGATAAAATAAGGGAGAATAATTTAAGATGGGTATGGACTTTATTAGAAACAATAAATAAAGATTTAAATACTCTTAATTTAACTAAGAATACGATGCTTTTATGAGACTTGATTGCAACAAAGATCCATGTAACCGACTCTTGGGGCATTACATCATTGTTGTTGGTATTATTATTGTCTTAAATAAATGCAATTTTTAGAATGTATTCAGCTGATTATTGTTTCAAAACAAGCACTAGATCTGAACTAAACAAATACAGCATCAATAGGAAATCAAAGAAACAGTATTGTGACAAAATATTAAAAATTGTAGGTAAGAAAAGAAAGAAAAAAGAGAAAAAGTAAATCAGTTTATTTTAATCTTTGTTCTCTTTGTATTTTCTTCTACAATACCTTTGTTAGAACTTAGAAATATAGAGGTCTGGTAAATAATCTTGTAAGATACCCTCCAGCTTCTAATCCCCTCTCAAATCTTTCTCTTCTACCACTTTCAATCTCCGATTACTACGGTGTATCCAATTATTACAATGATGAAAGCCTAACACTGTTAGCATCAAATTTGTAATACAACAGAGTACAACCAGTGTATAACAGAATCAAACATAAGGATCTCCAAGAAACTAACTTAAGACAATTACACTATAGTTCACCCAAAAATTATAGACTCAATTGGCTATCATCATCCAATATATACATTATTAAAAATTACATGATTAATAAAAAAATGAAATTTTAATCAAACTCACAGATTTAACAATTTGGAAGGAGCAGCACGAAAAATAACCAATGCCTCTTTCCAACCCCATTGGCATTCTGATAATGGTTGAAGGCGATCAAGTATAGACAAACGCCATTCCCAGTCTTCAATGAAATGTAGAGATTTAGCAATTCTCCATTCCAAAACTTGTCTTCCTGCAGTTTCCACGGTACTATTCAACAGATTCCCCACTTCAGTGACTGCTACAGGCAGATTTCGACGCAATATCTCAAGTAGCAATCCCATAAAAGAAATTAAGTTCTTGTTTCCACCATCACATGAAGTTTTATGATGAAGATGTTCTGAATGTCCAGAACAACTTTCAGACAAGTTTGGTGGCAGATTGGCAGATATCTCATCCAAATACAGTAATGATATTACAATGCTAACCATAAAGATCTGCAACATAAACATGCAAAATATGAAAATAGTGGGCGTAGAAAAAAAAAAGAGAGAACAATCATAGAGATGCATTTGATAAAATTAAATATATTAATAATGAGGGTAATCCCATAACAATAACTGCAACGAGTATGATTAACATGCATGGAGCTGTAATGAAATAATACTGAAATCTTGTACTCCATGCCAGATCTAAAGAAATAAAACCCTTTGAATCCTTGTGATCTATGGACAAAGAAACACCACAATTGACTTAATGAACGTTCTTCTGTCATATAATGTTGTCAAGAGGAATTTGGATGATCGTCTATGTCCTCAAGCGAGGCAAGGCAAAGCCATAGCACCTCCGAAGGCCCTACGCTAGGCTAGGCATTTTTAACTAGGCACTGCTTAGACGAGCACCTTCGTTGGGGTTGGATAACCAGGCGCAAACATTCCACCCGCCACCTATGCATGGCACTCTCTTTTTCTATTTATTTCATAAATAATAATTAGATCTTAAGTTCATGCAATAAACACATACAAAGAAAGGAAATGGCAGGATCATCAAAGATCAAATAATCTAGTGTATATTAAAAACAATCAATCACTCAAGGTTTGTCATGACATTGATCATATTTCTTCAAATGGAATTACATGATTCAATGAGCGATAGATTGGGAAATGGTGCTAACATGTAAATGTAGAAGATGAGTTGGTTTTTGGTGACAATTTGACATGGGTTGGGATAGTAAGGACATTTATTATTGAAGAAATAAAAATATCTACTAAACAACATGCACAATAAATGACAAGAAAGCATGATTGAATAGAAGTTGATTCTAACAAAATAGAAGAGAATAAAGGATGTAAATCAAGTGGTGGAAGAGATGAGAATAAAAATGTTACCAATGACGATATAGTGGACCTTGATGATTATTTAAAGCTCTTGGACTGATATATATTTGTTTTTTTACTTTATTAATTAATTTAATTATCATTTTGTTGATTGAGTGCTTTATATAGATGGCTAGACATGAAATTTGGTGTTTTGGTGGTAACCATCTTGCAGTATAATGATATAAAAATTCTTACTTTGATTGAAGCTCTTGTTTTAATGATTATTTTTTCATTTAATATTAACAACAACAACAACAAAGCCATAAGTCCTAACTATTTAGAGCTTTTGTTTACTATACTTGCATAAATTTTATAAGCTAGCATCTTACTTTACACGAGCAAGCACCTAGGTGAGCACCTAGTGACCAGCAAGAATGGATCTCAGTGCCTTATAGCACCTAGCAATTTCTTTAACATCGACCAAGTAAGCTATTCAACTTTTTCAGGCAAATAAAATCTTCTTTTTTTTGCGTATGTGCATGATAAAGTCCTACATTTACATATAAACCTTTCTAGAGTTAATATAAACTTTAATACTTATCTTCTGTTTGTGCTTTTTTTTTAATCAAAGCTACTTTAAAGAGTGTTGGTGCAAATATCTAGAATGGTGAACTATCTTGGAGGGCATTGGTGCATATATTTATTTTAGAGGCTAGTATATGCACATGCAACAACTATGATCTTATGGAAGCTCGTCTACTAGTACCTTGGACCTAAATTACAACTCTCATCCATCAAATTCAACTCTCATTTTGCACAAGCCCTGGTAATATCAACTATCAGTCAAATGCTTACAGAATTTGTAAAATATAGAGCATAGAGGAGAGGCACTTGAGTTAGTCCCATTTTCCATTGGAATTTTCACTGTAACCACAAAGTACTAATTGACTACTTAAGTAACAAATTTCTGTACAATTAATTTAATAATAAGTTATCTGAGAAAACTCCCAAAAGCTTAAGCACATAGGGAAAGACCCAACAAACTAAATAAACTGGCATCCCCAAAAGCTTAAGCACACCAGGACCCAACAAACTACATGAACTGGCATCTTTCTCACATGAAAGGAGGATGAAAATTAATGGGCTTGACACACGGACCCATGTGCAAGATAAAGTGCTAGACTAAGATTGATGGTCATCTTACTGGTAAATAGAACACCAATTTTCAAGGAAAAGAAGCAAGCAAGGATCCAAACTTAGGAAATACCATGATAAAATGATTAGTAGGATGATCATTATACCTAAATGCTTAAGCCAATATAATAAGGCCCAACATTATATATACACAAAAACAAGGATGAAGCACAAATCCTCCTACAAGAAACAAATAAAGAGCCAAAGAAAAGCATATGAAAATTCAAGCAATGGCATGCAGGGTCAAAATTTTCAGATTACTTAAATATCCTCGCTACAATTTTATTGCAGAATAGAAGCAGGCATTCGGAGGCATGAATTAATAACTTTCTAAAAAAAGGACTAACTCTGCGAGGAGCATTTCTGATAGCCTCCATATGATTTTGCATGTCTTTCAAGTATGACATAGCTACATGAAGTTGGGGGTTATTTACAACAGCAGCACACCTCTCCATGATTCCTAGAGCAAAAATAGCTGACTCAAGAACATAACGCATGTGCAAGAGTTCAATATCTCGCATCCTGTCATGTACATTGTATTAGCATCGAGTATCAGCAAGAAACAAAGATAAATCAAGAATAATTGGAATGCACCAAACTCCAAGAATAGATAGTAAAAGGGCCATTTAACATCAAAGTGAACACATTCCTCTTAGTTTAAATGCACATATGATAATAAGATAATATTGTTATTGTAGAAACTGTTTTAGAGGGGTTGAGGACACAAATCTATTAAGCCAAAGTGGCTGATAATAACAGTGAAATAATCTGATGTATTCCATAGAGCAAGGAGAACATCTTAGGTATATCTTACTGCATCTTGAGTTGCAAGGGACAAGAATATGTCCCTCCCTTCTTAACGGATCAAAAATAAACAGTAAATTGTTGAGCTATTGGCTTACTAACCAATATTATCATCCATACTTCACGAATCTTCATGAATGTGTGATAACAATAAATAATCCAACAATTAAGTAAAAATGGCATGTTTGTGGACATGTAATCTATGTTTATTCTGCATGAAGATAGATAAAGATACAGTTTGGTTTATGCAAAAGGTTTTGCATCACAAGTCCAAATTTCTCACATATTTATATTACTATTTAGCAGGGTCCGCAATACCGTACCGTACCGGTGTACCGAGAGTTGCTCGGTACGGTACGGTACGGGCGTACCGAGCGGTACGCCGGGCGTACCGAGCATTACGCCGGGTGTACCGAGAAAGGGCTCCAACGGTCAAATTGACCGTTGAGATATCTGTTACCATGATACCGGTAACAAATCGAAATCGACGTTACCGAAGCTGTCTTGCGGCGGTAACGGTCGAAATCGATCGTTACCAAGCTGTGCCGGCGTAACGGTCGAAATTTCGGCCGTTACCAAGCTGTGCCGGCGGTAACGGTCGAAATTTCGACCGTTATCGCCGATATATCTCCGTATCAACCGATACGGAGATACCAGCGCATCGCCCGGTAGAGGGCGGTCCGCGTGCACCGGTACCCTATCGGATCAGACGCATACGCCCGTACCGGGCGGTACAGCTCGAAACTGCATACCTTGCTATTTAGTACTACTAAAGCAATAAGAGATTAAACATATCAAGTCATGCACCGTTTCCATGCTGCAGAAGTTGAAGAAATGGGTTGCATGCTAAGAAGCTCAATTGCATCTTGAAACTTTATCCCTGGGACTACATCAAACAAAACCTACAAAATAAATTAGCACAGACAAAACCATTAATATCTCATTAACAACAGATATAATGTACTAACTATTTTCTTCGAGAAAATGACGAAAATATTATGGTTTTGTTCATAAGTATAGACACAAAGTTTAAAGCAGAAGTTTTTATAAATAATTAAGATATTTAACAGACAAAAGAATTAACTTATAAAATCAACCTAAAAATCAACATAGCAATATAAGACAGATTCATAATTATCTTTACAAGTTACAAACAGTTAAAACTCAAAATCATTGTGTTTGTTCATCACATTTAAATCTTATAAGCTTCAGAAGCAGAAACACTTACCCTCATGGGAGATTGAGCAGCCAGTCTTTCAAGTATGAAGTTTTCAACAAAAGGATCTAAAACTCCACTGTCATTTTCATCTGCAACATTATCCCTTTGAGAAAAGAGCAACGATTTTTTTGAATTCCAAGACCGACCGGAGTTGACACATGCAACATAGGAAGCAATATCCAGATGAAAACATAACACATCACAGAGATACTCCACACATAATATCTGTCAAGATAAACCAATATCATTCAAATGGTTTTCACAAATGAACATTAATGGTTTGACATATGTCAGAAATATTAGTACATAAAAGAAGATTACCTCATCAGATTGCTTCTTGTAAACAGGAAATTCTTCCAGCCTTAGTACCTGAGATTTACTTGTCCAAAGTAGCTGCATTAATCTTCTTCTCAGTGCTGTCTTACCTGACAAGCGATCCCACCCTAAGACAGCTACAAATGGCTGAAGAAGGGGAAACAGTGACAGGACCTAAACATAGTCCTTGGTCAATTAATATAGCCATAGAACTTGTCCAAGAATACAGTTCAGAAAAGAATATTAGAGTGCATCAACAGAAACAATAACATACATGACCAGCCTCTTGAAGATGTTCCCTCTTAATTGCAGATAGAGCTGTATCCACAATACATTCTAGGACATGTATTCCAGATATTCGTGCATAATGGTAAAGGTCTCTCATGCAAGATTTTATTGCCATGCTTGAAGGAGTTTTGCCATCCAAGATATCAACACTTTCCAAGGACAGTGTTTCCAGATATTTCTTAAGGGGAAGAGGAATTGAATTAGCATCAGAAATTCTGTGCAGCTCAATCTCCTCAGAAACCACTTCATCTTGAATTGCCTGTGGCAAAAAATCAAACATGGTAAATAAGTGGAAAAATTGGGTTCCTTCCAACAAAATAATATTCAACTAACTGAAATCACCACAAACTGAACTCCTAGTACCCCTTTGCTATTTAAAAACTAAAATACTAGTCTGCTTTGTTAGCAATTTAGGTTTACATACTTACCATAGTGAATCTGACAGAAGCACAGTAGAATGATTATTATAAAGGGAGAGAACAAAACAATGAGGGAGGTAGAAGGCAATGATAGAGAAGACAAAGACTAGAAGCTAAACAAACAACTTAAGTAGGGATCAAAGTCGAACAGGAATGAAGGGCGAGAGAAGTTGAAGAGTGAAGACATTGATTGGTAGGGAAGACAAGAATTAGAAATAGGATGGTGAGGCAAGATTTGCTTTGCTCCCAAAGAAGCTCAAAGCTCATCAATTTTTCTCCCTTGAAGTCAATCGCCACCGAGACAGCGATCAAATCTGTTGTTAGCATCAAATTCATACTGAGCAATCAAATACCCACCCTACTGGTAAGAGACAGATGGAAATTTTGAAGAGTTGACAGTCAAATACCTAACTATCCAAGAATACCTAAAATCATGAATCATCCTACCAAAGGACCTAGTTTTGAATTACTGTACCCAAAAAAGATTGAAATAGAACAAACAAATCATCAGATATCTATGATGTAGACAACCACAATATTTAGGTGATCAAAGACTACACATTTGTATTAAATCCTCTAGGATGAGAAAAATCTGAACTTCGACAAAATGATATCCATAAGATTCAGAAAAGATCCTCTTGCATGCTCTCAAGCTCAGACTAGTCAATTCACAAATAAACAAAAAGGTCTATCTTACCACCTGGCAAGTGTCAAATGTCTCCTGGGAAGTGGATCTCACCGTTAACAGGCATCAACTAACATCACCTAATATATCCAATATCCATGATATTCAATGTTCAAACCAGTCACTAACATTGAACATTGAGAAAGTGGGCAAATCAAAAGGATCGCCAAGAAGATAGGCATAACTACCTAACCACTTGAGATTGTGGAATGGCACAAATTTCCAGCAACTAAATTTATTATAAACTCTTGATGAAATCTCTTTAAAGAACATATTATCAATAGAGCCCCTTGTAACGAACTCCTTGTGCCTATGATGCTCAGCTACAGCTTTGTACCTTGCATTGGAGACTTGCTTATGGTCTAGTACAATAGTACCTAAAATGGTGCCCTTTGAGTCAACCACACAATACGCAAAATTGTACCCCTAAACAAATATCCATCTCAAGGAAATGATATGTCATTGAATCAATCCCAAGGTTCTCACAAGACTTCAGAATAGGACCAGAACTTGATCATTGCTATGTAGTCCTTAATACCTCAAGACCAAGGACTTAAAGAGACATGGTCATCAACTAAGTTGCGTTGCAACTCACTGCATTGCTAATCTGCTCATAACCCAACGGTTAAGTCAAAGAGTACCCTTGAAGAAAAGATGCCCATTTAGCTTGATGCTTATCAAATTTCTTTGTGAACATGGTCAGAGTTTCACATAACTTCCCTCTAATGCTCCCAGTGTTTCAAAGCCAAAACCATTGTAAAACTCAAGATTGTAAGCAACTGATCCACTCTCCTGACTCAATACAACACCTATTTGTATATGGTAGCATTGCAGTTAACCTCGAAGACCTATCAGTCTGAGAATGCTAATATTGGACAATTCATCAGCTTGGTCTTAACAAGTTGAAATCTCATCTCTGCTTCTAGAGTCCAAAGATTACCAATGACAATGTGGGTTCACAGAGCAAAAATACAAACCAATGACAGGTAAAAGTGAAGCTAACCCATGAATGCAATGGACCTCGCTAATTATCTTAGGAGGAGACCAATTCTTCATGGATTCAACCCTTCTAGATTAACTTTGATACCTTCAACAAATCAATGTGTCCAAGAAATATTGGACTGTTGATAAAAATATAAATTTCATGTTTTTATAAAATGCTGTGGGTTTGTATGACTATAGTGCTAAAAAGTTGTCTTCATGGATTACAGTGATGCTGGAATCTTTGGACAGAAGCATGTATTCTGGTTTGATGCTAAACATGGATGAAAAAGTGCCATGGGTTGTAGGGAAGTAACCAGTATGTGTGGGAGAGGATGACAGCATTTGGTATGTGATAAAAGTATGGTTTGCAATACCATACCATATCACTCGATATGGACGGTACATACCGATCCGATAGAGGACCAATACAGGTGGTACATCGGGACACCTATGTGTACTGTGTGTCGGTACGCTCTGTCACGGACTTAGCTAGTTTTGACTAAATCGTGTGGCACCCTTGCATGTCCATCCACAAAGGTCAGCCTTCTCGAAAGCTCCTTTAGTCCCTAAGGATTTATAAAAAAGAAAACGGGTTAGAGAAAACATTTCACTCAAGATCCACAAGCAACCATTTCAATAAATACTTCGTAGCCAATACAAATTACAAATACATACGTCACAAGCTCTGAACGGTCGCACGACAAAGGGTCCAAAATGATCCACTATAGACCGAAATGCCCACAAGTGCCCACATGACACAACCTTTGTTTACAAACATAAAGCTGCCACCAAAATCAACCAAAATGGGGCTACTAAGCCTACTATCAGCCCTCTACATGCTATGCAAAGCATGAACAAAACCAAAAGACACGGACATACATGAGCATTACATCAAACACCCCTTTTACAATTTTGTCCATGACATCTCCCCTACTTATTCCTTCGATGTCCTTGTCGAAGCCTATGCAGACGCAATATCTCCTTACCTTTGCTAAGTTTTCAATCTTCTGCTCCAACTGCAATGCGTCACTTGGCTCCCAGCAGCACTCCGTTGCTGTTGTTGAGTAGTCGAACTTTGATCCGCCATATTGCTTCAACATGCCAATAACTCGGTATGGGGTCGGCTAAGTTGTGTTGATCTCTGTTGGTTCCTACAAATCCCTCAGATGAAGGAATAGACCATCCTTGGTATGCGTCAGTCTCTCAAATGCCTCATGCCGCTTGAACTCGGTGGATGTTTGTTGGAGATTTAACGAGCATCGCCTCGTAGACTTTGAAGTTTTTGGATCCTTCCTCCATAAAATTTGTCCATCGATTCTTCTTTCACTTAATTGTCACTTTCAAGTATGTTCGCATCACTTCCACTTTCGATTAGCATTATGTTGGGAATGAAGCACATAAATCTACTCTCAGTAGCACCGATCACCATTGGTGAGGATTTGACAACTATTGTCTTTCCCCTAGGTTTCTTCGAAGGGTCTTTGAACTTGTGCAGAGCTCCTCTGCTAGATAGATAAGAGAAATTGGGTACTCAGTTTCGCTCATTCTCTTAAGAGTTGAAAAAGCAAAGGTTACTTGACTTCGCTCGCCTCCTCAAAGGTTATACTCTATGTATCGAGCTGGTTACTAGCCTTCGCTCACTCTTTGCTCACACTTCTGAAGCACTCGAAGTGTTTGCACTCCTTACAAACAGTTCGAGGCAATGCAACACACACAGGATCAATCCCGTGACGAACTAGATCACACAAAGATCATACAGAGGTATGATCGAGCGCTATTGAGAGCTCCACTTCGGTGAACAACACAACATCAAGAAGAGCTATAGATTCGAGTGAATGCCATGGTACCGCAGAGACGAGTCTTCCATGTGCGGATCAAATTTTGCATCGAATAAAATCATTGGTCATCAGCATATGGGGGCTATATACCACCGAGGGAGAAGTTTGAATGCAGGTACCAATGAGTCCTATGGGGGGACTCGATCATGCAGAGGTATGATCGGAGCGGTTAGAGAGTTAAACTGCTTCAAAGCTCATATTTGTTTAAGGGAGCCCAGCATATCAGAAGACAATGCTGAGTAAACGAATGTTGCTACCAAGAAAGCTAAAGAGAATAGAATCGATGCGAGCCCGGCAACATGATGGCGGAGGCTATACATGGGAGTTGCAATCTGTCTTTCCATTAACCAAAGAGAACTGCTCGGACAATACAGAGGTGTTGAAGCAGGTAGTTGAAAGGGGCGAGGAAGCGACGACGAGTCCAGAGAGATTTAACTAATCAAAATCAAGCATCGGTTAGAATGAAGGTGGACTCGGATGAGTGCCACAGTGCCACAAAGGTGGATCTACCAATCACGAAAAAAGGGACGCAAATGTGAGGCAACGGATAATAGGGCCATGGGGATGGCAGAGCCATGGTACCGCAGAGGCGGGACTTCCGTGGAGTCATCGATCCCTTGCTCTTATGGAAGGAGAGCGCTTAGTCGTAAAAGGGGCCGAGGAGATAGAGAATGCAAAGGCAAACTTCAAATACCAAGACAAGGCTGAAGGGCAGAGATCAGGGAACTTTGTAAGAACGGTGTCAACGAGCTTCTCATCAAGTAGTCGAAAGTGGAGGACTTTAGGTCGATGCAAAAGTGCTCGACTAAGAAGCAAGACAGTACGCGATGTTGTACCTTTGCTACTTAGAGAAGTAGGCGGCAGAGATCATGGAGATGACAGTACAATCCCAAAGACAACCAAAACTATTAGAGACTTGCTCCAAGTTGAGATGAAAACTTCTTATATTCCAGAAGTTCGATCAAATTGAGAAGATGAATCACAGTAGCTAACTCAACGCAAGGGTGTCGCACGACTTAGGCAAAACCAGCTAAGTTTGTGATAGCTCGATATGTATCGTACTAACAACTGATCAGTACATTAGCACGGTACAATATTCAGAACCTTCGATAAAAGTATGTCAAAAATGCAATTTAAAATGCTGGGAGGTGACAAATGTGTATGAAATCGTATATTCTGACAGTCCCTACGAAAGAACTTGAAATAATTCCAAACTGATGTAAAAATATTAGAGAACTGTCATTATAAAGGGAACAAAAATAGAAAGGAGGTAGAAGACCACAGTAGAAAAGATAGAGATTAGAAAAACTATGAATCTCATAAGTAGGAAATAGAATGAAGTGAAGGGCAATGAAGGTAAAAGACTTTGATAAGAAAAAGTCTGGACTAAAAGCAGAATCAAATAATTAATGTATAGAAGAAGGAATAAGTCAAGATTTACATGCACCCAAAAAGACTCAAAGCTGAGTTTATTCTCTCTTGGGATTGGTTGCCACCTCATTTTTATTGAGGTTGATTGGGAGAGATATAATGATCAAATCCAGTTAGCAATAATATCTAATCATTTAGAAAACAATTAAATGCCCCATCAGTATAGGGAATAACTAAAAATCAGTTTCGATCAGGTAACAATCAAATCGATTAGGAAATATATATTTACCTATCCAAAGAATCCCTAGCTTGATTATAGTACTCCTATATAAGACTAGAATAAACCGAGTAAGTTATTATCTATGATGAGATAACCTCCACATCTAAGTGATCGAAGACTATACACTTGCATTATAATCTAATACAAAATCATTTGAATATATATACATAAATGGTAAACCTCATAAAACACATAACTAAAATAGATCAATAGTGGCAAATTCAAAGTAATACATACTACGATAATATGGTGTGATGAAGATTAAAATACCTGAAATCAAAACTTCTACATTTCAATTGCTGAAAACATTGATAGTTATGTACCCACGAAAAACAATCTATGTACTCAAGAACCGAAGGAACTCCCATTTATAAATTTTGGTAGTTGGTTGTACCTATCTGGGTAGTTGGTTGTACCTATCAAGGATCTAGGCATATCTTGCTGCTCCATGCATGAAGCAACTGAGGTACCAACAGCAGGCACTAGAACATGCCCACATGACAGCATGACACCCTGCTCCGGCATGGAAACCTGTGGTCCAAAATTTAAAAGCTAAAATAGCAACACAACAAGGCCACCCACGACAACAATGACCACATCTTTGGTGACAATGAGACATGAGGACTAAACAGAATGGTAACTTAACTATAATAAGACTGGCTATAGAATTCACATACATAAATCTATAGCAACAATTAGTACAACCAAATCTACAAGGTCAGGCAACGAGTGATGATGTCACACTGGTCAATGACCATTACATGAAGTTAGTTAAACAAAAAACAAGAGATTGAGGCACTTTAATCATGGCACAAATTATCACCTGAATCATCTGCACAAGCTGACTGCAGTTGGATGAAAGAGCTGCAGCATACATCAACAACATTATATTCTGTGAATCAAGCCATGACTTATCATAAAAAGCACTTTGCAATGAAGCTTTCTTGACAAGATCATGCAAAACCCTCCTGCAACAAATCATTCAAGGGAAATAACTTTATATTACATGAATAAAGCCATGTGTTACTGCAACACCAATCTGGTTAAGAAATAGCTAAGAAATATGATGGTGGGCTAAGTAGAGAAAATTAGACAGCAAAATTCCACATTCTTTTGTGGATCTCGATCATCATCCAAATTAGACATATCAACATGATGAACCATCAACCTGATATCAAAGAGGTGGTGCCAAGTTCCTTACCAAGGCATCCTTAAGAAGATAAATACATGGTAAACCTAAATACCTAATCATGGTAAGAATTACCTTAGCAACATCATTAGTTGTTATATAAATTTATAAAACATGAAAACATGAAACAAATCATGTTGCAACTGACATGAAAATTTAGATATTCCTTAAAACACTTCGAACTTCAGAAACATGAACATAGAAAATATGACAAGAAATACCTTTGTTTTCTGGACTTTTTGCATTGTAACATAATAAGCCAATTGAGGATTTAAATATCAGTCATGTACCAGTTTCAGCAATATATTGGGCTTATATGACACCACATGTTGGATGCCATACTGGCCAGTACTGCTAGATATGGTTTTATAAAATAATAAAAATGACATTTACCAGCATTAAGATTCACATTTCAATTTCAGTAATTGGCCAAACTGGTAAAAAATGATACATATGTAACAGTTCAACCAGTATTTAAAAACCTTTGAAACCATCACACCATAATGATGAAACTAAAGGATTATACAAGTTAAAAATTATGATTTTCAAATATTATCGTTGTCAAATAATGCTTCCTTGTTAAATTCAAAAATTAATGTGTTCCTCAAAATTCTCATCACATATCATCAATGAACATATAAGCTATGCTAGTTGGATCTTAAAGAAGTCCAACTTGCCTTTGGAAGATTTTGTTTACATACTATCTTTGAAAACCAAAATACAATAGCCTGCATATGCAAACTATTGAATACAAATACAACATGCAGATACAATTATTTGAAATTTGATTTGAGTCTTGGAAACACTGGCTTCAGCCATATATTGGAGATCAACAATGGATTATACTGGTTCCTTGTCATAATAATATATGCCAATGAACAGGTAACCATCACAGGCCAAAGGTAATGCTCTAAGATGGCACATTGGCATAGAGCTGTATCAATACCCTGCCAAATGTCATCCAACAGTTGGAACATTGGATACCACCCAGCACATGCAATTCAAGTTTATCATTTGTTCCATGACTTAAGTCACTAAATTATGATAATTTTTGGGTGATAATGTAAGCAAACTCTCAACTTCACAGAAGTTCTGTCTCTCTCTTGCTCTGTGTTATATTTATGATGTCCTATTTACTTCATATATTCATTGAAAAATAAACTGAAATGACTGAAATGAATTATCAGATGATCCCATGCAAAATTTTTCCAACAGGTGAACAAAAATGGAAAATTGTTAGATGTCCAATTTTCAAAAGACCTACTCGTATTGCTTTTCCTCTATGCCATAATCTAGATGAAGAAACCGAAGATGAGAAAAAGCTCTCTCTAAATCATCAGCTTCTATGAATTTCTTCAAAGAATCCAAATGTGCCATCTGAACACTCTGCTGCACATTAGATAGTGCATCCATCTCCTCAGTTTTCACGCTGATTGCTGGTTCCAAATGGTAAGCCTGACAAAGCTGCACCTGCCGATGAATGTTTCCACATATCGCATCAAAAAGTTCTGCGTTATCGAGGAAAACCTTCCACAAACCCTTCAACCTATCCTCAGACACCAAAGAAACCAAATCAAGAAGGTTGGCATCATGCCCTACATCACTCCATAATATACGTAAGCCAGTATCGAGGAGATCGTTCAACACTTCCACAGAGTTTGCGGCTTCATCAAATGTTTCCCCTTTCTTGTCGACGTCGGTATCCTGAGATCTAAATTGGGAGATTTCGGATACTTTGGAGGAGGCAACCTGAATCAAGAGAAGGAACTCTACCCTTAAGCGGAGAGTCTCCGGGTCAATGCTTCCGATAGAAGCCGCCGCGTTCCCGAACTTGATGAGCTCAAGGACGGAGAGCCAGGCCAGATGCGAGGGGGAGCCGCAGGAGTTTGACCAGAGGACGCCATCGATGCGCCCTCCTTTCGATACAACGGCGCGAAGGATCTCGAGGGCGAGCTCCGGCTTACGCTTCCGGAGACTGAGGAGCAACGCCCTGAAGGCTTCGAACTGGCCGAGGAAGAGATGGTTCGCGATGACTCGGGAGAGCAACGCGATCTCCTTCTCCTGGGCGGAATCCATCGGGATCGAGGGAGTGAGATTAGGATTTCGAGCGACGAGAGGAGCAGAAGGATGATTCCATGGACTCTCTCTCCGTCGCCCTCGCCAAGGTGGACGGAAAAGCAAACGACCAACGACGGAGACACGATAGAGGAGAGGGCCGCAGCGAGGGCGTGGAGGCTTCGTCGGAGCCAACCGGACCGCCTTTAATCATCGTCAGGACGTTCCACAATATAAATGATTATGAGGCGGTTCGGAACATTGTTCTTTCGACGACGGTTACATTTAGGGCGAATTTTCGAGAGAAGCCTTTCCCAATAGATGTGGTATTTTTCATATTTTCCAAAGACTTTTTCTAATTGATGTGATATTTTTCTTATTTTTCAAATATTTTTTCTATTTAATATTATTCCTGAAATATCACGATATGATAGAAATTGTATGGAGTCACTCTATGGATCGGTTAGATGACTTATATCATCTGGATTGTATTACATTTCAATCAAAATATCATAAGCATATTTAAAAATTTATGCTTGAGATAAAATGAACTCAAATATCAAAGAAAAATTTTAATATATATTTTTTTAGTTTATTAACAACACCAATCGAAGATTTATATGCTAGTTATAATATTTTTTATTCAGCCAATCAACACACTATATATATTTTTAAAAAATATATATAATCAAAAAATTAATCGATTGACTCATGAATCCCGCCACAGGTAGGGTAGCAAGATAACTAATAGTTATTTCGGGATATATAGCAAGCGAATATATCTTTTAGAAAATATAAAAAATATGATACCTTTCGGGAAAAAAAAGTCAATCACCCTTACATTTACACTCTCTCAGGAAATCACTTAATATATATTTTTATTGATTTATGAATAACAACAATCAAGTCGAAAATTTCTAGGCTATTTATAATATTTTTGACCCGTGAATCAAAACATTGTATGTATATTTTAAAAAAAATAATTAAAAAATTTAATCGATTGACCCATGAATCCCTCCATATTTACACCTAGCAAGATAACTAATATTTATTTCAAGGATTCTAGTAAGCAGGTATATCTTTTGAAAAATAAAAGCATATGATACCTTTTGAGAAAAATCAATTGCTCATACATTTACACTTTTTTGGGAAATCACTTAATATATATTTGTATTGGTTTATGAACAACAATAAACAAGTAGAAGATATATATGCTAGTTATAATTTTTTTGACTCGTCGACCAAAACATTATATGTATATTTTAAAAAAATTTAATCAAAAAATTTAATCGATTTACCCATGAATCCCTCCGTAGGTATACTCAGCAAGATAACTAGTATTTATTTCACAGATTATAGCAAGCGGATATATCTTTTGGAAAATAGAAAAAAATATGATACCTTCTAGAAAAAGTCGATTGCTCTTACATTTACACCCTTTCGAGAACTCACTTAATATATATTTTTGTTAGTTAATGAACGACAACAATTAAGTAGAAGTTTTCTATACTGATTATAATATTTTTGACTCACCAACCAAAGCACTATATGTATATTTTTAAAAATTCAATCGATTTACCCATGAATCCCTCCATAGGTTATGGTATACCCAGTAAGATAAGTAGTTTTTATTTTAAGGATTATAGTAACCAGATATATCTTTTGAATATATATATATATATATATATATATATATATATATATATATATATATATATATAAAAGATCAATCGTTTTTTTTAATTTACACCCTTCCCAAAAAACATTTAATATATGTTTTTATTGGTTTATGAACAACAACAATCAAGTAGAAGATTTTTATGCTTGTTATAATATTTTTGACTTAGTAGCCATAACATTGTAAGTATATTTTTAAAAAATATAATAAATTTTTTTGATCATTTTACCCATAAATCGCTCCATAGTTATACCCAACAAGATAACTATTATTTATTTAAGGGATTATAGTAAGCGAATATATCTTTTTGTAAAATAGAAAAATGATATTTTTTAGGAAAAGTCGATCCCCCTTACATTTACACCCTTTCAATAAGTAATTTTTTGTATCTATCTTTGGCAAATTATCAAAAAGTTTCTTAGTATTTTGGTTTACTTGGTTGAGCCCCACTTTGAATAAAATTACCATTCCTCTTTTCAGAAATTCAAAGATGCCATTAAAAAAAATAAAAAAATTAAAAAAGAGGTGCGACTCATTGATGGCAATTTGACTTAAGGTCTCTGGTTTCAATATTTATTTTCTACCCACTTCCCTTCTTTTCTCTTCTTGGCCAATCACTCCCACTCACATGGTTGCGATGTTGACGAGGAAAGGATCATGCAAAGTCGTCGAGGAGAGAATGATAAATGGTGACTTCTTTGAGAGGTTGTTTCGTAAGTGATCAAGGTGGCCAATGGCAAGGTGATGTTATATTTATCATCAGAATGATATATAATGTATGAAAATTGGTGAATAAATATTTGTTTTTGGTGTAGTTTTAATGATATATAATTTCGAATTTAAAATGTTTTCAACATAATCCTAAAGATGAGTGTAACAAAGTTTATTTATGAGTATAAAGACATAAAAATTATCTATTTAAATTAAACTTCCACCAAAAACAAGTAAAAACATACGACTAATGAGTCAATAGTGTTTTGTATTCTTGTGCAAATTTGAGATACTAATATTCAATTTGAGTTTGTTTCTAACATGGTTATAACAACGAAATGCAACGATATTTATTTATAAGTATAATGATATAAATATAGTCATTTTCAAGTTGAACTTTCACCCAAAGATAACAACATCTAAGTAGTAAATAAAAAAAAGAATCCTATTTTTATATTTAAAATAAATATATTTTTGATGTGATTGTATAAAGGAGTGTAATAATATTCATTTATGATTATAATTGTATAAATATTTTTTTCTTTCAACGAATGTTGTAACAAAGTGAAAGACCATGATAGATTACTTCTGATGGAGAAACCAACATTGTTTGTTTTGGTGAATGAGAGAAAGAATTACCATTAACAAGTTAATATCAATACAGGGTGAAAAGGTAGAATAACGAAGAAAGAAAAAGGATGTACCTCGATTATGACATAAATAGAGGATATGATAGGATAACAGGAGTGAGAGCGATGAGGAAATTAATCAGTTCACATGAAAAATTATACTTAAAAAATATATCGGTTAAACTCTTGATAAATTAGCATTTATCGATAAAAAATACTATTAAGTTATTTCTCAAAAAAAAAAAACATAGTACTGAATTGTAAACCCTACTATTTAGTTTTAAGTTAAACTAGAAAAATCTCACATGTGATATACATGCCAAATATTATGGATGGAGAGTTCCGCAGCGTGAAGAGTGGAGAAGACATGAAAAAGTAAAAATGCTTGTTATTCACGACCCTTTTTAATATTAATAATTCCCTTGCTATTTTAGAACATGTTGAAAAATAATAATTTTTTTATTATTTACAAGCTCAATATTACTAATTATATATATATATATTTTCTTCCCTAACCTTTTATTTTATTATCACTTCCAATATCATTCTCTGCTAACACTGTTACCGTTAATCCTACTTACTAAGGACATCATTCATCTCTCTTATTATCGATACTAGCACAATAATCTCTCAACACTCATTGAAGGTGATGGTATTCGTTACATCCCACTCATTATTAATGTTGATATTACTCAATGTCATTTGACCTTAATATCATCATCTCATAAGGAATAAGAAGAGGAGAAAGAAGAGCATGTACACAGAGGAGAAAAAGAAAATGAGTATGAAAACAAAGGTATTTACATTGATTTATAAAAAGATAATTTAGAAATATTTAAAATATATTAAAATAAAAAATATAAATAATATTGTTATTGTATAGATCGTGAATAGGAAATTGAATTTAATATTTAAAGCTTATTCTTACTATTTACAACATCATTATTATTAATAATTATTTTGAAAATAATAAAAAATATTTTATTTTTCATAACACTTCTAATTTTGCTTTTATCCTTTTTTTTTCTCCTTTCATTCCCCATAGCTCGTGTCCGTGCGCGTTATTTATTTATCACCCACGTATTCTATGAGATAGTTTGTAAAACCGCAAAACATGATATATTATGGGTTAATGTAATTGATATACAAAATAATATCTTTTGGATTTTTATATAATACATATAATCATAAAAATATTAAATTATCATAATAAATATCAAAACTATTTCTCATCTCATCATCTTCCATGTTCAATTAGTCTAATTTTATAATCTATATATTTTTTATTTTATGTCACAGCTGACGATTAAGAGGGGAAGGAGAGGTAAAAATGACACGTAAGAAATAAAACTATTTTATTAAAATTAAATTATAAATCGCGAGGAATTTTGAGAGTTCTCAGAAAAAAATTACAAATAGAAAAGTAAAAGACCCCGGTCTATTTCCCGGAACACCCCGTGCCACGGAACCAAGTTACGAAAAATATCCCTGCTTGGCGGGAATGCGTTAATATGCCATTTGTGCCGTCTCCTACCGCCTCATGCTAGGGTTTCCTGGCGATCCATAACGGCCTCCGTTTGTTCTATATAGGGTAGCCAAGTGACTCCGGCCACTTGACCTCGAGACTTCGTTTTCTGAGGAACGCTAGAGGTTCCCTGTTGGCCGAGATGCCCACGTACAAGATCAGGGGGGTCGATGTGGACTTTCCCTTCGACGCGTACGATTGCCAGATTGTTTACATGGAGAAGGTCATCCGATCTTTGCAGGAGGTGATGCCTCTATCTGATCCGATTCGCCCTCTCAAAAAATTTCTCATGTTTTCGCAAGTAGTTCGATTTTCTCATTCATTACGATCAAACCAGCACCCCTTTTTCACGGAGCCATGCTGGTTCAAGAACTATCTAATGTTTAGATGCAAGGACGGCGCCTTTTATACTGCTTTGATCTGATCTCTAATCGTTTTCTTCGTTTTTTAAAAAAGAGGATACTTCTTATGTATGTGATTTCTTTATCTGTTCCATAAATGGAGGCAGGGATGCAATGCTTTGTTGGAAAGCCCTACAGGAACTGGAAAAACATTATGCCTTTTGTGTGCCACACTGGCTTGGAGGAAGACTTTTGGTGATTTTCTGACTAGTGCAAATGAAGAAAGGAGCAACCTCTCTTTGAGTCACTCCTCTGGTAGTCAATCAGCTGAGAATGGGCAAATTAATTACCCTGTCATCATATATACTTCAAGGACTCACAGCCAGCTTAAGCAAGTAATACGAGAACTTAAAACAAGCAATTACAGGTAAAGGCACCATTGTTGCTTCCTTAATGTAAGAAATACTTTATGATAACTCTGTACATCAAAACAAGACAAGCATGTTAACAGCAAATGTTAAACAAATCATGGAATACAATTTGAGAACACATACTGGCTCAGACTGACTTGAGCCAGTCTGGGCTCATAATTGTGGCTATATAGAAGTAGGAGATAAAGAAACTGAAAGGAGGAGGCTTGTCTTTTTGAGCGTGTGACCTTGCTGACACTTGAGAAATTAATGACAGCAAGAGAAATGTTGAAGCGGAGATATCAAGCCAATCCATAGCACAAATTTGTATGATTTTTGGAATTGCCATAGTTAAACATAGCCAATATTACTTTAGTATAAGATTTAGCCAGCATTCTTAATATTGTTTGTGTTAATATTATTGAATATCATTTAAGTAATTCATGCTTGTAATGTCCAACAATTTTGCATGTAAAAGTTTTCAACAGAATATATTGAACATTTAACACTTGAAGAGATGCTAACTTTTAAAGTCTGATGCAAACATCACATATTTTGGTTATGGTAATTTGTTTTCTCTGAAATTGATCATATTTAACTCTATCATCACTCAAGCTTGCAGGCCAAAGATGGCAGTTTTAGGGTCTCGTGAACAGATGTGCATCCATGATGAGGTGCGTTTACTACGAGGTAGAGCGCAAAACAATGCTTGCCATTATCTTTGCAAAAAGCGGTTATGCCCCCATCAACTTGGAGTTTCTGGTGCGTGTTATACAATACTTCTATGCTACTCATTGTAAGTTTTTCTTGTTCAATGTCTGTGTATAAGATCAATTTAGAAAAGAGCAGCCTAGTGCATGAGGCTTTCACCAATATGGGGTCTAAGGAGGATTAGTTTAAGCACTGTACACCTATACTACTACAAACAAGGAAGTTGTTTCCATTACTTGAATTGTGGTCACCTAAGCCTTAAAGGAGTAATCTTTTCATGGCCAAGGCTTGCCATCTATTCGATGCTTATTTTTAACATTTTACTATTGAAGCTTCTGGATGCTTCTAATCGCTTAATTTGGTCCTTATAGTATCCACTCTTTTATTGAAATCTAGTATATTTATTATTGACTACAACGAAGGCTAGCTTTATTGAGAACATAGTTTATAATATCTATTTATCTTAAGCAGTTCTCCATTTTATAGATTGTGTTCTGCTATCTGGATCTACTGTATGTAAGGTTGATGCTAGCATCTGTTAAGAACTTTTAGTTTGTTATAGCTTCTTAGATGGGATTTTGATAGATGAAAAATCCAACAACAACAATAAGAAGCTGCAATTTTCCAACTATTTGGGGTTGATCACATAGATCTTTTGCTGCCATCGAGCTCTATGTAAATAAAAAATCCACATAATATATATTCTTCCTCTATTCCATGACTAGTGGTTTTTGCATTAAAAGAATCAACATCTCTATTTACTTGCCAATCATTTTAAGATTCATTGATTTTGCCTCTCAACGTAACCCTTTTTTTTTTATGGCATCCACTATTTGCGAATTCTATGTTTTAAAGTCAATATCATATGTGGTTTTGTTTGTAGTATTTAGGTGTAGTGTTGGAAACTGAAAAAGCAATATAACATAAAAAAGAAGAAGCAATAGACAAGGATATGGTCACGAATTTGCTAGAGAATATAGAGTGTATATGGTTGCACTCACAAAAAAAGTTAGAGTAGTTCCAAACTGAATAAAACAAAATAAAATTTTCTAAGACTCCAAAGTGGTGAATCAAAGTCATATTGCAGGTGCTGGGAACATGAGTGGAAAACAATAGAATGTGCTATTGAATTAGTGATGTTGGTCGACTATGATGCACATTCACTTCTAATAGTCTCAAACAGAAAGTTGTTATTTGTTATTATCTATTAATGAAAATAGTGTTATATCTTCCACCAATCATCAATGGAATTATGCTGCAAGTGGTTTGATTGGTTATTTGAAGTGAATGATGGTCAAGTGAGGGCTAAGGGTTTCACTATTAGCTGGTTTTTTGAGATGTAAGTACGAATTTGCTGGCATCGTAATATAGTAGGAAACATTTTGGAATGTAATTGTTTGGCATCCAAAAAAATTTATGTGGATTAGATAATAAAGACTAAAAGATTCTCACTTCTATTTGTTTTTTGCTTATGAAGCAAATGAAGATGATTGTTTGATTCTGGTTATTCTTATCTTGATATGTCTTAATATTTCACAATTTGGATATATCTGGAAATCAGTTGTGTAAATAATGTGGTTACTTCATATGGTAGTTGGGATGTTTATAAACAAAGGTAAGGTCCACCTGTGATGCTTTAAAGCTTGAAGGTATTAAGAACTGGTGGTTAATATGTAATGTAACTGAGAGGTGAAAAATGAAAATAAAAAAGGAATCAAGATGAAGATAACGGAAATAAATAAGAAGAGATAGAAGATACGAAAACAATGATGTTTAGGGACTTCTTTCCTGTCTTGCATGTATTCAATATATATATATATATATATATATATATATATTTCTGTTGAGTAAAACCTTTCCTGCTTGAGTTTTCTTATTCACTTGATGTGAAATACATCTGGTATAAAAAGTTGAAAGCTCCAAATAATTCAGAAAACTCACAGTTTAGTAGTAGGAGATTTATGATTGTAGTAGACTAGTAGTAAAGTTTTGGGTATGTCTACTAATAAATAGCAAACAAAAGTACACCTATCAAATGGTGCCACCTAATTGATGATTGGGCTAAGTAGGGCTTCAGCATTTACTTATGCCTCATGAACTTGTTTGCTAAAGAATGAATGGGTTTCTGAGATTTAATTGAATTGGGACAACCTTACTCTGATTTTTACATTCTTTTATTACCTTCAGTACTTTTAGAACTTCTTCCAAAATCCAAAGGACTGATTTTAGAAACCTTTTTACAGTTTGTTATGAAAATTCATCAATTGCATTTAGTACTTTGTTAAGTGGTTAAATAAGAGGAGAGCTATTTGTGAACAATATACCTAATTTGTGAACAGTAAAGTAGTACTATTTGCAAATAAAATTTCTGTCTTCATTGATTGACATAAATGCATGTTTAATACATTGTAGAGTACATGAAGAAACATCATGAGCTTGGAAATGAGCCTTTTGACATCGAAGACTTGGTTAATACTGGGAGAACCATGGGGCTGTAGGTTTTTCACCGTCTCTCCCTTTGTACATGAAAATTTTAAATAATTGTTATTTTAAAGAAAAACTGCTGCAATATGATGATGACATGAATTTTTTATTTTACAGTATGAAATTGCATTTTCTCTTGCAGATGCCCATATTACATATCTAGAGAGCTTCACAAGGTTGTTGATATTCTGTTTGCCCCTTACAACTATCTTATTGATCCTGGAAACCGGCGATCTTTATCAGGCATTGATTGGAACAATGCAGTTCTTATATTTGATGAAGCACATAACCTGGTAGTGAAACAAGAGACTATCTTATGTTCCTTTATGTAGATTGTCTTTTGTTTGAACCGCGTTGGGAGTTGGGACCATGTCTTTGATCTTAAGTTGGAAGTATTAGCATCTTGGATTTGGGAAAGGCACTGCTTGCTTCTTGAATTGCATGTGCAACATAAAATTGTATTATTTAGTATGGTTCTTTTTCTGACTTGATACACAGGAGAGTATATGTGCTGATGCAGCTTCATTCGACTTGCCTTCTGGTTACCTCACTGCTTGCATTTCTGAAGCAAAACAATGTGTTGACGTGTGTATTAAAAGGAGGGTAGTTGAAAAATCAGCTGATAAAGAGTTTGACCCAGAAAATTATGCTATTCTCAGAGGTAGGTTCTGTTTATATAACTCATTGCGCTGAAATGTCCTATTAATGGGTTGAATTTCTAAGATTGAGCTCCATATACCTTAATGCTTTTACAATAATCTCCGAACTTGCTTCCTTGGTTAGTCAAAAGGTATATGGTGAATAACATAGTTACTCAAAGTACCCTTGTACTCTGAACTAGAAAAATATTCTCAAATAGAATTTTCTTGGCTGGTTGAAGTATCCAAATGTGTTATTCAATGTCAGTTGCATGCTGGTTCCTTTGGACATCAAGCTGCATGCAAAAAAAGTACCTGCATAAGCTGCTATGATGCATGGTCTTGTGAATTTCCTTGCAATGTCCAGGCCTTGCAGCATGAGCTTGAAAGGCAATCCATGTGTCTTTTTATCATTTAATTTTACTAAGATTTGCTTAATCAGGCTGTTGCCTTTAACATTATCTTCCAATTTGTTTTCTTGGTGCTGATTCTTTTCGTTTTTTCAGTTTACTTTTCACTCCTGCATGATATCTTTTCCAGTCAACAAACTAATTTTTTTGTCTCATTTTTCTTAACATGCTAGAGGCTGTTTACAATCATTTGTGACCTATTTAGCTATTGATCAAGAGGAGTAATCTTGTTGGTCACATCTACCCATGTGCTGACTGGATTTTAGTGAGCTCATTGTATCAACTAAAATGGGATCTGTAATATTAAAATTTTTAATTTTAGTTAACTTTATGAGGTAAAGATCTTAGATATATTTGCTCACCATAAGAAGATACCAAGAACTATAGTGCCAGTTTATATTGGTTTGTCCAAGCACCAGCAATGGATCATATGACTTGGTATTGCTTGGTATATTGCTTTTTTAGTATTTTTTCCAGATACCAAGATGTACAGGTTGTCATACTGTTCGGTATCTTGGCATACTGATTCAACATGTTACTGGAACCAATATTGAGCTGATATTTTAAAACTTTGTACCAAGTTTTGGTGTCTTACATTGGTTTATTACTAAAAAAGCGGCGTGTTGGGTTGCTTATGCTTAAACAAACTTCCAAAGTTACTTCTGCACTTGTCTCGGTTCGTGGAATAGAAACTAAGGAACATACTCCTTTCACTTATGACAGCTGACAAAGATCAACAGCAACCATTATTGTATAACTTGTGTTATTCTTAGGCTCCAATAATGAAATTTCTTAAACAGCAGTTGCCTCCGTGTGCCCAGCCTTATAGTGATTACTTTTGTACATACAGAACCATAACATATTTAGGATGGTTTTCTGCAGATAACCCCCTTCGTATGTCTTTCTTGCAAATGATTCACTTTGCAAACATGCCTTTGATAATGTCACTATAATGGGAGATGAGTTGTGATGCTCTGTTGGAGTTGGTAATGCAGGTTAGCGACACTGGTGGTGAGGAAGGTTTGAAACTATTGAATAGTGGTTGGTGTTGATCAAGTGTTCAACATATTGTGTGCAAATAACTTTAGAAAAATATCAGTATTGATGGTCATTCATGATAAAGGGTTTGTGATTTCTTGGAACACCCACACTGTTATCTTACTTAAAGTTGGTACTTATTGTTTGTCTATTATATTAGCTTGTTTTTCATTGGAAAAATGTTTGTGAGTTGGATAATTTGGCTGCACTTTTGGCTTTCTGTTCTATGACCAATTACTTCACCAGAACATTATCAGACTTTTGGCTTTCTGTTCTATGACCAATTACTTCACCAGAACATTATCAGACTTTAGGGTATATAAGATGATGCACAGTGTTTTAATGATCCCTCAGTACTTTAAGCACTGGTGGTTATTTAGTTTTCGGATTAATTGAATACTGGGGTCTCATGATTTCTTTTTTATGCCTGGAGTACCTAGAATTTATAACAAAGGGCAGATATTAAACTAGCTGCTGCAAAGCCTTCGCGGTAAGTATCTTTCATATGCATTTGTTCATTATTAAAAACTACTTTTGTGCAGCTCTTCTACTGAAGCTTGAAACACGTATTGCTGAGGTGACTATTGAGTCCAGAGAATTGGGTTTCACTCGTCCTGGAGACTACATTTATGAGTTTCTCTCTGATCTGAACATCACATATGAGACAGCAAATATGCTTATTGATACGATTGACAATGCTGCTCTGCTTCTTGAGGAGGGTATTACATCTCCTCGGAAAATTTATTGTTCTTTCCGTGATGTAACACAATTTAATTTTGTTATATGATGCTGTTCTTTTGCTTTATACATATAAAGTTTTTATCTTCTTGTCTTCTTCAAAGTTCTTTAGGGACATCTGATTAATTTTAACAGATTCATCTCTTCTCTTTTTTATCCTTAATAACAGGGAATACATCTGGGGCTGGAACAGGAATCAAAATGAAGGGGGCAGTCTGCAGGTTAGAGAGCATCAGGAGTATGCTTAATATTATCTTCCGAGATGGTGGGAAGGATCATGCAAAATTTTATCGTGTAAGTTGGGCTACCTACGTATATATGTGTGTATGTGCAATATGTGTATACTTTTGATTGTTCTTTCTAAAAATTACATCAATTTGTTTACTGATCACAAAGACACTGTTCTTTAAGTTTCATGTGCAGGAATCTCAACCAAGCATTACAGATTCTCTAAAAGGTATCCTTTCCATGGAACTTGCATTAGGAGTGAATAATTTGAGAGCAATGCTTCCATAGATTTCAAATAGTATAACTTTGGTTTCATTTAGAAGTATCATTCCTATCTTTTGTAGTGTGGGACTGTGTGAATATTATAATGCTGACAGGTTCTTTCACAATTGACTATTTATGTCTTATTTATAATATATTCAGGAAAGGTGTCAAGAACACTTAGTTGGTGGTGTTTTAACCCAGGGCTTGCCATGCAACAATTTGAAAGGTTGGGTGTACGCTCTATCATACTGACATCTGGCACTTTGTCTCCTCTAGACTCGTTTGCCTTGGAGCTGAACTTGTATGTAATTTGTCAATACCTTTGTTTAGGCAAAATTTTATTTGCTATCAGTAATGTTTATTTATTTCTTGCTTCAACATCAGAGAATTTCCAGTCAGGTTGGAGAATCCCCATGTTATAACTCCTAATCAAGTGTGGGTTGGAGTTGTGCCAAGTGGTCCATCTAGTCAACCATTTAATTCTTCATACAAAAATCGTGATTCTCTAGAATATAAGCAAGAACTTGGTAATTCTATAGGTAGGTTATTAAAAAACATTCTGTAATTTGATGTGTAATTTGTGCTAGTTCTAACTTAGGGAAGTTTTTCCTTGTCTTAACTGCAGTTAATTTTGCTCGCATAGTGCCGGATGGCTTACTTGTATTCTTCCCTTCATATTATATGATGGATCAGTGCATTGAATGCTGGAAAGGCATGGTATGAGAGCAATCTTTTGCTGGCAGACCATTGATGATTATCACACAGGGTGTTTTAATTTTTAGCAGAACATCAATCTCTTTCAGGGTCACGCAAGCTCAAGCGATTTTAGCACAATCTGGGAAAGAATTTGCAAATACAAACAACCTATTGTAGAGCCCAAACAATCATCGCTTTTTCCACGTGCAATTGAGGTATATTCAGCATTCTTTCTATATCTTGTTGGTATTTGAATCCATCACTACAGGATTGTATATATATGTACATGTCCTAAAATATGCTGGTTTCTGTTCTTTCAGGACTTTGAGTCAAAAATACGTGATAATACCACTTCAGGGGCCATATTTTTTGCAGTTTGTCGTGGCAAAGTATGTTTCAGTGTCTCATTTGGCATCATTATCATTCGTTTCAGTTCACTTTTGACTTTCTGCATTCCTTGTCTTGAATTTGTGTAAGATTCTTTGCCAGTGGTCATAAATAATTTAGACTAGGGAGTTCCTTTTGGAGCAGGAGCATAAATAATAGGACAATTATTTGAAATTTTTATAGATGAATATAAAATTGCCACTATCAATAAACGCACTGGTTGAGAATACTCAGTTTATGACAGATTAGAATTTTCTGTATAATTGGATGAAATTCGAAGTTATCACTTCTGTAGAAAGTCCAAGTCCTTTTTGCTCTGTTGCTCCTCTTCATTTGATCTACTTTTGTGTATTTATTTAACACAAATAAATTTGCAGCTGTAGCCCACATCAGTCTGAGATACATGGATGACACCATATTTTTGGAAACCATATATCATGATTTTTTTTTATTGACAACAACTGTTGTCTAAACTTTAAATTGATGAAGATTAATATTTATGTTATACAATTGAACTTTACATGGACAATATTTTGATTATAGTAAATATCAATAGATCTGTGTCTGGAGCTCCAAGTCCTAAGAAGATTCTGTATCTTGACTCTTGACAATTAATTAAACACCCTTCCCCCCTTTCCTCCCATTTCTTCAGTTGCACAAAACACCACTAAAAATACGGTATGCAATTTTGTATATTGGTATCATACTGGTTAGGGTTTGGACTGGTATAGTACTGGGTCACTTCGTACGTTGTTGCGTACAAAGTTTTAGAAAAATCCTAAAATGGCTTAAAAAATAGAAAAGAAGAATTTGCCCGATACAGAGCATGTACCACCTTGCATTGGGCGATAATAGTCCTGTAGTGTCTATATCTGTGACTTGTCAGACTGGTAAATATGGCTTGTACCATACCGGATGGTATTGCAAACCTTTCTAGAAATACAATGTGCTTAGGACAATATGTATTGAGGGTTCAGGAAACGGACACAGTGCACAATATGAGTGCTTCAGTTACATATGTTAAAGAGCAGACTAGGAAATTTCTTTTATGTTGTGTGAAAATCAATATGGCTTCAACTGAGGCTGGCTCGTGCTGGAGTTTTTTTTATCTTTTTGATACTGATTTAGATTAAAGAAAATATATATCAACATATGTTATGAATTCTCTCATTGTCAGTTTAATGTGATTAATTTGCAAAGGAACAATCATACAAGTCTAACATAACTTGTACCGCAAGGATACAATATGATGCAGAGCAACATCGTTATTCAGTAATTCCATGTTGATACAGCTGTTTCTTATTATACAAGTGTGAACGTTCACCCCTTTATATCAAGTTAAATACCTAAACCAGGACAAGCAAACAATAGACAGTAAAGACATATGAAATTCCAATTTATATTAGTAAATGATGTCTAACTAGCAGTGAGGATGTCTTATCTTTTAGTGACCTTTCTTTGACGAAATTGAAGTTCCTCCGTATGCATTAAGCAGAATGGTCTTGAAGTTGTTGGTGATGTGGTATCCATCATTCCATCTTATGAGCTATTTTGGCATCTATCATGACTCAAAGGACAATAGGATTGGCAGCATATTGTCATGAACGGTCATTGCGCACTCACAATATTTTCATCAACGAACCGTTCGTTACTTTTGCATGCTTGTACAGATGCTTGACAGCGTGTTTTGCTTTGGTTTTGTGTGTTTTTGTTTGAAAACTGTGAGCAAGATCAGATCGTAGTATTGCCGAGCGATCGCTCACCATGATGGGCAAAACTGCCCCAAAATGGTTTCGTTTTCACATGCCACGATTTTTTTTTTGTCGGTTGCGGTACGGTGCAAAACGTCAGTCATCTCAGCACCTTGGAACCCCCCAGGTGGCACCTAGTTGGATAGGGGTTTGGGATCGTGTTGGGCATTGATTGGATTTCATAAGTTCACATGCTAAGCTTACAAAAACTTGCCATCGCGCCCGACACCTGGTGAGCAATCGTTTGTAGATTTGCGATTGTTTGTTTGCTTTATAAAGTCCTTGTTTTCTCCTTCCTCTCCTTTCTCTCTTGTACACCGAGTGTTTGTTGAATTACTTATAAAGCTGCCCTCTTCGCGAGATGTCGGGACTTGTTCGTTGCTTGCTTTTGAACTAATTAATTTGTTCTTTCACATTGACCTGGGTCCTATAGGATGAGGCCAAACCTGTAAGGATAAACTCGTCTAATTATAAGCGAGCAGGTTGCAACTAGGTTGACCATTTGCGAATGGATAGCACAAGGGTGCCTTATGACTTAGGCAATTCTAGCTATGTCCAGTAAAATTGGCGCAAGGGTGCTTCATGGCTTAGGCAATCCCAGTTAAGTCCATGATGACATTAACGTAAGGATGCTGCCGCACGACTTAGACAATTTCAACTAAGTTCTCAGCACTCGGAACCACCGGGTAGTACATGGTGACATTGTCACACGCCACTTTGCTCATGACTTAGGTAATTCCATCTAAACAATCACCACTTAATCCCTAAGTCGACAACTCCACAGAATCCGATGTGATTAGTCGTATGTATGTTACGATTGTTTGTTTGCTTTATAAAGTCCTTGTTTTCTCCTTCCTCCTTTCTCTCTTGTAAATTAATACTGATAGGTTAGATAAATAAAAACAAAGGGCTTGAGAGAAACAAGCGCAGGATATTGGTGTTATAATTTTGATTGTAGGATTAAAATATCATTTGGGAAAGGCTGGTGGCTGCAATTCAGGATATTGGTGTTATAATTTTGATTGTAGGATTAAAATATCATTTGGGAAAGGCTGGTGGCTGCAATTCCATAAGGAATATTGGGACTAATGTTACAAGGGTTGGGAGAATATGCTGGGGCTTAACAGGTGGAACAGGTGTGCTGTATGGTTGCTAAATCACAGTGGTCTTGCAGATTAGATCTGAAATATGAGTGGGTGACCAGTCTTTGTGAGACAGGCTACTTCAAGAATCTACTAAAAGATTAGTGCATTTAAGTGTTGTAAAGATAAGACATGCTCTATGTTGGTTCAGGTAATGCTGGGTCAAACACAGGAACAAATGAAATAAAAAAGAAGAAAAGAAGAACATATGTTTCAAATAGAGAAAACGGATATGGTAATGTTCATCTTGAGGTAGCCTACTGTTCCTATACCCTTAAATCTTAATATATGTGAAAAATGTATCATTACATTCACTTTGCAGAAGGTATATAAGTGCAGTTATATCTTGCCAAGATCATTAATTGTTAAAATTGTTAGACAGATTAATCTTGGCATGCTAAAACTAATTTTTTTTATTTACTCTCTCTTAATATGTTGGAGAAGTGTTTTTTTGGCTATGCTCAACATTTATTTCCATGTCATGATATAATGCTGATAAACAAAAATGCTGCTATAGATACTCATGTTGAGCTTAAAGTTCTTTATCACAATGTATCTTGGCATTATGGTTCATTAGTTTTTTTCTTTTTGTGTCCATGCCCTTCAGCACTTAATCTGATTTTCTTTTTTCTTTGTATCTTTAGGTTAGTGAAGGTCTTGATTTTGCTGACCGGGCTGGGAGAGCTGTGGTAGTTACTGGCCTGCCTTTTTCTACAAAGACTGATCCCAAGGTTTGGTTTTCAAATGAAAGATTTGGAATTGATATGTACTTGTATGATGTTTATAAAGTTATTTTAGTGATCAAGAACAAGATAGCAGCACTATATGCAAGCAAAGTCTTGCTCATGTTGAAGATGATATGCAATATACCTATAGAATTGTACAACAGTACAAGTGATCTTTTGGTTGCTGCTCTCCAGATCATTTGGATGAACTACCAAGAAAAAAATTTATTAATAATATTTTACATTTTAAGATTTTTTTCCTGTATGATTTACTAGAAAAGATCTTCAAGTCTTCAATTCTCTTCTTTCATTTTGTAGGCCAGTGACAAGAACTTCTAAAAAATATAGGTTGGAATTTTATTTTTTGCTGTTGTTGCATGACATTTCAGTCCTCTTCGTTGAAGGAAATGTCCCCTGGAATCTTTTCTTGCTTTATGACTAGAGATTTATCCTTTTTTGTCATGATACTGTAGACATTTACCTTTGTCTAGCTTATAATATATGCCAAGAATGTATACATGCTTTATAATGAAGAACAAAGCATTAGGTTTTTTTAATCTCCCTTTCTTTTTGTTGCTTTTAGAACAAGAAATAGACAAAATGCTTATAGCTGTTATCAACTTACATTTTGGTGGTCACAACTAGAGGGTGAGTTTGAGGTTTCGTGAAAAGATCACATGGAATTTCACAGGCCTTGTCCTCGTGACCTTTGATTATAATGATAATATGTTGACATCACAACCAAGAGAATAAGAATCATTAGTGTAGATGGTAAAGTTTTATGTGCTCCAAGTAATGTATCAACAAAATACTTGAATATTTTATTGCTGCCAATTTGTAATTGGCATTAAGATGCCTACCGAATGATCCTTGGACTTGTCAAGCTAGTCAATTCAGCTGTCTTTTCTCTGGCTTCATCAATAGGTTAGAACTAATTTTTTTTCTTTTGATTTTTCTACTATGAATTTTTATTGTAGGTTCGTCTCAAGCGGGATTACTTGGATCACTATGCTACATCGCAAAAGAAACAATCTAAGGTAAAAGAAAAGTTAGAGTTAATTAAAAGTACTAAATCAAATATCCTGATTTCAGCAAGGTTTAGTTATATGTTTTCAAGCTTACAAAGTTCATCTGTATTGATAGGTATACATATCTATTTTTTGTTGATAGATAAATTTTTAGTTCCAGTTGTTCCATAAGGGATCTAGATTAGTGTTTATTATCTTCAGTACTTTAGACTTTTTATTATCTACAGGTTCTCACTGGCGAGGAGTGGTATGTCCAGCAAGCTGCAAGGGCTGTGAATCAGGCTGTTGGCCGTGTCATTAGACATTGCCATGATTATGGAGCAATTGTTTTCTGCGATGAAAGGTATTTATAGTCAAAAATTTCTGGAAGTTTGGTGATCCCCAATTTGTACTCTAAGCTAGTGGTGACCATGGACCAGTTCTGGTTGAGGGCAGTCTTAAATTCCACATGAATAGAGTTTGTTGGCTGTTCATGTCCATCTCCAGATCACCCAGGACATTCTGTCTCTCATATTGACCAAGATTAACCTGCAAAATGTATAAGAACTAGGGTTCCCCCATCCAAGCTCAGTATGAAGAACATAAGATTTGCATTGACTGTGCGAGCGATTAAAAAACTAGTGACTTTTATCTATTTATTCAAAATTATAATGACTTTATAGTCTAAAGTTAAAGCAATAAAAAAAAAAGAGACAAAAAATGTCTGTCTTCACAAGGTCTGTAGAAGTAGCACAAACCATAAGCTTAACCAACATCACTATTTCACTGCATTAATATATATCTCACAGTAGAATACTTTTATATTCTTTGACCTGTGCTATTGTTTAAAATCATTTATCCATGTCTTGCTGAGAAATTGAATGGGTGTAATTTTTCTATTCTAGCCCTGCTTAGCCAACTAAAATTAATGTACATGCTTTCCATTCCTGTACCAAGCTCGTGCGGATGGATGGGACTTGAACAACTATAGACCAAGTGACTTGTTGATTGATGGAACATAAAACTATAATTCTTTCTTAGACCATTCCGATTTTGTATATATGTGCAGGAAAACATTTGTTTCTTGAGTGTCTTGCAGTCTACTGACTTTTGGATGGTTATCCTTAGATCTGCCAGAAAGATTGTTATCCGGAAATTTTTTTGGTTTGTTTGCCTTGTCATACATATTTTGACTGTTCTGGACCATGTAATGCTCTTTTAGGGGTTTTGTTGTTTCATTTGTGGCTAACAGATGCATTTCATGTTCTAATTTATTAGTTTAGGAAGTAGGATTGCCCTTAAGACAATCAGGATTGCAAATAGTTCGTGATGGGTCTGGAAATATTGCAAACTGATCCTTGGAGACCTTTGTTAATGAGTTGATTTTTCGGTTTTGGGCTCCACTGAATGAGTTCTATTTGTTTCTTGGAATTGGATTTTCTTGTGTTCTTTTCTTGATGGAAAATTCATGCCTACCTCTGGGTTTTCCTGTGTTTTAATCCTCTTTTACATAGCAAGCAGGCTTAGAGTTTCTACTTTCTAGCATATGCTCTTCCTAGTTTAGTTTTACATATTTTGATATGTCAAAGTACTATTCCTTTTGTCTAGGTTTGCTCAACAAAATTGGCAGTGTCAAATGTCATACTGGCTCCGTCCTCATATCAAGGTTCTGCGGCAGATTCTTGTTTTGCTTTTTTTTTTATTTATGCAGTTCCTTACTGGTTCTCATGTTGTTTTGCAGTGCTATCCCAAGTTTGGGGATGTAGTTTTCACATTGACTAGATTCTTTCGAGACAAAGGCTTTTGTGACTTGAAACCAAAACTAGCTAAAAGCTGCACTACTGGTATCACTCAACTGAATCCTTATTTAGCCATCAATTATTTATTTCTCTTAATTCATACGTAGTTGAGGCCTTCTGTTTTTTGTTGTGGTGGCTGTATCAAGTTGTCTTGGTGTATTATCGTTGATTTGTGCCCCTAAGTAAATAATTGCATATCAGACCTTTGATGTTTTTGTGATTCTTACTCCAGCTTTAGTTTTTGATGGATTTTGTTTGTCGTATCTACTTCTTATGCTACCGATTTGCTTGCTTCTGCATGTTTGACTTGGAGTAGCAGTACGCTTTGGTTAAGCTCCATGACATCGGTCCATTTTGGGTACAAACTGCAAATGAGATATTTTATCTTTTGTCCTTGCTTTGACCTCATGGGTTCTTGTTGTAGTGGCATTGGCTTGATTATTTATACTAAATGTTTTCTTAATTTTAAGTAAATCTTTGGTATTGAAACTTTCATTTACTTGCACCTTACTCATGTTGAGAAAAGAGCAAACGTTCTTGGCAGAGAAATCTTTGGTGCCTCTGGAGAAGACCTTATCATTGAAGTCTATCACCTCCTTGGTACAACTTGTCTTTTCTACTTTCAATAAATTTTTAATATTGACTGACCTGCACATATTTTAATTTACTAATAATCACCTATTCTCTCTTTTGCCAGGCGCCTATGACTGAACATTACTCCAGAAAGTCACTGCCATCTGTGCTCTCAACTAACACAAGTAGTGGTTTTGATCATTTGGAGCAAATAGTTCCCGCCAACCGCTCATCGGTTTCTAATGAACTTAGGTTCTGCTCGACCTTGCAACGCTCAGTAAATCACTGCCATAAGAAGAGATTACCATTCAAGGAAGGAATATCTAAAAATATTCAGTATCAGGATACTGTAGTGGTTGCTTTGACAAACGATACATCATCGAGTGAACAAGCATGTGAGGTTGCATTTGCAGCTACTTCTGCAAAAAGGCCTAAAACATTGGAACTGGTTGATAATGTTGAATGTCAAAAAGATACAGATTCAAAGTGGTTGGTTACTTGGTTATTTGTTTGGTACATTAATTGAGATCTCCAATAAATATTAACCTTGGGATGCATTGTGTACAATTGTTACAACTTTCTTCATGTAGGCCTGCAGATTTTGGGAGTTCTACCAATGCTAGGCTGATTTAACATGTTCAAGTTGAGAAAGAAACTTTTCAGCAACCAACATCACATAAGGAGAAGCATAATAGCTCTATACCTTGTACCGATAAAACTAGTGGTTCTGCTTTTCTAATGCAGGTTACTTTCATGCTTATTTAATTTATTAGTACTATTGTTTAATTGACCATTTTTGGATAATGACTAGTCAATTTTGATTTTTAATATGGTATTTTGATGGTATAGTGCCCTGCTTGTTTTGGTTGGCATTTGATGGCTATCAGATCTTGTCACATGGAAGAATTGGGATTTGACATGAACCATCAGCTGCCTATCAGAATTGATTGCTAATTAATGCAACTTGATTATACAGAAAGTCAACAGGCACTAAATATTCCGTATCTTTATAGTTTATTTTCTTGTAAATTTTTGTCATAGGCTACAAGCATGCTGATATTATACAACTGGTATGCACTGAGTTAGTTCCTTTGTGACTTACATAGTAATTCACTAGAAGAATATTATCAACTGGTTTCTAGTAAAATGCACTTGGCCGATTATGGCGTAGGTTTACCATTGAGTCTAAAAATTATCTGATAACAACAATCCTCTGTATATCTTTATTATGTTAAATGATGTCTATCTTCACTCTTTCCTTCATATTTTTCTACATTCATCCATTTGTCTGTTATTGTTCTTGAGTTATAAGTGCTTGTGCATTGGAATCTAAAACCTCATTCTTCTATTGCTGAATCATTTTATATACTAAACTGCTCAGAGTCATATGCCAGATGTGTCATGTCTAACATGCTTTTGACACTCATCTCATGAACTATGCTACTTTTCCATAATTTGGTTATGGCCTTAATGGACTGTCATTCAAAAATTAAAAATATGAAAGTGGCTTTGCAAGGCTTTTCCTGTGTTCGTAAGGATTAGCAGATGGTTTGACACTTCATATTTACATATTAGTTATTGTTGTCCAACCTTACTTGGCTTTTTCCTTCCTTGATTTAATCCTTTTCTCTCTGACTTAAGATTTGAAAATCTTCCTTAACACATATTCTTCTTATCTGTTAGTTTTAGTGGGCAAAGCCCTTAAACATGAGACATATGATAGTTCCACCACGGATGGGTCAAAAGCTTCATACTAATGCAAGGATAATTTCCATGTTGAAAAGCTTCATCTTAGTGCAAAGATACTCCCATCACTTACTTGAATCAACACTATCGATGGTTAAGTATGGAGTTGTGAATGAATCAATGGTTTAATTTGAGGCTTATGAGTTCGTTAGTGGAAAGTGGTACAAAGTTTCACCTTTTGACCTTTTTGAAGCAGGCATAGGAACAAGAAGAAGATAGATGTTTCTTCTGGATATTTAAGCTTTCAATTTTACCATACAATATTACTGAATGGCATAGGTATCAGAATTAAGTTCTAGCCATGGATACCCAAATATCTAAGAGTAGATGCATTTATCGTGTAGATTTTAGGGATTGATATGCAAAATGTTGCCCTAACCCTGCGATGTTAAATGTAAAAAAAATTGCTTGTAATGACCCTTGTCTCATTTATTTAACTTTTTCACCTTTTGATCTGTCCAAGTTGTAATTGGAAACTGGGTCATCTGGTGGCAATATATAGAGACATCAAATTATAGTTGAGTTGCATAGATCCTGAAATGGTGTTTTCTATAATCTGTGGTCATTTCCACATACTTGATGACATTCCTTTGCTGAAGATTTTGATGCAGTTTTCTTTTCATTGAAATGTTTTTGTGTTTCCAATGCATATAATTGCTATGAATTAGTACGGACTACAGTGGTGTTGCCTTAGTTTGTATGCTTATTCTGTTGATATTTTTCACAGGTTCAAGAAAAGCTTACTGTTGCAGAATATAAGGAGTTTGTGGGCTTCATGAAGGCATTAAAATCCAAAACAATGACAATTACACCTTTGCTGGAGTCCATTGCAAAATTATTTTCAAGTCCTGGGAGATTTTTCTTCTGGAGAGGTAACTCCATTTAAGTTGTCTTAAAAGAATTTCATCTAAAACTGCTTGGCCTTTTTTGATGTTAATGGAAAGTATAGTTTTCGATAACTTATGGAAATTTTTGGTTCTTGTAAAGATATTTTGACATGGGCATCAATGCTGTACTCTTCACAATCTAAAATGTTCCATGTTCATCAGCATAATTTAAACCTCTTCCCATTAATGCCATTCTTAAAAATAAGACTCTGTAAAGGGTTTTAAGATAATTTACAACCGATTTTGAACCTGATGTCAACCCTGTAAAATATAGCACAAGTCTATGCAGTAGAGGAACTCACTTAAAAATTGAAAGACTGGTTGAAGGGCAGAAAGGTTCATCTTATTGGTTGCAGTTAATAATATGTGTCGAGCTCTGTAAATTCTTTCCATGCCTACAATGTCTTGAAGAAGCTGTAAATTACAAGTCTTTCCATGGTGCGTACAGCGACTTTCATCTCAAAGGTGCCTATGATATCTACTATGATCTCAATGCAAGATTGATATGCCCTTTTCCAAGTGTGGCATGTCCAATACTTTATCATGTTATCCTGGTTCATTTAGCTCACATGCCAGGTCATGTGAAAGGTAGATTAGCAAGAAAACCTTGTCCATGATGTCCCATTTGGTCTGCAAAAGAGTGGCATGATAGATGTGAAGTATGGGTGTGCATATGCATGCATCAAGCATCTTGTTGGTACAGTTAGCATTTGTCATTCATCATCGTCAGTGTTCTGTTTTTGTGATGCATATTTTATTAAATTGAAACATCTAATTTTGGCTTTATGGCACAAATGCCTGGTGAAGCTGGATGTTTGTATGACTTAAAATTTAGTGCTGTGTGCGGATTCCATTTTAACATCTGCATTCTGTTTTGTTTCTCTGGTGAAATTCTTCCATGGCTAACTGTGCTGTCACACTAAAGTGGCTGAGTACCTCCTTTTTCAAATTAGTGAAAAGAGTCAGGTGCAGGAGTAATCAATCCCGAGACCATTCTTAACCATCAAAACCTCCTTGTGTCATCCATGTGTGTTGCATAAGCTGAATGTTGCTAATGAATCAAGTACGGTTTTTTTTGGACGTATGCCTGTTGTTCTTCACACTTTTGTTAGACCAAGAAGTGCTGTATATATATAGATGCTGATTTTTATATTAGCAACTTAGTTGGGACCTTGTATCTTGTTATGCACCCATTCTGTACTATTCACACTTAGAGCTGCCTTTATTTGTTTTCCTGAGGCTTGTCATGGTAGTTATGTTCTATAGATCCTTTGGTTTTGTGCCTTTGAGATGGATGCTGTTTATTGTAATGAATTTGAGGTTCTTTATGTCAATTTGAGCTTTCAATTTTTGATTGGTGCTCTATAATTGACCCAACCTACATTGAAGGTAAACAATTGGATAATGAGTATTTCATCCATGTCTTTTGTCTTCCATTGTTATTTTCTATTTTAACACATAACTTATCATTGCAAGATATATCTTTCTTGGACTTTCTCAATATCATTTTTGATGATGTTTATTCATCCTGGACGATCTTCATTTGTCTTATTCTCTACTTCTGAACTAACATAAAAGAATAATTTCTCTTTCTGTTGCATATTAAGTAAATTGATAAAAGGAAAGAAAATGAATTCTTCTGCATTTGTCATTTGCAAATTGGTCCTGAGAACTGTGCTTGTGGCTCATAGTAGATTTTAGGTAGCAGTTCTAGGCATTATGACATTGGTCTCTCATTGTATGTGCACCTGTTTCTTTCCGTCTCTGTGGTTTGGAGTAGCGTTGTTTTTCAATAGAAGCAATGATTTAATTATTAGTCCTGATGCTTCTGTATCAAGCAGCACATGTGGTACTGATAATTATTCTGTATTGGCAACCATATGTTTCAGGCATTTGGGTTTGTTCCTTTGCCTATATTATCAACCATAGTACTTGTCATGGTCCATTTGTTTGTTTTACTGACTAACTATTCCTGTTTGTTCAACTTCTCTCCATACCTTTTTTCTAAGAAGATGCTAACACAAGTGCGCTACCATTTGCTTTCTCATTCACTCTTAACAGGTTCAAGGATTTTGTTCCTGCAAAATATCATCCCATTTATGAGCAGCTTCTCAGAGTTCATGGCACAAACAATGATGTGTAAGAAAATGCTACTTGTTTTGCTGCTGATTTAAGCTTAAAATTTCTTTCATCAAATTCTTTTATATTTGATTGTTGACACTTGACAAAGCCTGTGGCTCTACTCAGTCCCTCGCTTGTCATGAGTTTAGGCTGTAACAGGATCTGTGGCTTTAGCAATATGTCAAGATTGATCAAACAAATTTAGTGTGGTGAAATATTATTTTTGATCCTTGACAGATGATAGAAGGTTTGTCTTTGACATAATAAAAGAGAGATTAATTGTGCTTTCTTCCTTTATTCATTTGTCTATTATTGAAGCTTCTTGAAGGTTGACAAGAACAGGGAAGTATATTTTTTTCAAAAAGAGATGTTATGGTGAGATATTATGATTGTGTATTTTACTAATCAACATGGATATGTATTAGACTGGGGCTTGTGAGCATTTTAGTTATCTTTGTTTCCTTTTCTATTACATGGGAAGTTTATGATCTCTGGGAGTATTGATTGCAACAATTAAACCAGTGTCACAATGCCCTCAGGCAAACTTGTCCTTGTATCTTTTCTTGTTAGTAACTTAACCTGTTTCATAAATATTCCAGATTTCCAGGTACATTGCTTAAAAATCTGTAATTGAAACAATTACTCTAATATGTAAAATAAAAAATGATTTGAGTGGTCATTAAGCAAGTAAAAGTAGTACCGAAGATTTTTAATGCAAATAAGGATGATGATAATGTTTAATATGAGAAAAAACCATAATTAACAATTTATCATAAAATTTTAGGTCTTCAGCAATACTTTATTTTTATTGAAGGGTTTGAATCTTTGGCTTTCAGGTGTTATATTATGTATTGCACATGAACGTAGTTTAGATTGATTAGTTCTGGTTTGAGTTTGACAATTTCAAGTGCTTGATTCTCATCTAGTGTGGACCATTTCTCAAGGTTTATTTGACAACGTTTGGCCATCTGATTGGATATTTTAAAGTTTGTTCATTTCCTGCATTCCTGGATGTATCTGTGAAAACTTGTATGGACTGTATTTAACAAGTTAATTGTGATTCCTTGTTCCTGATTATCTATTCCCCTGATAGCTGTAAGCCACCACCATCTTATAGGAACATGATGTTACTTGTGCTGTGTCAGGCTCCTATTCTTCCTCATATGGTGATCTCATTTCTACTTTGTTATATAGTTTCTTTCTCAAGGAACCTTTGTTCGCTTGTAGTCTCTTAATTGTTTGAACTATTTTGAGACAAGTTTTTATAACTGTTGCATGTTCCTTGTACCTATAAATAAGGCACACTAAGGAAAATCTACGAGGTGCTAATTTAGGATTTTTGTATGTGTTCTCTTTATCCTTTTTTCTGTAAAACGAATTCAAGATCATGCTTTGTTAAAAGTTTGGCTAGATTCTAACTAGAAAGATAATGGACAGAATTTTAGAATAGACTGGGTGATAGTTGGAGCATCTATGCTTGTTTCTTTGTTTTTAATTTTCCTCTTTTACAAAATATTTTATTGCCTCAATGATTATGCATCAGTGTTCCATTCTTCTGCAGATGAATTGAATCCAGTGCTTTAATACAAACAAGCTTCTGGAACTATCCACATATCCGCATTACTGTACATGTGCAACTTCAAATTGTGTATTCTATCTTATTTAAGCACCCTTGCTGAATCATTATGGCTAGATGCAGAATATTTATTGCCTCAAAGCTTTTTTTGATGAATCAAGTGTCTCTTTATTATGCAATCGGTGCTCATTCAAGAGTGAAACTTGAGCCAAATATTAGCATCTAGTGAGAGGTAAGACAGCAATGTTAGTTGCTAATTTTACTTTGTTAAGACAACTTTGGTTGCTGATTTATGTTATTATACTGGATCATGTATTTGACAGTTTCAGACTGGACCATCTTGATTTTGTTTTTTTTTTTTTTTTTTTTTCATTTCATAGGTTCATGCTTCATCGGTGATCTTTTGCAGCTAATATTATGTGCCACGAGGAAGTCTGTGGGTCTTGAGTTACCGACAAACCTGATTCTTCTATCCATCAAATGTCAGTGTTTTTTCTCTTTAAACATTTTGTCCCGGGAGGGAGTCGCTCTTTGTTGTACAGCGGATGTGCAGAATAATTAAAATCTAGCTGATGATGGGCTTTACTATATTGTAAGTTAGTCAATTGGTCTATCTGCCTGTTCTGTTCAAACATGAGAAGGCAGTTTGGGTTAGGTAAGACAACGGTTGACTGGGCCTAAAGTAGAGGATATTTGCAAGCAGTGCTAAATTATAAATGAGAGTTGCAATGCCTCTTCATACAAGTATAAACTATCGGTTCTGCAGATTGTTCTTAGAGCGCCAGAGGTATATTTTCGAAGTGATGAATGGGTTTCTTCTTTGGAAAACTTTGTCACGTGCATCATTACCCCTATTTTTTAAAAAAATTCTCAGTTATCACCCTTTTTTTAAAAAAATATTCATAAAAGTATTTTTTTTCTTTCAAAATGATGATATCGTCTTTGTCGAGACCGTCATCACTTCGACGGAGGGGGTTGCTGGTGAGGGCGTGTCAGCCTTCCCTACGATCGTTGTCACCTTGGCCAGTGTGAGGATGGCGATGACTGTAAGGAGGCGAGAGTGATGGCAGGCCTATTGAAGGCAAGGAGAAAATAAAATTTTCTTATAGGGAGTGGATGTTTTATGAAATTTTTAAAAAATAAAAATACTCTACCAGAATCACTTTTTTTGAGAATTTATCCTACGTATTTTCAAGTAATTAGTAAACCACCTATCTAGTAATTGCTAGTTGGTCTACTTGTGTGCGACATCAGTATTTGTCCAATGCAGTATCTGAAAACGAACAGCTTTAAGCCTCACAAACATCCAGGAGAATCTGAACAATGAGATCTCGGGAATAAAGGTTTGTGCAGTAGTATAAACATGAAATGTGCAAGCAGTAAAAGGGTTATGCTACAAATCTGTCGGCCAAGATTGATAAAAAGTGCACACTGCCAAAATTTCACAAGCGGGTATCTGACACATGGACTTCCAACAAAACAAATAAATGAGGGGAAAAAAAAAAAGAAGACTTTTCCTGGTTTCTCCTTTCTCCAAGAACTCACTGAGAAGGAATTCTGTAAAAGTAGCACAAAAGCGAGCTTTGCAGCTGCTAGACGACAACAATTCATACCTGATCTGCCCAATCTGCCCAAGTTTCGACTGATTCATCTGCGCAGAAATGAAGCCTACTGAATCACACATTCGCATCTTCTGAAGCTTTCACCTTCAAAATCATCATCGGATAATCCATCATCACTACAAAATTTAGAGTTCGCATGATGACAAGGTCAGAGTCTTGTTTTCCATACAACATATGCAAAAAATAATGGGTAACTCCTATTTTGTGTCATGCAACAGTATAAAGAACAATATAACGTTAAAAGTAAATTGACTAGAGATGTGTGTTATCAAGACATACTTTCTGAACGGTTCATGATAGTTATGACACCAGACAGCTAGTAGAAGATACACATGCTCTGTGAAGCAAAATCCAGATCCAAAAAACCAGTATTGGAAAAAGCTGCACATATCTAAACCATGGCCAATGGCTTCTCATCCATAAGCTTCTTCAGATAAGAAGAAAGGGAAAAATCTTTCGATTGGCAACACAAACACAATATCACGTCTCCGAACAAGTCTAATCCCTTCCAAATGTAACTCTAAGGACTGAAGAAACATATCTAGGCCCTTAATCTTTCATCAGTTTGCCTAGATTATTTGGAGCACAAAGTGAGCAATCACTATTAGAAATTATCAAACTTAGAGCAAATGCATGTTTAATCAGTTAATAGATTTTCAAGAAAATGAGCAGGATTTGATTGAGCTCACCTTGGAAGGTGTGCAAGAATCAAAGAGGCCACATAACTCTTCTACATAGGGCAGATGAACCAGAACAAGATTCACGACACACTACAGGAGGAATTTTCTGTTTTTTTTTATCAATATACACACTACATAAATTACTGGTTCTACAACAATCACCAAAAATATTTTATAGAAGCATCTTTAGGGTCATCTGAAGCACTGATTCCCTGACCTTGGCCATTGGATGTTAGCTCTATATATCTGCTTTAATTCAATGATGAAAATGTACATTAGAGGAACCTTTCCTAGTCATCTATGTTCTCTTACAAGGAATGTGATTAAAGCATGAACAGAGTGAGTGGTAATCAATGTTTGTCTCTACAGTGTTTAGTAAGACATAGTTGAAAACAATAAAGGCAAGCTAAGATGCTTATGCATGCATGAACATTCATACATGTATTACCTTTCCTGTAATGTAGATGATGCATGAAACAAAAGCCAGTTTGCAAGTTCATGCAATTCCACAAACTACTAGAATGTTATTAAACCCAACGAGCATAATAAAAAAAAAAGTCACCGTTAACTAAATCTCCGATGATACGTAAGCAAGGGATGAAACAAAACAATATAATTAAAACTAGATAAACATAAGCTGCATAGGGTTTTACTTTCAACAACAATGATGAATATGTTGTCGGTCTGATTATAAGAAGTGTGATATGGCCATACTATTCCAAATGCTGTTCACTAATAATTCCTAAACACACCTGGCTTCAAACTCTCTTATCTCAGCAAGCTCTTTTCCGTGATTTGTCGGTCCACTGAACTTTCCTCCCTACAGTACAGCAAGACATCTTGTTGTCTGCCTCTTCCAACAATTCACGAGCATCATCAGCTTCACATACCATAGAATAGCCTTTGGAGGGCTTCTTCATATTGCTCTTGAGACAAGTCTTTCTTTCATCCCACTTGACAGCATCATTGATTGTTAACTTGCCTCTATCAGAAGAAGGTGATGAATCTGATGGAATTTTAGACTGGTGAACAAGGCTTACCTTCCTGGAATATGGCTCATCAAGTCTTGCAGAAGAACAACCAAAGCAGAAAGGAGGCACATCCACAAGAAGCATGATCATTATTAGAAGCCAGCTGAGAACTTGCCTCCACTTCTTGTTCGACTAATCGATAGTGATTCCATGAAGAAATCTTTATAGGTTTGTCCTCATTTTCCGCCAAGAAGAAGAAGAGCAAGACCATTGCTGTACCCTGATGCTGAAGAGGAAAAAATCCTCCTCCTTCCACGGCAAAAAGCATTTCTGATGCAGATCTAATCCAATAAGGAACAACACGCCTTTTAACCTAGTTGATGTAAGGAAGGACTTCTCTTGAAATGAGTGTCTTCTGCTTATCCATCTCAATGCTCACTCATGCAAGCTGTCAACGATATTCATTAGAATGCTATGGCATTTTGCTTCTAAAGAAACTTATACAGAATTATAAATTCAATAAGACAGCTTTTATGATATGGTATTCCGAATCAATTCGACCATCAGAATGGAAAGAAGTCTCATATAGAATGAAGAAGTTAACCAAAGTAACTAAGATATCCACCTTAAAAATTGTTAATGTCCACAGAGGAATCAGTTCACTTTGCCTGTACAATCTACACTGTATTATCGATGACTGTCACACAAGTTAAATTAAGACTTTTGCAAAAGAGGACATGTAAACATTGCAGTAGAGAAATGCAGGTAATTCTTAAACTTTTAACTGCAGAGAACTTTTATATGAGTCTTAATGAGAGGCTCTTCTAAACCATATTAAATGGCTGTATGCTAAAGACTTGTAATAATTATTGTCAAGAAGGTGGGTAGCGCAAGGCTTCCTCAAAGCTTTATTTCGCATGTCACCTCAAATATACAAAAGTTTTCCTGACAAGTTTGGATTTTATTTCAAAGATCTCATTCAACAAGCTAGTAGCAAAGAGTTCACTTCCATGGTGACAGTGCTTATCTATCATGTTCTTTTCATGAAAATGCAAAACAAAAATAACCAAAATAAGGAGGACATGGAAAAAGAAAAGAAGGTAACAAAGACGGTTCTTTACATAAGATCTAAAGAGGAACCGCTTACTAGATCTGCGACTATCCTGTCAAGTGCAAGTAACATACAGTTACTGAGATAAAGGTAACGAATGGTCAACGACAATGCAAAGTATAGAAGCCCATCTCTCACTCAATCCGTAAAAGCGAAATATCACCTCCCACGAAAGAACAAGAACAACTTTATCAAAAACGGAATCACCGAAGGCAGTAACGCAAAAATGGGCGAAGAAAACAGAGAAAAAGAAAACACGCATCGCTATCCCTACATTTTCCAATCCCAACTCTTCTCACCCTAGAAGCGAATCCAAAGCTTGCATCGCCAAACTCAAGGCTGCAGGATCACAAAAGTACGAGAAGATCGAAACAAAGGGCGGAAGAGATCGAACCTGAGCGGCCATAGCGATCTCAAGAAAGGAAAGGATGAAGCGATGGCCGAAGCAGCGAAGACCCCACCCGCCGTCTCCCTCTTTACCCAATCTTTATACTACTTGGTATACGAAAGTAGACCAAACATTTCTTATTTATTTATTTTCTTTTATTTACCCCAAATCACGTTACAGTTGTCATCATTTGTGTCAAAATATTATTTGGTAATAATAATAATAATAATAGCAATAATAATGATGGTGATGACACATGTCGTTTATAATATTGATCGTCGGCACAAAGCCACCTCACCAAGTCAGATCCGAAATATTTGCTCCGTCGGTCGTTTCCAACAAAATATCTCTGTCAACATATAACATATAACAGATATGTAGTTGGCTGGTGGGACCAGCTGTGATAAGAAGATGGCCCACCTTCATCACATTCGATTTATTTGGGCCAAAGCCGGGCCGTATTTGACGTCTTTAGCTACCGTCATTCTGTTGCACGCGAACCCAATAGCTCTCGATGCTGATCAGCACATACGACGGGGACGGATTGACCCGAAGACTGGCGGAAAGTATCCTTCCACTTGCCACCTAATTGGAGGCATAAAACATGATTTTTATTAGGCATGATGAGACTCATCCACTACTGTTTCTCCCCTGTCAATCGAGCTTGGCCAGGAGTCTCGAATTGGCAAGACTGCAATCTTGTGTTGTTGGCCAGCGACCATGGAGAACTCTGTAGACCTGACCGCTTCTGAGAGGGAGAGATGACAGTACCGAACCATGATACACAAAGCACATAGATCGAGAGAAAGCAGCGGCACTCTGTCCGCCTTTACAAAAGCAAAGTAGTATTTGCAGCCAGGGGTGGCTGAACCATGGAATGTTTACGCCGTGTGGTTTCTGCTCGTTCTGAAACCTGATGGAGAGAGCGGTATGATCTTATTATCGTCGGAAACGGGCCATGATCTTGCGTAATAGGAACGAAGGATAAAGGAGCAAAGGAAGGGTGGGAGATGGGAGAATCGCCTCGTCTCATCTTCTCGGAAAAAGAATGGCGGAAGAAGAGTCAATGACTTTATGAAGAATGTTAGCTCTTTTCCTTTCTGATAAAGAATAACTCTTGGCGAACAGAAGACTCTCGGCTCAGAAACGTATCGAACAAAGTAGTCGAGTGCCCTCAGATGTCATGTAGGCATATATAACTGGTGATTCTATTCATCAAAACATCCTTCATCTCATCATGAAATCCACGAGCACAAGTGTTCTGAAACTTACACAGCTTTTGCCAGTATTTATCTGCATAGCGCTGACGATTGATTTATCTTTACAGATATAACGCTGAGAACAATGTGATATTTTATGCCTATCCATTTCATGAACTAACGAATCTTTGGCAATAGAAATAGTAATCATCAACATCAACTAAATATTTTTTCGTGGACACTTTTCTCTGTGATGTGTTTGATTGCCGGAGCACAAGTCTTAGTCGAAAGTCTTCGCGTCTATGATTTAAGACACCATGCCAATTCTTCGATCCTGAAAAACACGACCCTAAATCCATCTTTACGTACATGGATAAGCTTTCGCGCTGCTTGCCGCTTGGTGGCTCAGATTTCTGCAGGCGCGCCATGAAATTTTTGTCAACCATCTAACCATCGCCGGAACCACCCCGCAAATGATAAGTGCTCGAGCGTTTCTGCACAGCCGCGTTTTGGGCCATGAAATTTGTCACCATCTCAAGACCTGGAACCACCCGGTGTACATGGCCGGCTGGCGTTGAACATTTTCACAAGTTTGCACGTCACTTGGCGGAAACTTTGCTCGCGCCCGGCACTTGGGGAGTAGTTGTTTGCATGGACTTGCAGCTGCTCATTCACCCTCTAAAGTCCTTGTTTTCCTCCTCTCTTTCTCTACTTTCTTGCACACCAAGTGCTCGCTCAATTGCTTGTAAAGCTTCCCTCTTCGCGACGTCGGGACTTGTCCGCCGCTTCGTTCCAACAACTAATCAACTTCTCTTTACGGGTCCTACAGTCCAAGACAGGTTGCGCTTCGGGTGACCCGCTGACTATGCGCAGGGGCGCCTTTGCGGACTTAGCGGCATGTCAAGTCCCTAAGTCCGATCGAAGCGGACTTAAGGCAATCCAAGCTAAGTCCGTCGAAGTGGCGGGCGTGAAAGGCGATTCTTGACTTAGGCAAATTTCAGCTAAGTCGGTGGCTTGCCGCGAGGGTGCCTCACCACTTAGGCAATTCTTGCTAAGTGCGTGACAACCTGGTGAGCAATCGTTTGTAGATTTGCGATTGTTTGTTTGCTTTATAAAGTCCTTGTTTTCTCCTTCCTCTCCTTTCTCTCTTGTACACCGAGTGTTTGTTGAATTACTTATAAAGCTGCCCTCTTCGCGAGATGTCGGGACTTGTTCGTTGCTTGCTTTTGAACTAATTAATTTGTTCTTTCACAGGTCCTATAGGATCTGAGCGAGGTTGCAACTAGGTTGACCATTTGCGAATGGATAGCACAAGGGTGCCTTATGACTTAGGCAATTCTAGCTATGTCCGTAAAATTGGCGCAAGGGTGCTTCATGGCTTAGGCAATCCCAGTTAAGTCCATGACATTAACGTAAGGATGCTGCACGACTTAGACAATTTCAACTAAGTCTGTGACATTGTCACAACGGTGCCTCATGACTTAGGTAATTCCATCTAAATCCGTGATAGTATGTTACGAAATTAATACTGATAGGTTAGATAAATAAAACAAAGGGCTTGAGAGAAACAAGCGCAGGATATTGGTGTTATAATTTTGATTGTAGGATTAAAATATCATTTGGGAAAGGCTGGTGGCTGCAATTCCATAAGGAATATTGGGACTAATGTTACAAGGGTTGGGAGAATATGCTGGGGCTTAACAGGTGGAACAGGTGTGCTGTATGGTTGCTAAATCACAGTGGTCTTGCAGATTAGATCTGAAATATGAGTGGGTGACCAGTCTTTGTGAGACAGGCTACTTCAAGAATCTACTAAAAAGATTAGTGCATTTAAGTGTTGTAAAGATAAGACATGCTCTATGTTGGTTCAGGTAATGCTGGGTCAAACACAGGGAACAAATGAAATAAAAAAGAAGAAAAGAAGAACATATGTTTCAAATAGAGAAAACGGATATGGTAATGTTCATCTTGAGGTAGCCTACTGTTCCTATACCCTTAAATCTTAATATATGTGAAAAATGTATCATTACATTCACTTTGCAGAAGGTATATAAGTGCAGTTATATCTTGCCAAGATCATTAATTGTTAAAATTGTTAGACAGATTAATCTTGGCATGCTAAAACTAATTTTTTTTATTTACTCTCTCTTAATATGTTGGAGAAGTGTTTTTTTGGCTATGCTCAACATTTATTTCCATGTCATGATATAATGCTGATAAACAAAAATGCTGCTATAGATACTCATGTTGAGCTTAAAGTTCTTTATCACAATGTATCTTGGCATTATGGTTCATTAGTTTTTTTCTTTTTGTGTCCATGCCCTTCAGCACTTAATCTGATTTTCATTTTTTCTTTGTATCTTTAGGTTAGTGAAGGTCTTGATTTTGCTGACCGGGCTGGGAGAGCTGTGGTAGTTACTGGCCTGCCTTTTTCTACAAAGACTGATCCCAAGGTTTGGTTTTCAAATGAAAGATTTGGAATTGAGTTATGTACTTGTATGATGTTTATAAAGTTATTTTAGTGATCAAGAACAAGATAGCAGCACTATATGCAAGCAAAGTCTTGCTCATGTTGAAGATGATATGCAATATACCTATAGAATTGTACAACAGTACAAGTGATCTTTTGGTTGCTGCTCTCCAGATCATTTGGATGAACTACCAAGAAAAAAATTTATTAATAATATTTTACATTTTAAGATTTTTTTCCTGTATGATTTACTAGAAAAGATCTTCAAGTCTTCAATTCTCTTCTTTCATTTTGTAGGCCAGTGACAAGAACTTCTAAAAAATATAGGTTGGAATTTTATTTTTTGCTGTTGTTGCATGACATTTCAGTCCTCTTCGTTGAAGGAAATGTCCCCTGGAATTTTTTCTTGCTTTATGACTAGAGATTTATCCTTTTTGTCATGATACTGTAGACATTTACCTTTGTCTAGCTTATAATATATGCCAAGAATGTATACATGCTTTATAATGAAGAACAAAGCATTAGGTTTTTTAATCTCCTTTCTTTTGTTGCTTTTAGAACAAGAAATAGACAAAATGCTTATAGCTGTTATCAACTTACATTTTGGTGGTCACAACTAGAGGGTGAGTTTGAGGTTTCGTGAAAAGATCACATGGAATTTCACAGGCCTTGTCCTCGTGACCTTTGATTATAATGATAATATGTTGACATCACAACCAAGAGAATAAGAATCATTAGTGTAGATGGTAAAGTTTTATGTGCTCCAAGTAATGTATCAACAAAATACTTGAATATTTTATTGCTGCCAATTTGTAATTGGCATTAAGATGCCTACCGAATGATCCTTGGACTTGTCAAGCTAGTCAATTCAGCTGTCTTTTCTCTGGCTTCATCAATAGGTTAGAACTAATTTTTTTTCTTTTGATTTTTCTACTATGAATTTTTATTGTAGGTTCGTCTCAAGCGGGATTACTTGGATCACTATGCTACATCGCAAAAGAAACAATCTAAGGTAAAAGAAAAGTTAGAGTTAATTAAAAGTACTAAATCAAATATCCTGATTTCAGCAAGGTTTAGTTATATGTTTTCAAGCTTACAAAGTTCATCTGTATTGATAGGTATACATATCTATTTTTTGTTGATAGATAAATTTTTAGTTCCAGTTGTTCCATAAGGGATCTAGATTAGTGTTTATTATCTTCAGTACTTTAGACTTTTTATTATCTACAGGTTCTCACTGGCGAGGAGTGGTATGTCCAGCAAGCTGCAAGGGCTGTGAATCAGGCTGTTGGCCGTGTCATTAGACATTGCCATGATTATGGAGCAATTGTTTTCTGCGATGAAAGGTATTTATAGTCAAAAATTTCTGGAAGTTTGGTGATCCCCAATTTGTACTCTAAGCTAGTGGTGACCATGGACCAGTTCTGGTTGAGGGCAGTCTTAAATTCCACATGAATAGAGTTTGTTGGCTGTTCATGTCCATCTCCAGATCACCCAGGACATTCTGTCTCTCATATTGACCAAGATTAACCTGCAAAATGTATAAGAACTAGGGTTCCCCCATCCAAGCTCAGTATGAAGAACATAAGATTTGCATTGACTCAAAGCGATTAAAAACTAGTGACTTTTATCTATTTATTCAAAATTATAATGACTTTATAGTCTAAAGTTAAAGCAATAAAAAAAAAAGAGACAAAAAATGTCTGTCTTCACAAGGTCTGTAGAAGTAGCACAAACCATAAGCTTAACCAACATCACTATTTCACTGCATTAATATATATCTCACAGTAGAATACTTTTATATTCTTTGACCTGTGCTATTGTTTAAAATCATTTATCCATGTCTTGCTGAGAAATTGAATGGGTGTAATTTTTCTATTCTAGCCCTGCTTAGCCAACTAAAATTAATGTACATGCTTTCCATTCCTGTACCAAGCTCGTGCGGATGGATGGGACTTGAACAACTATAGACCAAGTGACTTGTTGATTGATGGAACATAAAACTATAATTCTTTCTTAGACCATTCCGATTTTGTATATATGTGCAGGAAAACATTTGTTTCTTGAGTGTCTTGCAGTCTACTGACTTTTGGATGGTTATCCTTAGATCTGCCAGAAAGATTGTTATCCGGAAATTTTTTTGGTTTGTTTGCCTTGTCATACATATTTTGACTGTTCTGGACCATGTAATGCTCTTTTAGGGGTTTTGTTGTTTCATTTGTGGCTAACAGATGCATTTCATGTTCTAATTTATTAGTTTAGGAAGTAGGATTGCCCTTAAGACAATCAGGATTGCAAATAGTTCGTGATGGGTCTGGAAATATTGCAAACTGATCCTTGGAGACCTTTGTTAATGAGTTGATTTTTCGGTTTTGGGCTCCACTGAATGAGTTCTATTTGTTTCTTGGAATTGGATTTTCTTGTGTTCTTTTCTTGATGGAAAATTCATGCCTACCTCTGGGTTTTCCTGTGTTTTAATCCTCTTTTACATAGCAAGCAGGCTTAGAGTTTCTACTTTCTAGCATATGCTCTTCCTAGTTTAGTTTTACATATTTTGATATGTCAAAGTACTATTCCTTTTGTCTAGGTTTGCTCAACAAAATTGGCAGTGTCAAATGTCATACTGGCTCCGTCCTCATATCAAGGTTCTGCGGCAGATTCTTGTTTTGCTTTTTTTATTTATGCAGTTCCTTACTGGTTCTCATGTTGTTTTGCAGTGCTATCCCAAGTTTGGGGATGTAGTTTTCACATTGACTAGATTCTTTCGAGACAAAGGCTTTTGTGACTTGAAACCAAAACTAGCTAAAAGCTGCACTACTGGTATCACTCAACTGAATCCTTATTTAGCCATCAATTATTTATTTCTCTTAATTCATACGTAGTTGAGGCCTTCTGTTTTTTGTTGTGGTGGCTGTATCAAGTTGTCTTGGTGTATTATCGTTGATTTGTGCCCCTAAGTAAATAATTGCATATCAGACCTTTGATGTTTTTGTGATTCTTACTCCAGCTTTAGTTTTTTGATGGATTTTGTTTGTCGTATCTACTTCTTATGCTACCGATTTGCTTGCTTCTGCATGTTTGACTTGGAGTAGCAGTACGCTTTGGTTAAGCTCCATGACATCGGTCCATTTTGGGTACAAACTGCAAATGAGATATTTTATCTTTTGTCCTTGCTTTGACCTCATGGGTTCTTGTTGTAGTGGCATTGGCTTGATTATTTATACTAAATGTTTTCTTAATTTTAAGTAAATCTTTGGTATTGAAACTTTCATTTACTTGCACCTTACTCATGTTGAGAAAAGAGCAAACGTTCTTGGCAGAGAAATCTTTGGTGCCTCTGGAGAAGACCTTATCATTGAAGTCTATCACCTCCTTGGTACAACTTGTCTTTTCTACTTTCAATAAATTTTTAATATTGACTGACCTGCACATATTTTAATTTACTAATAATCACCTATTCTCTCTTTTGCCAGGCGCCTATGACTGAACATTACTCCAGAAAGTCACTGCCATCTGTGCTCTCAACTAACACAAGTAGTGGTTTTGATCATTTGGAGCAAATAGTTCCCGCCAACCGTTCATCGGTTTCTAATGAACTTAGGTTCTGCTCGACCTTGCAACGTTCAGTAAATCACTTCTGCCATAAGAAGAGATTACCATTCAAGGAAGGAATATCTAAAAATATTCAGTATCAGGATACTGTAGTGGTTGCTTTGACAAACGATACATCATCGAGTGAACAAGCATGTGAGGTTGCATTTGCAGCTACTTCTGCAAAAAGGCCTAAAACATTGGAACTGGTTGATAATGTTGAATGTCAAAAAGATACAGATTCAAAGTGGTTGGTTACTTGGTTATTTGTTTGGTACATTAATTGAGATCTCCAATAAATATTAACCTTGGGATGCATTGTATACAATTGTTACAACTTTCTTCATGTAGGCCTGCAGATTTTGGGAGTTCTACCAATGCTAGGCTGACGCAACATGTTCAAGTTGAGAAAGAAACTTTTCAGCAACCAACATCACATAAGGAGAAGCATAATAGCTCTATACCTTGTACCGATAAAACTAGTGGTTCTGCTTTTCTAATGCAGGTTACTTTCATGCTTATTTAATTTATTAGTACTATTGTTTAATTGACCATTTTTGGATAATGACTAGTCAATTTTGATTTTTAATATGGTATTTTGATGGTATAGTGCCCTGCTTGTTTTGGTTGGCATTTGATGGCTATCAGATCTTGTCACATGGAAGAATTGGGATTTGACATGAACCATCAGCTGCCTATCAGAATTGATTGCTAATTAATGCAACTTGATTATACAGAAAGTCAACAGGCACTAAATATTCCGTATCTTTATAGTTTATTTTCTTGTAAATTTTTGTCATAGGCTACAAGCATGCTGATATTATACAACTGGTATGCACTGAGTTAGTTCCTTTGTGACTTACATAGTAATTCACTAGAAGAATATTATCAACTGGTTTCTAGTAAAATGCACTTGGCCGATTATGGCGTAAGGTTTACCATTGAGTCTAAAAATTATCTGATAACAACAATCCTCTGTATATCTTTATTATGTTAAATGATGTCTATCTTCACTCTTTCCTTCATATTTTTCTACATTCATCCATTTGTCTGTTATTGTTCTTGAGTTATAAGTGCTTGTGCATTGGAATCTAAAACCTCATTCTTCTATTGCTGAATCATTTTATATACTAAACTGCTCAGAGTCATATGCCAGATGTGTCATGTCTAACATGCTTTTGACACTCATCTCATGAACTATGCTACTTTTTCCATAATTTGGTTATGGCCTTAATGGACTGTCATTCAAAAATTAAAAATATGAAAGTGGCTTTGCAAGGCTTTTCCTGTGTTCGTAAGGATTAGCAGATGGTTTGACACTTCATATTTACATATTAGTTATTGTTGTCCAACCTTACTTGGCTTTTTCCTACCTTGATTTAATCCTTTTCTCTCTGACTTAAGATTTGAAAATCTTCCTTAACACATATTCTTCTTATCTGTTAGTTTTAGTGGGCAAAGCCCTTAAACATGAGACATATGATAGTTCCACCACGGATGGGTCAAAAGCTTCATACTAATGCAAGGATAATTTCCATGTTGAAAAGCTTCATCTTAGTGCAAAGATACTCCCATCACTTACTTGAATCAACACTATCGATGGTTAAGTATGGAGTTGTGAATGAATCAATGGTTTAATTTGAGGCTTATGAGTTCGTTAGTGGAAAGTGGTAATTCACCTTTTGACCTTTTTGAAGCAGGCATAGGAACAAGAAGAAGATAGATGTTTCTTCTGGATATTTAAGCTTTCAATTTTACCATACAATATTACTGAATGGCATAGGTATCAGAATTAAGTTCTAGCCATGGATACCCAAATATCTAAGAGTAGATGCATTTATCGTGTAGATTTTAGGGATTGATATGCAAAATGTTGCCCTAACCCTGCGATGTTAAATGTAAAAAAAATTGCTTGTAATGACCCTTGTCTCATTTATTTAACTTTTTCACCTTTTGATCTGTCCAAGTTGTAATTGGAAACTGGGTCATCTGGTGGCAATATATAGAGACATCAAATTATAGTTGAGTTGCATAGATCCTGAAATGGTGTTTTCTATAATCTGTGGTCATTTCCACATACTTGATGACATTCCTTTGCTGAAGATTTTGATGCAGTTTTCTTTTCATTGAAATGTTTTTGTGTTTCCAATGCATATAATTGCTATGAATTAGTACGGACTACAGTGGTGTTGCCTTAGTTTGTATGCTTATTCTGTTGATATTTTTCACAGGTTCAAGAAAAGCTTACTGTTGCAGAATATAAGGAGTTTGTGGGCTTCATGAAGGCATTAAAATCCAAAACAATGACAATTACACCTTTGCTGGAGTCCATTGCAAAATTATTTTCAAGTCCTGGGAGATTTTCTCTTCTGGAGAGGTAACTCCATTTAAGTTGTCTTAAAAGAATTTCATCTAAAACTGCTTGGCCTTTTTTGATGTTAATGGAAAGTATAGTTTTCGATAACTTATGGAAATTTTTGGTTCTTGTAAAGATATTTTGACATGGGCATCAATGCTGTACTCTTCACAATCTAAAATGTTCCATGTTCATCAGCATAATTTAAACCTCTTCCCATTAATGCCATTCTTAAAAATAAGACTCTGTAAAGGGTTTTAAGATAATTTACAACCGATTTTGAACCTGATGTCAACCCTGTAAAATATAGCACAAGTCTATGCAGTAGAGGAACTCACTTAAAAATTGAAAGACTGGTTGAAGGGCAGAAAGGTTCATCTTATTGGTTGCAGTTAATAATATGTGTCGAGCTCTGTAAATTCTTTCCATGCCTACAATGTCTTGAAGAAGCTGTAAATTACAAGTCTTTCCATGGTGCGTACAGCGTACTTTCATCTCAAAGGTGCCTATGATATCTACTATGATCTCAATGCAAGATTGATATGCCCTTTTCCAAGTGTGGCATGTCCAATACTTTATCATGTTATCCTGGTTCATTTAGCTCACATGCCAGGTCATGTGAAAGGTAGATTAGCAAGAAAACCTTGTCCATGATGTCCCATTTGGTCTGCAAAAGAGTGGCATGATAGATGTGAAGTATGGGTGTGCATATGCATGCATCAAGCATCTTGTTGGTACAGTTAGCATTTGTCATTCATCATTGTCAGTGTTCTGTTTTTGTGATGCATATTTTATTAAATTGAAACATCTAATTTTGGCTTTATGGCACAAATGCCTGGTGAAGCTGGATGTTTGTATGACTTAAAATTTAGTGCTGTGTGCGGATTCCATTTTAACATCTGCATTCTGTTTTGTTTCTCTGGTGAAATTCTTCCATGGCTAACTGTGCTGTCACACTATAGTGGCTGAGTACCTCCTTTTTCAAATTAGTGAAAAGAGTCAGGTGCAGGAGTAATCAATCCCGAGACCATTCTTAACCATCAAAACCTCCTTGTGTCATCCATGTGTGTTGCATAAGCTGAATGTTGCTAATGAATCAAGTACGGTTTTTTTTGGACGTATGCCTGTTGTTCTTCACACTTTTGTTAGACCAAGAAGTGCTGTATATATATAGATGCTGATTTTTATATTAGCAACTTAGTTGGGACCTTGTATCTTGTTATGCACCCATTCTGTACTATTCACACTTAGAGCTGCCTTTATTTGTTTTCCTGAGGCTTGTCATGGTAGTTATGTTCTATAGATCCTTTGGTTTTGTGCCTTTGAGATGGATGCTGTTTATTGTAATGAATTTGAGGTTCTTTATGTCAATTTGAGCTTTCTCAATTTTTGATTGGTGCTCTATAATTGACCCAACCTACATTGAAGGTAAACAATTGGATAATGAGTATTTCATCCATGTCTTTTGTCTTCCATTGTTATTTTCTATTTTAACACATAACTTATCATTGCAAGATATATCTTTCTTGGACTTTCTCAATATCATTTTTGATGATGTTTATTCATCCTGGACGATCTTCATTTGTCTTATTCTCTACTTCTGAACTAACATAAAAGAATAATTTCTCTTTCTGTTGCATATTAAGTAAATTGATAAAAGGAAAGAAAATGAATTCTTCTGCATTTGTCATTTGCAAATTGGTCCTGAGAACTGTGCTTGTGGCTCATAGTAGATTTTTAGGTAGCAGTTCTAGGCATTATGACATTGGTCTCTCATTGTATGTGCACCTGTTTCTTTCCGTCTCTGTGGTTTGGAGTAGCGTTGTTTTTCAATAGAAGCAATGATTTAATTATTAGTCCTGATGCTTCTGTATCAAGCAGCACATGTGGTACTGATAATTATTCTGTATTGGCAACCATATGTTTCAGGCATTTGGGTTTGTTCCTTTGCCTATATTATCAACCATAGTACTTGTCATGGTCCATTTGTTTGTTTTACTGACTAACTATTCCTGTTTGTTCAACTTCTCTCCATACCTTTTTTCTAAGAAGATGCTAACACAAGTGCGCTACCATTTGCTTTCTCATTCACTCCGAACAGGTTCAAGGATTTTGTTCCTGCAAAATATCATCCCATTTATGAGCAGCTTCTCAGAGTTCATGGCACAAACAATGATGTGTAAGAAAATGCTACTTGTTTTGCTGCTGATTTAAGCTTAAAATTTCTTTCATCAAATTCTTTTATATTTGATTGTTGACACTTGACAAAGCCTGTGGCTCTACTCAGTCCCTCGCTTGTCATGAGTTTAGGCTGTAACAGGATCTGTGGCTTTAGCAATATGTCAAGATTGATCAAACAAATTTAGTGTGGTGAAATATTATTTTTGATCCTTGACAGATGATAGAAGGTTTGTCTTTGACATAATAAAAGAGAGATTAATTGTGCTTTCTTCCTTTATTCATTTGTCTATTATTGAAGCTTCTTGAAGGTTGACAAGAACAGGGAAGTATATTTTTTCAAAAAGAGATGTTATGGTGAGATATTATGATTGTGTATTTTACTAATCAACATGGATATGTATTAGACTGGGGCTTGTGAGCATTTTAGTTATCTTTGTTTCCTTTTCTATTACATGGGAAGTTTATGATCTCTGGGAGTATTGATTGCAACAATTAAACCAGTGTCACAATGCCCTCAGGCAAACTTGTCCTTGTATCTTTTCTTGTTAGTAACTTAACCTGTTTCATAAATATTCCAGATTTCCAGGTACATTGCTTAAAAATCTGTAATTGAAACAATTACTCTAATATGTAAAATAAAAAATGATTTGAGTGGTCATTAAGCAAGTAAAAGTAGTACCGAAGATTTTTAATGCAAATAAGGATGATGATAATGTTTAATATGAGAAAAAACCATAATTAACAATTTATCATAAAATTTTAGGTCTTCAGCAATACTTTATTTTTATTGAAGGGTTTGAATCTTTGGCTTTCAGGTGTTATATTATGTATTGCACATGAACGTAGTTTAGATTGATTAGTTCTGGTTTGAGTTTGACAATTTCAAGTGCTTGATTCTCATCTAGTGTGGACCATTTCTCAAGGTTTATTTGACAACGTTTGGCCATCTGATTGGATATTTTAAAGTTTGTTCATTTCCTGCATTCCTGGATGTATCTGTGAAAACTTGTATGGACTGTATTTAACAAGTTAATTGTGATTCCTTGTTCCTGATTATCTATTCCCCTGATAGCTGTAAGCCACCACCATCTTATAGGAACATGATGTTACTTGTGCTGTGTCAGGCTCCTATTCTTCCTCATATGGTGATCTCATTTCTACTTTGTTATATAGTTTCTTTTCTCAAGGAACCTTTGTTCGTTTGTAGTCTCTTAATTGTTTGAACTATTTTGAGACAAGTTTTTATAACTGTTGCATGTTCCTTGTACCTATAAATAAGGCACACTAAGGAAAATCTACGAGGTGCTAATTTAGGATTTTTGTATGTGTTCTCTTTATCCTTTTTTCTGTAAAACGAATTCAAGATCATGCTTTGTTAAAAGTTTGGCTAGATTCTAACTAGAAAGATAATGGACAGAATTTTAGAATAGACTGGGTGATAGTTGGAGCATCTATGCTTGTTTCTTTGTTTTTAATTTTCCTCTTTTACAAAATATTTTATTGCCTCAATGATTATGCATCAGTGTTCCATTCTTCTGCAGATGAATTGAATCCAGTGCTTTAATACAAACAAGCTTCTGGAACTATCCACATATCCGCATTACTGTACATGTGCAACTTCAAATTGTGTATTCTATCTTATTTAAGCACCCTTGCTGAATCATTATGGCTAGATGCAGAATATTTATTGCCTCAAAGCTTTTTTTGATGAATCAAGTCTCTTTATTATGCAATCGGTGCTCATTCAAGAGTGAAACTTGAGCCAAATATTAGCATCTAGTGAGAGGTAAGACAGCAATGTTAGTTGCTAATTTTACTTTGTTAAGACAACTTTGGTTGCTGATTTATGTTATTATACTGGATCATGTATTTGACAGTTTCAGACTGGACCATCTTGATTTTGTTTTTTTTTTCATTTCATAGGTTCATGCTTCATCGGGGATCTTTTGCAGCTAATATTATGTGCCACGAGGAAGTCTGTGGGTCTTGAGTTACCGACAAACCTGATTCTTCTATCCATCAAATGTCAGTGTTTTTTCTCTTTAAACATTTTGTCCCGGAGGGAGTCGCTCTTTGTTGTACAGCGGATGTGCAGAATAATTAAAATCTAGCTGATGATGGGCTTTACTATATTGTAAGTTAGTCAATTGGTCTATCTGCCTGTTCTGTTCAAACATGAGAAGGCAGTTTGGGTTAGGTAAGACAACGGTTGACTGGGCCTAAAGTAGAGGATATTTGCAAGCAGTGCTAAATTATAAATGAGAGTTGCAATGCCTCTTCATACAAGTATAAACTATCGGTTCTGCAGATTGTTCTTAGAGCGCCAGAGGTATATTTTCGAAGTGATGAATGGGTTTCTTCTTTGGAAAACTGTCACGTGCATCATTACCCCTATTTTTTAAAAAAATTCTCAGTTATCACCCTTTTTTTTAAAAAATATTCATAAAAGTATTTTTTTTCTTTCAAAATGATGATATCGTCTTTGTCGAGACCGTCATCACTTCGACGGAGGGGGTTGCTGGTGAGGGCGTGTCAGCCTTCCCTACGATCGTTGTCACCTTGGCCAGTGTGAGGATGGCGATGACTGTAAGGAGGCGAGAGTGATGGCAGGCCTATTGAAGGCAAGGAGAAAATAAAATTTTCTTATAGGGAGTGGATGTTTTATGAAATTTTTTTTTAAAAAAAATACTCTACCAGAATCACTTTTGTTGAGAATTTATCCTACGTATTTTCAAGTAATTAGTAAACCACCTATCTAGTAATTGCTAGTTGGTCTACTTGTGTGCGACATCAGTATTTGTCCAATGCAGTATCTGAAAACGAACAGCTTTAAGCCTCACAAACATCCAGGAGAATCTGAACAATGAGATCTCGGGAATAAAGGTTTGTGCAGCAGTATAAACATGAAATGTGCAAGCAGTAAAAGGGTTATGCTACAAATCTGTCGGCTAAGATTGATAAAAAGTGCACACTGCCAAAATTTCACAAGCGGGTATCTGACACATGGACTTCCAACAAAACAAATAAATGAGGGGGGAAAAAAAAAAGAGACTTTTCCTGGTTTCTCCTTTCTCCAAGAACTCACTGAGAAGGAATTCTGTAAAAGTAGCACAAAAGTGAGCTTTGCAGCTGCTAGACGACAACAATTCATACCTGATCTGCCCAATCTGCCCAAGTTTCAACTGATTCATCTACGCAGAAATGAAGCCTACTGAATCACACATTCGCATCTTCTGAAGCTTTCTTCACCTTCAAAATCATCATCGGATAATCCATCATCACTACAAAATTTAGAGTTCGCATGATGACAAGGTCAGAGTCTTGTTTTCCATACAACATATGCAAAAAATAATGGGTAACTCCTATTTTGTGTCATGCAACAGTATAAAGAACAATATAACGTTAAAAGTAAATTGACTAGAGATGTGTGTTATCAAGACATACTTTCTGAACGGTTCATGATAGTTATGACACCAGACAGCTAGTAGAAGATACACATGCTCTGTGAAGCAAAATCCAGATCCAAAAAACCAGTATTGGAAAAAGCTGCACATATCTAAACCATGGCCAATGGCTTCTCATCCATAAGCTTCTTCAGATAAGAAGAAAGGGAAAAATCTTTCGATTGGCAACACAAACACAATATCACGTCTCCGAACAAGTCTAATCCCTTCCAAATGTAACTCTAAGGACTGAAGAAACATATCTAGGCCCTTAATCTTTCATCAGTTTGCCTAGATTATTTGGAGCACAAAGTGAGCAATCACTATTAGAAATTATCAAACTTAGAGCAAATGCATGTTTAATCAGTTAATAGATTTTCAAGAAAATGAGCAGGATTTGATTGAGCTCACCTTGGAAGGTGTGCAAGAATCAAAGAGGCCACATAACTCTTCTACATAGGGCAGATGAACCAGAACAAGATTCACGACACACTACAGGAGGAATTTTCTGTTTTTTTTTATCAATATACACACTACATAAATTACTGGTTCTACAACAATCACCAAAAATATTTTATAGAAGCATCTTTAAGGGTCATCTGAAGCACTGATTCCCTGACCTTGGCCATTGGATGTTAGCTCTATATATCTGCTTTAATTCAATGATGAAAATGTACATTAGAGGAACCTTCTCCTAGTCATCTATGTTCTCTTACAAGGAATGTGATTAAAGCATGAACAGAGTGAGTGGTAATCAATGTTTGTCTCTACAGTGTTTCGTAAGACATAGTTGAAAACAATAAAGGCAAGCTAAGATGCTTATGCATGCATGAACATTCATACATGTATTACCTTTCCCTGTAATGTAGATGATGCATGAAACAAAAGCCAGTTTGCAAGTTCATGCAATTCCACAAACTACTAGAATGTTATTAAACCCAACGAGCATAATTAAAAAAAAGTCACCGTTAACTAAATCTCCGATGATACGTAAGCAAGGGATGAAACAAAAACAATATAATTAAAACTAGATAAACATAAGCTGCATAGGGTTTTACTTTCAACAACAATGATGAATATGTTGTCAGTCTGATTATAAGAAGTGTGATATGGCCATACTATTCCAAATGCTGTTCACTAATAATTCTTAAACACACCTGGCTTCAAACTCTCTTATCTCAGCAAGCTCTTTTCCGCATTTGTCGGTCCACTGAACTTTCCTCCCTACAGTACAGCAAGACATCTTGTTGTCTGCCTCTTCCAACAATTCACGAGCATCATCAGCTTCACATACCATAGAATAGCCTTTGGAGGGCTTCTTCATATTGCTCTTGAGACAAGTCTTTCTTTCATCCCACTTGACAGCATCATTGATTGTTAACTTGCCTCTATCAGAAGAAGGTGATGAATCTGATGGAATTTTAGACTGGTGAACAAGGCTTACCTTCCTGGAATATGGCTCATCAAGTCTTGCAGAAGAACAACCAAAGCAGGAAAAGGAGGCACATCCACAAGAAGCATGATCATTATTAGAAGCCAGCTGAGAACTTGCCTCCACTTCTTGTTCGACCAATCGATAGTGATTCCATGAAGAAATCTTTATAGGTTTGTCCTCATTTCTCCGGCCAAGAAGAAGAAGAGCAAGACCATTGCTGTACCCTGATGCTGAAGAGGAAAAAAATCCTCCTCCTTCCACGGCAAAAAGCATTTCTGATGCAGATCTAATCCAATAAGGAACAACACGTCTTTTAACCTAGTTGATGTAAGGAAGGACTTCTCTTGGAAATGAGTGTCTTCTGCTTATCCATCTCAATGCTCACTCATGCAAGCTGTCAACGATATTCATTAGAATGCTATGGCATTTTGCTTCTAAAGAAACTTATACAGAATTATAAATTCAATAAGACAGCTCTTATGATATGGTATCTCCGAATAATTCGACCATCAGAATGGAAAGAAGTCTCATATAGAATGAAGAAGTTAACCAAAGTAACTAAGATATCCACCTTAAAAATTGTTAATGTCCACAGAGGAATCAGTTCACTTTGCCTGTACAATCTACACTGTATTATCGATGACTGTCACACAAGTTAAATTAAGACTTTTGCAAAAGAGGACATGTCGAAACATTGCAGTAGAGAAATGCAGGTAATTCTTAAACTTTTAACTGCAGAGAACTTTTATATGAGTCTTAATGAGAGGCTCTTCTAAACCATATTAAATGGCTGTATGCTAAAGAACATTGTAATAATTATTGTCAAGAAGGTGGGTAGCGCAAGGCTTCCTCAAAGCTTTATTTCGCATGTCACCTCAAATATCTCAATACAAAAGTTTTCCTGACAAGTTTGGATTTTATTTCAAAGATCTCATTCAACAAGCTAGTAGCAAAAGAGTTCACTTCCATGGTGACAGTGCTTATCTATCATGTTCTTTTCATGAAAATGCAAAACAAAAAATAACCAAAATAAGGAGGACATGGAAAAAAGAAAAGAAGGTAACAAAGAACGGTTCTTTACATAAGATCTAAAGAGGAACCGCTTACTAGATCTGCGACTATCCCGTCAAGTGCAAGTAACATACAGTTACTGAGATAAAGCACAGTAACGAATGGTCAACGACAATGCAAAGTATAGAATGGCGACAACGCCAAATTACCACCGCATTCATCAGCCCATCTCTCACTCAATCCGTAAAAGCAGAAATATCACCTCCCACGAAAGAACAAGAACAACTTTATCAAGGAAACGAAAAACGAATCACCGAAGGGATGCAGTAACGCAAAAATGGGCGAAGAAAACAGAGAAAAGAAAACACGCATCGCTATCCTACATTTTCCAATCCCATACTCTCTTCTCACCCTAGATCAGCGAATCCAGGGCTCTATCACCGCTTGCTCGCCAAACTCACGAGGCTGCAGGATCACAAAGTACGAGAAGATCGAAACAAAGGGCGGAAGAGATCGAACCTGAGCGGCATACCACATAGCGATCTCAAGAAAAGGAAAGGGATCGAAGCGATGGCCGAAGAGCGAAGACCCCACCCGCCGTCTTCCCTCTTTACCCAATCTTTATACTACTTGGTATACGAAAGTAGACCAAACATTTCTTATTTATTTATTTTCTTTTATTTACCCCCAAATCACGTTACGTAGTTGTCATCATTTGTGTCAAAATATTATTTGGTAATAATAATAATAATAATAGCAATAATAATGATGGTGATGACACATGTCGTTATATAATATTGGATCGTCGGCACAAACGGCCACCTCACCAAGTCAGATCCGAAATATTTGCTCCGTCGGTCGTTATCCAACAAAATATCTCTGTCAACATATAACATATAACAGATATGTAGTTGGCTGGTGGGACCAGCTGTGTCGTAACCATGTTAAGATTTAGATGGCCCACCTTCATCACATTCGATTTATTTGGGCCAAAGCCGGGCCGTATTGGGCCCATGACGTCTTTAGCTACGTCGTCATTCTGTTGCACGCGAACCCAATAGCTCTCGATGCATGATCAGCACATACGACGGGGACGGATTAGACCCGAAGACTGGCGGAAGTATCCTTCTACTTGCCACCTAATTGGAGGCATAAAACATGATTTTTATTAGGCTATAATGATGAGACTCATCCACTACTGTTTCTCCCTCTGTCACCTTCGACTACATCGAGCTTGGCCAGGAGTCTCTTGGGAATTGGCAAGACTGCAACTCCCTTGTGTTGTTGGCCAGCGACCATGGAGAACTCTGTAGACCTGACCGCTTCTGAGAGGGAGAGATGACAGTACCGAACCATGATACACAAAGCACGCATATCGCGATCGAGAGAAAGCAGCGGCACTCTGTCCGCCTTTACAAAAGCAAAGTAGTATTTGCAGCCAGGGGTGGCTGAACCATGGAATGTTTACGCCGTGTGGTTTCTGCTCGTTCTGAAACCTGATGGAAAGAGATACGGTATGATCTTATCGTCGGAAACGGGCTTAATTTATAGCGTGTAATCATGATCTTGCGTAATAGGAACGAGGATAAAGGAGCAAAGGAAGGGTGGGAGAGATGGGAGAATCCCTCGTCTCATCTTCTCGGAAAAAGAATGGCGGAAGAAAGAGTCAATGACTTTATGAAGAATGGAGCTCTTTTCCTTTCTGATAAAGAATATAGCGTCGCTCTTGAGCGAACAGAAGACTCCCAGTGGAAGAGTATCGAACCAAAGTAGTCGAGTGCCCTCAGACCTCCCTCCCTTTCTCCTTATGCTGATCATGTAGGCATATATAACCGGTGATTCTATTCATCAAAACATCCTTCATCATCATCATGAAATCCACGAGCACAAGTGTTCTGAAACTTACAGTCCAGCTTTTGCCAGTATTTATCTGCATAGAACCTTCAGCAATGTGACGATTGATTTATCTTTACAGATATAACGCCGAGAGATTTTTCGGGAGTTCAGAGTACAATGTGATATTTTATGTGCCTATCCATTTCATGTGAACTAACGAATCTTATCGTGCAATAGACATACGTACCTTTCTTTCATCATCAACATCAGCTAAATTTTTCGTGGACACTTTTCTCTGTGATGTGTTTGACATGCCGGAGCACAAGAACTGTAGTAATGGCCTCCGTAGTCAAAAGTCTTCCGTCTACGATTTAGACACCATGCCAATTCTTCGAAGTAATTGGAAAAATGCGACGTGTTTCTCTTCCTGAAAAGGGGAAACACGACCTCTACTGTGCCGACTTCTTTTATCTTTGACGCCACGTACATGGATAAGCTTTCCGCGAGCTGCTCTCATGGTTGACTTGGTTTACAAAAGCAGATTACTCCCAGATTTGCTGTCTTCTTCTTCTCCCATTTCCTAAGTGTCCGGTCACCATCCACCAACCCATCTGCTCCCTCAGTGTGCATGTCCTGTGTACAACATTTTGCTATGTGGAGAGTGCGTATATGTATACAATGCAATTAAATGTGTACGTATAAATTACCGAGTTGAGGAGGAACACCAGGTTTCCCCTCTCAGGACATGTGGGACCCGCGGATGTAGCAGGGGTGGCCTCACCTTCGGGGCCCACGCGACCCAGGACGCCGTTGGCCAATTAAAAACAGCGTCCGTCTCGCTTTGAATGCGTGGACGGCAATCGAAGTCGTCTCATCGTGGCGGGTGGTCGAAATGCGGGAATGGTTCGTTCGTTTTGAAGTCCGATTCGAGAGAGCGGGACGGATGACGGCCGTCCGATGCAACAGGCGTCGGTCGATCTGTCAGACGCGTGTCCCCTCGTCGCCATCGTAGAACGGTCGTTCCATCGTGTCGCTCCTTGGACCGTCCGATGGCGTGTGAGGGCTGGCCGTTGCGTCGCCCACCTCGTGCCCGTCTTGCTGTTATATACCTCTCCCTGCTCCGCTTCGAAGTCAGTACTTAGCGCGGCCCCGTTCCCACCAACATTGGCGTACGCGGGTCGACTCCTCGTCTTCCCCCTCCTCCGGACTGCCATTGGCTTGATCGTCTTCCGTCAACAGCCGTGTGATCCTCCTCTTTCTTGATTACTTCCTTCCTTTTTTAGGTGGTGGTGGTCAGTGAATCTTCCTGAATCCGGCAAGAATCTGTATCGGAATCTTCTCGTTGATTTCTCTCAAGCTTTCTCAGAGCATCGGAAGAAGGAAGAAGAAGCCAGAAGGAGAAGAAGAAGCACAAGATGGTGGGGATCGTGGTTGGGGATGGCATCCATGGGGGAATGGAGGAGGTGGAGGGAAGGATTCCCGTGGAGGTGGAGAGGAGGATTCCCGAGGAGGCGAGGGGGATCTTGCAGCGGCTGGCCTCCAGCTGGTGCGACGTGGCCGACTCCATGGCGCTCGAGGTGGTGCCCCTCAAGGGAGCCCTGACTAATGAGGTCTACCAGGTCAACTGGCCGACCTGCGCCACGGCCGCCGGGAAACGACCCCATACGGTGCTGGTCCGCATCTACGGCGAAGGAGTGGACGTGTTCTTCGACCGCGAGGAAGAGATCCGGACGTTCGAGTGCCTGTCCAGGCACGGACAGGGGCCGCTCCTCCTTGGCCGCTTTCCCAACGGCCGCGTCGAGGAGTTCATTCACGCCAGGGTACGAAAAATCATGATTTTTTTACTTTTCCTCACAAATTACAAAATTGGCTGGTGTTCTTTTTGACGCTTCTCTCTGAATTCGAGTTAATCTATGCCAAATAACTCCGAAGCAGAATAATATATTCCGATTAGTCCCCTTTCTTTTCCTCGTTTTTTTTTGGCTGCGAGTCGATGTGCTAATGTGATTTCCTTACAAAGATCCCTGTCTCCCCCAATTTCTAGAATCTTTTTATCTGCTTTCTCTTGAGTTTCTTGATCTTTTGGTAACTTGGGATGTCAAGAGTTTGACTTCGGCATTTTCTCCCACTATATGTGGATGTAGAATGAAGCATGTAGCTTGTTTGATTTATGCATACCTTTCGTCACTTTGTACCCTCTTTGATTGATTTAAGACAAAAAGTATAGATAAGGAATATTATATTTTATTACGGGTGCGAAATCTGGGGCATCTGATTTGGTAGTTCGGCATTGAATTCCGTAAAGAAAAAGCTTCCACGTTGATTGAGAAAATTCATGAAAGTAAGGCGATTCCCATAGGCGAGCTTTGATAACAATGAGAATTTATATCCATTATTGCGTACCTGAAGATCCCTCAATTCTTTTTTATCCAAAAGTAAAAGTAAAAGGAAAAGAATCTTAATTAAATTAAACACAGTAACCTTTTTATACAAAATATTTTGCAAATGACCATTTCTCTGTTCCTTTGATTCCACATACATATCTCTGCTGTTGGATAGAGTTAAAGAGACTCCAATATCTTGCAGTCTGAAATTATCATTTACCATAAGAACATCTTTTGGGTCTATAATTGCTTTACGGACGTTTTTCTCATTGTTCTCCCTGTTGGAAGTGAAAACCATACGAGTAGAGAATGCATTTGTTTGATAATACTATCACGAAGATAAAGATCTTCTCTTATCCTGCTTGTCACATTGGATATTGCAGACACTTTCTGCTGTTGACCTTCGTGACCCTGAAGTATCTGATCTCATAGCATTAAAGTTAAGAGAGTTCCATGATCTTGATATGCCTGGTCACGGAAATGTACTAATCTGGGCCAGATTGAGGTATGATGCTGGAATTCTTTGGCTATGTTGCGCTTTTATGAAATCGTTGCCATATTTGGACGCTGACTCTTCTTTCACAGATGCTGGCTGAAAGTAGCCAAGAGCTTCTACCCTGCTGAAGAAATTGAAGAGTTTTGCTTGGACGCATTAGAGGAGGAGATCATGACATTGGAGAATGAACTTTCCGAAGAGGGTCAGAGGATTGGCTTTTGCCATAATGACCTTCAGTATGGCAACATTATGATTGATGAAGAGACCAGAGTAGTGACTATCATAGTAAGTTGTTCCGTCAACAATACATATAATCTCACTCAGTTAAAACTACAACACTAAGTAAATGATGCTTATAGTCCCCTTTGTTACCATTACTTGGTGACGGTATATGATACAGCTGAGTTTTTTTTCCTGCACTCTGTTAATATGGAGATGACATGTGTTAATAATGGCAAAACCATGTTATCTTACAAGTGGAAATAACTATTATATGTACCTAGATTGACAGTAAGACATGTGGACTTACTTTTTTGACCTTTCAATGATACTCGATGTTCTTACATAAAAAGTGTGATGTAAGAAATTTTTGGTAGAGAAATGATGTCCAGTAGAAAGTAACTAATATACATTGAGCAAACCTTTCAGTTCTCTGGATTTTGAGCAGTAACATGGTCGTTAAACAGTCATCTGAAGGAATCCTTACATCATTCGTTTACATACTATATGATTGGCACATGCTTGCAACTGCATTTTGTTGTCTTTGATTATGAACGATTTGGATTTTCTTACAAACATGTAAACTTTGTTCCGGATTAACATGGCAGCCTGTTACTGTTGTACCATTTAGTGCCAACAATTCTTCACCTGGACATTGTTTTCAGCATATCGGTACTTCTCTAGTTTGATCCTTGTCCCCCATATCCACTGCTTGGATATCCAACTACTATAGACTTGATTTATGCATCTCTATATTTCGTTGTTTCTGTTCCTGACAGGACTATGAGTATGCAAGTTTCAACCCTGTCGCATACGATCTTGCTAATCACTTTTGCGAGATGGCTGCTGATTACCATAGCAAAACGCCTCACATATTGGACTATAGCAAATATCCAGGTGATTTGTTTCTTTGTACTCTTTTTTATTTTCCGAATATGTATCTATATTCCTAGTTTTTTATTATGATTCATCAAAGTTAAAAGTTAACATCAACTAGATTAAAACCATGTCATCAAAGTCTAACTTTGTGTCTACTATGGCACAGATCATGAGGAGCGTCAAAGATTTGTAAAGCTATATCTTGGTTCTTCAGGTAAAGAAGGGTTAAAACCATTGACACAAATAGAATCATCACTTTCTCTTGCTAGCTTTTTATTTCACTAAGTTAACAGTTTGGCATACTTGAAAATTTGATGTTTCGATGGGATACAAGTTTGTCAAGTAAGTTGCATAGTTATAAACTTGTAATATGAAGTAACATCAATTAAAAACATGCCTCCTGAAATACTGAGCATAATATAGTTATTTGTCTAGAATTATGAAAATAAATTTTCTTTGCTCGTCATATTGATTCAAACGCAAGCTATCGTACTTGAGGTAGAACTACAGATGGTAAACTTTTAGTGATGATATTACATTTTATAATGAGTGTTACATTTTAAATTGACTTACCATATTTGTTTCGATGTACAAAAACATACCGAGTAATGAAATGAGTAAGTGGACTTCATTGTTCCGATCAGAAATATGAACGAGATATATTGCAATTCTCTTGCAAATGACGGGGCTAAGCAGACTTGTGACATTGTTAACTTGCTTCAATTGAGAAAAAGATAATAATGCACAATTTCTACAAATCTATTGAGAATTTTTAAAAATAAACTACAAGAATCTGTTTTAGCAAAATATTTTCGTTGCTTGTGGTAGAATATTTCTTGCTTTCAGTTGTGAAACTTGTCATGCCATGACTGTGCTTTTACGTCGAGTTTATTCACTTGTACCATATGATTTGTGAATGAATGCAGTCAAAGTATCGACTAGGACCAAATCTTTTGACATCTGAGAGAGACCATCTCTTTTTCATAATAGGTGAGAAACCAGAGGACACCGAGGTTGAGAATCTGCTGATGAATATTGAGAAATATACTTTGGCAAGTCATCTCCTGTGGGGTTTGTGGGGAATAATATCTGTAAGCTACTTCATGTCTCTGGTGTTTTCTGTTGGTTTTGGTAATCGTACGTGTTCTACACTTCGGATGATCAAGTCCCTTGTCCTGGTAGGAACATGTAAACAAAATCGACTTCGATTATATGGAGTACGCAAGACAGAGGTTCCAGCAGTACTGGCTGAAGAAGTCTGCAACCTTGTATCCTGGCATTGATGGATAGTTGGGTTACTGGAACAGTACTCCGATCCTGCCAACTTAATAATGCTTATGATGCCTCGTGTGCCATTCGCACCAAAGCTATATCTGTAAAGAATAATGGAACACTGCCATGATATTGTAAATTCTTGGTTCTGCTGCTTTCTTGTATTAGTAACTCTCTGCTATACTTCGGGACAATGTCTGTCCATCACTATATTTGCTCGTTGGGATGCATAATGCGCCGTAGAGGGCTGGTTCTCATCATTGGACTCATCAGTTCCAATGAAGCATGATGTCTAAAGTTACTGCTTATTCGACTCCATATTATGGGGGAGTTTTACATCCTCTTCTCAGTACTATTTATCAGATAGTTTTTGTTGTGCCTTACAGAGTATGGTGAAGAGATAGGAAGAGAACTCGATTCTTGTCTCTTCCAAGTTACATATAGTTCTGGCGAACTTCGACCCTGTGATTTTTGCATCTCTTTTCACGAGAAATTTATCCAAATAAACCTATGATTCTTATTGTACTGAACCAATCATTCATGATTCATGTGACATGTCTTGCAGTGTCGACGACAGCTTGAACGCCAATGTATGAGATCGACAGTGGGACCAATGGCAACAGTCCCTGCATCGGACGTCTCAGCCTGCACCCAATCGCTCGTAGCAAGATTGGCTTCCCTGAGAAGATATTTGGTGAGACTTATCATTGAATAGTCTGGAAATAATAGTTTTAGGCAAAAAGAAACGCAGCAAGTAGTAATTGCAGGGATTAAATTTGGATAACTGTAGTATGTATAATTGCAATGTGCCTAAAATAAACAAATAGGCTTTAAAGAACATTCAATCATTGATCAAATTGGTATCAATTAGGATCGTAGAGTCAACTTCCTATCACAAGATAGAGATGGGTGACTTGTTTGTTGGCATCAAAAGGTCACCCTCGTTTATTGCTGTTAAATGATCATGAAACTTGTTTAACTGGATAAAGGTCTACTCTTTGCAGCGTGACTTCCCCGCCGTTGGATAGGTGTTATCCTGCTTGGAGATGCGCGAACTGGGCCAGCCCAACTTTGTAGGGCCTGTAAGATGGATCACCAGGACGGCGTCCGTTAGCCTCACTCCACAGCATTTTGCTATCTTGGAGTAGATAACACCAAGTCGTGGCGCGAGAGAGGAGGAAGAGGGCAGCGACGACGACGATGACGGCGTTGCGAAGCCACTGCTGCCATCCTCTGTTCTCCTTCGCCTCCTTCGACAGCAAGCCTACCCTTTCCTTCCCCTTTTCATCCCTCGCCGGGAGACCCTTCTTTGATGGGCGACGTCCTCGCGCCGGCCCATTCCGCCGCTTGCTAGCCGCAGCTGCCGCCCAAGACCCCCACCCCTTCAAGGAGTCAGACCTCGAGCTTCTGCTTCACAACAAGCCCTCCCCCGTCCCCTGCGACGACAACGACCCTCGGAAGCCCCCCGACTCGGATGAGGCATTGGCTCCCTTTTTGAAGTTCTTCAAAGCCAGAGATTCCGCGGAGGAGGGTCTCATCATCTCCGACGCTGAGGCGGCCGCCGAAGCCGAAGCTGTGGTGGAGGAGAAGGAGAGAGTGGAAGTCCAGTACTACGAGCCCAAGCCCGGGGATCTGGTGGTCGGCGTCGTCGTGTCAGGCAATGAGAACAGACTCGATGTTAATGTCGGCGCCGACATGCTTGGTACGATGCTGACCAAGGAGGTGCTGCCGCTATATGAAGCGGAATTGCCCTACCTGCTTTGCGATCGGGACAAGGATGCGGCCGAATACACAGTGCCTGGGAAGATGGGAATTCTGAAGGACGAGGAGGCGTTGAGTGGGGGGAAAGTGGCAGGGAGGCCCGTCGTTGAAGCCGGGACGATTCTCTTCGCCGAGGTGCTTGGTCGCACGCTGAGTGGACGGCCGCTCCTGTCAACGAGAAGGATGTTCCGGCGGGTTGCGTGGCACCGAGTGAGGCAGGTTCTCTACGCTTACTCTTTCTGGAATGATTCATGTCATCGTACGTTAGTTTTGCTTGATGGGATTGCAGGGCGATGAGACGGGCCTTCTTTCGTTTTTGTAGTATTTTGTTCGATTTGAATTCTAGATTATATGTGCTACTGGGAACCTTTTATTTTCAATGTCAGGCCTCTTTTAGTTCGTGATGTTTTGAATTGTAACTTCGACCTGTTCTTCAGGATGTCTGTCCTGTCCACCCATTTTCTTGTTAATCTTTGGATTCTTTTGATGGTTTGACGGCCTTTAATTGTTAGATATGCATCTAGCTTCCATCATGTTGATTTAAGCATTGCAGTCAAAGAGTCACGGATTGCAAATATTGTGGCCTTCCTCAAACATTTTTGTCCCTCTGAAGTGCATCTTAGAAGGCATATTTAGGATGTTCAATAGTAAGTCTCAATATTGCTGAAAAGAAACATCCATGATGTGGGCCTGATAGTGGAAGCATGTTTTTTTATTTGAAACGAAAATATTAACTTTTGAGACTGGATATGCAATGGAGATAGAGTTATGCTGATATTTAGTTTAAACACAAACCCTATTGAATTTGATAAGAAGATGGACAGATTGGTTTTTATTAGTTGTGGATTATGAGAAGATTACAACGAGCACATCTTGACCCTATATGATAAAACTTCATCACATGGTTACGTAGTTCGTAGAAGGCTTAAATGTGGCTTCGCTTGAGAAATATTTGGGTTAGATATAATTTTGAAAAGGGGTGAACTTCTTTTTATCAGTTTTTCTTCTGTTTTTTTTTTCCCGTAATTCGGATTTTCTTGTATTTATTGTCTATCTAGAAATTGCATAAGAGGGGTTGAATAAAGAAATCTTCTGGTCTACATTATTTCATAAAGGGGTGTCCCTCGGTCAGACTAATCCCACTGTCATGCTCCTAGTGACATTTTTAAGGTGTGATGCATGTAAATTGTGTTTGCTTAGTCTTGCTCACAAAAAAGCAGAATTAAATTTGGGAGGTGGGTTAGATTTGAGTATGTACTAGTCCAAGCTCAAGTATGCTCCCTCTTAACTTTTATTCGTTCCTCTCTTTTCCTATAATATAAACCACACATGGTGATGATGGATGATGTTTTGGGCATGCTTTATCATTATTGGTGGATAAACTTGAAGTAAGAAATCACTTTTTTTAAAGTAATAGTTTGTACATGGTCCATGCAGATAAAGCAATTGAATGAGCCTATAGAGGTAAAAATTTTTGAGTGGAACACTGGTGGCCTTCTTACTAGAATTGAGGTATGTATTTATTGGTCTTTTAAATAGTTGATTATAAGCTTATCTTGATGTATTGGACTATGATGCTTTGTTGATCTTCAGGGTTTGCGCGCATTCCTCCCTAAAGCTGAATTGATGAATAGAATAAGGAATTTCACAGATTTAAAAGACAATGTAAGTAAGCTTTCCGATAAACCTTTTGTTTCTGACATGCAAATTATCTTATTTGAACACTTGAACTATATCATATATTCTCTTGGATGATAGAGCCAAGGATTTCAATCTCGATCTGACTGGCGTTAGGCCATGTGGATTAGTCTAGGGTTTAATCCCCATCTTGTAAAAATTCAACATTCCCCCACCATTATGGTGCATGACCCCTCCATGTACGCTGTGGTGGTATTATGGTCCCCTTGTGCCCTGTGTTATGGGGGCCGCCACTTCCTATCAAAATAAGAAAAGTAACTTCTTGACAATACAGTTTTTCATGCTTTTCCATTATGTCTAATATGTTTGTAAAGTTCAAAAAAGTAGATTTCCCCACTTGTATTTCTTTGCAGGTCAGCCGCAGGATGTACGTGTGTATTATCAGGATCGATGAAGCAACTAATGACTTGATAATTAGTGAGAGAGAAGCCTGGGTTAGTTGTTAGTCATGCTTCTGTTTTTAGTTTAAAACATCTGTTTTACTTTGCTTCTAATGCTTCTGACTTTAGTTAAAACTAAAGACATTTGTTTTACTTTGTTTTGAATGCTTCTGTCTTTATTTTTAAGTATCTATTATTTACTTTGCTTCAAAATTTAAAGTTGACTGGTATCTTAAGCATGCTTTAATCCCATAAGGATGTAATATAAGCCGTATATCAGTTAAATCTGGACTTTAAGAGCCATCTATTATCTTGAAAACTTATTATTCTCAGAGGTTCTGTAGACCTTTTATGCCGCCACTGCTCGACTTGGAACTTATAAAGCAATCACATATATGTAAACATGAATTAATTATGGTATCCCTTTGGATTTAATTTATGTCACCTGATAGACCTATCGGCCAAACAACTCAATAGACCTGGCCTTTTACCACAAGGTCTAAAAAGCTTAAACCCAGGTTGCTAATAACATGTTCATGAAGTCTTATATGCCAATCTATCCCATCATTTCTCCATGTGGGACTCTTGAGGTATCACAATTTTCCTTAATGCCTTGATGTACTCCTCAAGATTAAAATCATAATCACATATGACCTGCTCTAAGGTTTTGATGTGAAATTAACCTAGGGTAACACAGCTTTGTGCATGAGCAATTTACATCGTGAAACATGTCAGTCCAGTGTGCACTTGGTAACCTCATCTTAGCATGCCAGTCCATGCAGAGAAACCAACAGAACAAGTTGATACCCATAATCACTATAGGAAACCAATTTACTGAAAAACTGTACAGAATGAGGCTTACCAAGTGCCTTAAAGTGTATCAGCTTGTGTAATTAGTTGTAGGACCATACCATGATGAACATTGTCAATGTGAATTCTAACTAGCTGTTTGGAGTTCATCATAAATACCATTATGATCTGTAGGGATCGGTGGTGCAGGACAAGTTGGTTGATTTTAGCATTGCTCCCTTCTCCAATTGTTTATCCAACCAAGGATGGAAGATGTCATATATCAACCAAGGATGGTTGATTTAACCTCTTATGGCTATTGTTTATTCCCATGTGATCTTGATAGATAAAGTGGCTTATATCAGCTGCTATTATCACGCTGACCAAGAGTGAAAGATTGCAATATAAGGTTGTTATCTTTCCTCTCATCTCTTGGCACATTACATATTGGTATCTGAAATATCAATATCTTGACTTATAAGCAATACATAAAATGTTCATTATATATACCTGATTGCTTCTAAAATGTGATTAGAGCAGTGATCATTACATGAAGCACTAGATTGATAATTGCTCTTTGGAAGTTATTTGCTTTTTAATATGTTATGTTAGAATGATCTTCAACCTGTTTTGTTGCTTAATATATGTTGTGAGATCCTATGAGATGTTTACAACTTTACATATTTGGATGCCTTTTCTTCTGTAGGATATGATGAACCTGAAAGAAGGAACACTTTTAGAAGGAACCGTGTGCAAAATTCTTCCATTTGGAGCACAAATTAGGATAGGTGCCACAAACCGGAGGTACGAGCACCTTGGCCTTGGCATCTTTGTTGTATTTAATTTATTGAACTCGGATTTCATATGCAATCGTGTATCATAGCTGTGTGTTAACTGAAAAAATAGGCATTTCTGGTATCTTTATACATATTAAAGTTAACAGTAGGTCATGAACAGTTGTCTTGACTATTAGCAGTTCAAGCAATATGTTCTTAAGAGATTATAGGATGATGGTTATAATGTTCAGTTCTCAAGGCTTCAATACTTGGAAAATATGTATATATGTTTTTTGGCTTCTACACCAAGACTGAATACAGACTGATGAGAACTTCCATTTACCATTATAGTACTTTGTTCTGAAAGGAAGAATTGTTGCTTTCCGAAAAGTCTGTTCCTGGTAAATTGGCATTACTGTAGCTTCCCTTTTTGTGTTTGCTTGCTTCTTTGTACTGGTTGGTAGCTTGCTAAAGATCCAAAATTTTCTGGACAAGTTAATTTTTTCTCAGTTAAGGTAATCCTTCAACACTTCAGTCTTCTCTTAGCGCTGACAGTCTGCCTTTCTTTCCTGCTAGTTAAGGTTGGTTGTGTAGATTTTGTTTCTTGGGTTTATGTCATAATCTTCTCCCACTAACAGTGTACTGCTAAACACCCTTGGCTTTTGTTGTAACTTCATTCTTTTGTGCACTTTGCTATATTAATTTGCTTATACAGTGCAATTTTATAATTATACTGATGGATATTCTAACAAGGAAATCATTTACCATCAACTGAGGCTCAATTGTGGGTCCTTGTGCCAGCACTTTCAAATGTGTGCTTCATTTTCTTACATTCTGAGAAAATAGAACTGTTTGATCAAATACTTCTTGAGTACTCATCCCTTCTGCCACCAATTTTATTACTTTAACAGTCAAACCAAGGGCTTAATTGCTGATTTTGCACCGGTCTGTCTAACTGTTATTTTAACAAGATACTGAGCTGTATGCTAAACTGGAACTACCTGATATTACTGAATAAAATAATTAAAGGCAAATACAAGTGGTATACTGAACTGTTCCAAGGTTTATGATTCGATACCAATGTTTGGTTGGCCCAGCAAGTAATAGTTGGTAAGCACCAGTCCGATCCGTATTTTTAAAGCATGGTAAGATACTCTCAGGTATTGGAGCCTTGTCTAGGCAAAGGGCTATAACTGTTATGATTTATGATCTCCGATTTTGGGTCAAATGGACCTAAGAGGCAGGGAAGTATCTGTGGAGCATGTCATACTTGATCTGAATTCTGACCTGTGACAGTCTTGCGAAGGTCCAACCAATTTCAGAAGATGGGACATGGAGAACTTTTAGAGCCACAAGATGCATATTTCTAGTCTGATGATGTTTATGTCAGAAATTGCATTGATCTGGTAAGGATCATAGTTGGCTCCAGTTGGAAGTTCTACAGGCACTCAGTGATGGAGACTTTCTATTTCCTGCAGGGGACAACTTGTGTGTCACTTTGGAAGGGTTGAAAGATGCATGAATTGATTATAATGGATCCAAAGGCAAAACTCTAGTAGGTAGTTTATAGTAATCCTAAGTCAGGAATTGTACGATGCGATGTACCAAAGAAGTGTAGGTATATATATATTTATAATTATAAAATTATATATATTATTAGAGGCAGGTTACTCTACCACTGTGGGTACTGTAGCTGTTCTTAGTATCAAATGGAATAATTTAATTGTTTCCAACATGACTATCTAATGCAACATAAGTACATTGTAAGTCAATAACATTTTCGGTTATTAGTCTTACGCCGCCGAGCCTTCTTTTTATGCTTGAATAAAAAAATTTTTTTATTTATAAAAATTCATAGAATAATTTCTAGTGATATCTGCACTTGGGTATAGGTCGGTATTGGTAGTCCTATGTCAAGTGAACAGTATTTTAGAGGCAGGTTACTCTACCACTGTGGGTACTGTAGCAGTTCTTAGTATGGAATTATTTAATCGTTTCCAACATGCTTATTAATGCAATATATATAGTGCATTGTAAGTCAATAACATTTTTGGTTATTATATTTCTTTTTACGCTTAATAAAATTAATTAGTTAGTAGAATAATTTCTAGTGATCTCTCTTGGGAGGTGTTTCTTCTCGAATTGGAGGGAATGCCAATAGAGGGTATTCTTCCATTGGCAACCTGCCACAAAAGTCAATTATTAATGACAAAGAGTAACATGGCACCAGGATATGCAATCTGCTGGACCCAAGGCATAAGAAAAGATCCAATAAAGAATTGAATATGCATCAATTCTTAGCAGTAAGGTACCTATATGTATATGATAATTTTTGTTGCAGGTTCTTCTATGAAATGACAAGAAGGTCTCTAGTTACTCTGTTGACCACCTTATGTAACCCTATATGCCTGACCTTTTGTTCTAATGATCGAGGAGTAGGAGTTGATTGTTTTGCTAAATTTTCATAAAGATCAGGATCAGTCACAGAAGAGATTGATGCCAAAGACTCACAAAAGTGAAACATTGAGGACAAATAAACACATTTCTTCATAATTTCTTGAAAAGATTTCCTGTTGTGATCTCTTTTCTGTCAAGTGTCAGAGTCCAGCATCTTTTTAAAAATATGTTTTAGTTGCAGTATGTTGTCTATGCTTGATACGACACCAAAATTTCGGTTGATTATTGTTTAAATGACTTTTGGAAACTTTGCCAGTGACACTGATATATAGGTTCATCTCTCTCTCTCTTGTGGAAAAGATCCAAAACTGTCAGTTTAAGATATGTTTTCATGATCCGATTCTGAAGTACATTTTGAACTCAGAGTATCTTCTTGTTTAGTATCATCGGATTAAAGGTTGATTCTAGAAATAATAGTCTTTATGAAATATATCATAGTTTTGGCTAATAGAAAAAAGAGGTTTTAATGCTTCGTTTATTAAATACATAACAAATATCTTAAGTTGTAATTTTTTACTGATAGAAAGTCTAATTACACTGGCTTTTTAACTGCAGTGGGTTACTCCATATCTCAAATATAACTCGTGCCCGAGTTTCATCAGTAAGTGACATATTAAAGGTGGATGAAAAAGTGAAGGTTCTTGTGGTGAAGTCGATGTTTCCAGACAAAATATCTCTTAGGTGGGTGTTGGACAATTGTTCTTTTTTTTTTTGCATTGTCAATTATTTATTGGAAGTCCAAATCAACAAATTCGTAATTATGAACCATCATGTTCTGTTCTTGTCTGTTTCTTCAATTTCAAAAGTAGCCTCATTTTATACGATACTGAATTCTGAAATGAAAGGTTGGGTGTTTGATTGGCACAATATATGTTAAACATTGGTGTGTCTGTTCTTGCAAGTTGTAGAATCACGAAAATAGTGTTGCAAGTTGTGAGTCATACTGAACTCTAATGATCTTGTTTTAGACTAGTAATGAAGCTTATCATTATATGTAAAAATTAAAATAATTTTCTTAAAGATCATACTACCATGAAAAATAATACATTTTCTTGAATAATTTTGTTGTGGTACAAACAGCATTGCAGATCTTGAAAGCGAGCCTGGACTTTTTCTATCGGATAGGAAGGTGATGTCTCTTATAGCTTCTTTACTCAAGGACACATTTTTGCTTTAGATATGCATATGCTTCTTTTACTATTTCCATCTAAATTGTTATTGTTACATTATCAGAAAGTGTTTTCTGAGGCTGAAGAGATGGCCCAAAAGTATAGAAGAAAGCTACCTGTTATTTCTGCAGCGCACAAGTTAGAGACTCCTCCGACCAATTTGCTTCCTTTTGATGATGAAGCTAGATTATATGCAAACTGGAAATGGTTCAAATTTGAACAGCATACCGAAGTGAATGATGGCGACAACATTATCTCAGAATGCTAGAGTTCAAGAATATCCTGACCATTTTGCTGACAAGATTCATCAAGTCAAAGCCTTCAGCTCGGATAGGGGGGGGTTTGTTTCTTCACATTCTCCATGTTGCAGTTTGGAATGGTTGTTTGATATCAGAATTCTTAAGCATCAGTTTGAGAATGAGAGAAAGAAGCATGTGCCCATGATTGTGCCTGGATGTTATATGGTTGGATAACAGTTTTGATTAAAAATTTTTTTCTTACTGAATTTAATCTCCATTTATTCTTTATCAAGAATGTAAGATCATCCTTTCCAAAGGACCAAAGTAGTAGCGTTGTACATAGGTGGCATCAGAGAAGAAACACATGTAGCATGTCTCCCTTTTGGATTTTGTCGAGATGTGTATCGTCAAGCTAAACATCTTTTTATGTTCTTGTTTGATTCAGGTGATGTTTGTGTTGTGATCCATAATGTGTTCTTAAGTTGAGGTACAAAGGAACAACTGAAAGTGTATTTGCCCTTTTAGAGCCATCAGATCAGTTTACAAAAACTTGCTTTTTTAAAGCTATCCATCGATCCATCAATGTTGGGTAACACAATTTAGTTGCAAAGAAATATTCAACTTTGTTCTACCTGTCTGAGCAGAAGGGTGTAAATGTATGAACAAGAAATAAATGCCCAGACATCAAAGACATCAGGAATCATGTATTACCACACTGGAATACATATTGCCCATATCTAACGCCTTTTGGGATCTATGACGTATCCCACAGGAATATCGCTTAAGCCTCTGTGCGAAGGTTCATCATTCTCTATCACATCAGCATACGGTGGCACACCAGTCACAGGTTTATGTGCACAGATGCAGAGTTTTCCAGTGTCATCCTCCCCCCAGTAGACTTCTGCCATCAGCCCTCTTGGATGCTCAGATGATTCTGTTCCAGGAATTCCAACAAACCTGGCAAGTTTTGGAACCTGCACGATTGCTATTGGTGAGCAACATTCCAGTCGTTCTCAAGTTTGGATTTTAGAAGATTTATCATAGGTTCTAGAGCCATCAAATACTATCTATCTCATACTTCCATGTATCCCACAAAAATTTCTCCCAGAACTTAGATAACTTAATCAATTCATGCAACCAGAAATAGAGTTTTAAAACAATATCCTCAAATTCTGCACCGCAGATTCTGACCCGAATTGTGAACCGAGGTGACAAGTCCAGGGTAACTAGGTCCTCCTCAGTGGAAGAACTGTCCGCCGCTTTTGCCATCTTTAGAAACACTTCTTCAAGTGTTGTTAGACCAAGTTGTATGTCCAAAATGCCAAATTCCTTTTCTCTATCTTGGAGCTCTACAAAGAAGTTCTGCCACCAAAAAAAACTAGATAAGTAACCATATATAAATTATAAAACATAGTGCGTCTCCAGCCAAGGACACATAAATTCAAAACATAATGTCATGAAATTACTGCAAGAAGCTTCTCTTTGTCATAGGGTATGGTGAAAGTCAAAAATGTCTCCTTCTCCTCTTTAGGCTCCACATTGAGTCGCTGTTAATTTCATTCCTATGTCAGTCTATAACATACCAGAAAAATCATAAATGAGGACATTATTGAAAATGCATTGGACTTACATCTTTGAAGAACCGCTTCACAAGCTCAAGGTCAGGATTGTATACTGGTGTGTTACCATAAACATTGTGAGTTTGACCCCCTGTGTTGCTAAGGAAACTTATATTAGCAACATAACCAGTTCCAAATCTAGATTTGAGTCGTATAGAGGTTCCTATACACCACAGTTGTCCCTTGGCCATAATGGCAATCCGGTCACTTAAAATGTCAGCTTCCTCCGTGGAATGAGTTGTCAAAACAATAGCTCGTCCTCTCTTTGCGTCCTCTATTATGTCCCAAACATGCCTTCGAGTGATTGGATCCATACCAGCAGTCTGCACCAAACATAGGCCAAACCAATAATCGAGAGACACTGTGACAACAAAGATATGAAACTTATTGTTAACAGGTACCCAAGGCATTCTTCAATTGTTTACAACTGCCATTAAAAACTATCATCTTGTCACTTTTTCTTCAAATTGAATTAATATATTTCATATCCAAGTCATCAGGTAGTTCTCAAAAATACATTCACAAATCAAATACTAGTATGTTCTATTTTGTTGCTAATGAGATATATTGGAATTTTACTGTAACAACCTTTATTTAGAAAAAAATAAGGCTAAAATGTGTCAGAGGCTTAAATACACAATAACAAGACAAGAAATAAATTTTGTGTTAATGAGCTTAGATTTTGTTACAAAGACAAAAAGATTAGGAATTTTACTCCATTGGGCAAGAAAAATAGACAGACTCATACATCGATTTCATAAGAGGATACTAATCTAGTGCCAATAACAGAATCATGCTGAGTTTGCACTTCTTCATATTTGCACGTCAAAAACTACTATATTAGCAATCATTGTAATATTATTTTTGAATAGATGAATATATAAGGTATGATAGTATAACATTGCAGAGAAATTTTTGAAACAGCAGTTTCATAATAATGCTGTCACAAAGTCTATTATCCTTTAAAGTGAAAATAAAGGAAATTATCAAATATAGCTGATCCACATCTGCAAATATCAAATGTCAAGTTGCTTAAAAAACAAAAAGAAAAGAGAATAGTAAAACAAATTTCTCACCTTAATTATGTATTTATACTCACCTCCATTTTTCCTTCTTCTGTTCAGCAAAATATTATAATGAACTTTAGATCATAACAGACGTGGAATGTTTTTCTTTTTTCACTTAAGTAATAACTAGTGTTTGTAGGATGTCTTTTGCTATCTAACATGTAATATCCAAATTGTGTAATCTTTAGAAAGATGTAGATGAATTTCAATTTTCAATTTCTGAAGGTCATGACGGACTGTAAAGAATTTCCCATGAACTTGTCGAGGCCAATGCTTCCCCTTCCTTTTCTCTCATTTTCCTGTGCTCCTACAACATAACTTTCTGACTGAACAAGAAAACCACCACATAAGAACAAAGCATATTGGCTCATGAACATTTAGTTTCTTATTAATCATATCTCTCTCATCACTTCAGGAAAGGAGAAGCTTTAGTGTGATCTAATGAATAAAAGGGGGGAATATGAAAACACTGGATCCTTGGGAGATACAAGCCATTCTGGAACTAGTTTCTGCAGAGTCAGAACTTAGAATGAGAAGCCTAGATGACTCATGAAGATATCCGACACAATTGTTTAAAGATGACTTAAAGCAGGTAGAACTGAAATTGTGGAAAAGAAACCAAAAGCACCAAATATTCTTGGCAAAAGAAAATAATGATCGTGTATGACAGTGAACTTTCAACAGTGACTTACTGGCTCATCCAAAAAGACCAATTTTGGATCTCCAATGAGGGCTATTGCAACACTGAGCCAACGCTTCATTCCTCCACTATAGCTTCCAGATCTAATTCGAGCAGCAGCAATGAGTTTTACATCAGCTAATGACTTTTCAGCTACCTGAATTACCAAAAAGCATATTCAATTTGAATAATTGACCATCCGAGAGCAATATATATATATATATATATATATATATATATATATATATATATAAAATATTAACACTTCTTAGTTGAAATAAAGTTCCTTTAGTTCATAAATGTTTATAAAAATTGTGTCAACTCCAGATGTAGTGTTCTTGCATACATGTGTGTGTGTGTGTGGATTTTGGAGGAGAAAGGAGGGCATATTTTCCACCAAGAAATTCCACTTCAAAAGTTTGTATTTAACCGGATTGAAGATTATAGATACTGTTTAACAAAAACAAAGATGAAATGCTAGAAGGGTCTTGAGCACCTACATATTTAATCGTAGATGGAGGCAAACCTTTAATACTAGCAAATAGATGCAAATGTTCTAGAGCTGATAATTCATCCCATAAGATATCAAACTGCCAAACAGAGAAGAATCTTTAATCAGAAACTAATCAGTTTTGTTTTTCAAACAGTTAAAGTATGGCTTTAAAGAGCTGGCCAACTTAATTCTGGAGGCAAATGAAGCATACCTGGGGACAGACTCCAATCATCCTTCGGATATTTGACATACCCACTGAACTCTGAACAGAATATCCATAAATTAATGCTGTAAGTAGGTAGTGTGACTTAGCATCATGGCCTTTTTACTGTTTGTGCACAACAAAAATATATGCTCAAAAAAGAAGATGATTTTACCATCTCCTCCTGTAACTGGTGTAATACCAGTAAGACAGTTAATCAAGGTAGTTTTCCCAGCTCCGTTAGGTCCAAGAAGGCAAAACAGCTGATCTTTTGCAAGGTTTACCCATATTCCCTGAATTCATCAATAGGAAGTTTTCTGAAGTTATCAATTCTCAATTGGGAAATGATTGAGCAATAAATCCACAACACAGAGAAGTTCTAGCACAAACTGTCAAATGAAATGGACAAGATATGAAGCACCATGACAGCATGATATGGTGAAGACCTGTTGCACTTGCAACAACGAATTTTGTTAGTGCCTTTGTATGTCTTTGTTAAGCCATGTATTTGAACTGCAACATCTGTTTCAACTTCACCATTTGCCGCTTGTCGTTTCACAGCATTTTCCTCTGTGAGGACATCCTTGTCATTTGGAGTAGCATCATCGAATGGCGGGATTGAACCAGAGCAGCTACAAAGACCACCTTCTGTAAAATGTATTATGGAATATCAATATTACGAATTCCTATGATTTCATAATAAAAATGGAACAAAAGTGAGTTTATAATTTAAAAAGATCATTCTTACCTATGACCTTGTTTCCATCTTTCCCAGTCCAGTATGAGGGACTCAAAAAATAAAATATTGATTTTCTGACACCATTTGAATTTGGAATAATATTGTCGAAGTAAATTGCCAAAATGAACCATAAAAAGAATGTTGATATGAGCCACCTATAGATATCTTCCTGTTTGATATACACAGTAAATGTCAGATGTGAAGGAGATTAATGGCAAATTTTCAACTTGGGATAAACTCCAAACATACAATAGTTATCACACAATTAGGCTCAAATGTGGTGCATTCTCAACGGTTGTGCCAACTGATTCCTTTGCCTTCAGAGGTAGTGTTGCATTGCCAAGCAAACCAAGAGCTTTGGCAAGAAGGTTGGGGGGGAATAGAGACCATACAACACGATATATTTTTGAGAAGTTGCTAGAATATGGAAACACCCCTACTGTAACGAGCTGCAGTGATGAAATACGTTATTCCATTTGTAAATCAGCACAACTAAAGCTCCACTTGCTGATCTCTGTTCATGTAGCACAGTGTGTGATCCACCTACAGCAGTTGGCAGTGTAGTGCTTGCAAAATGCCAAGCAAGCATTGTCATCATCACATGGTTGGTGCAAATGCCTACTTTGTCACCAAGAAAAGCCCACACTTCACAAGCTATATCTATCTTTGTAGCAGACCAACACAGGCCTTTGTGTCTTGTCTTGATTCAGGGAAACCTTGCTGTGAACTCAGCCATGGCTTCTGACAAACATTTACAGATACTAGATAGGTGAACACTTGCTATGGATCCATGGAGAGGTCAATTCCTTTGAGAGAAGCTTTTCAAAGGCTCATTGCTAAGTGACAGCTTGTCGAACATTCAAGTTAAGCTTTAACCACCTGCTAAGAGCATTGGAAGCAGATCAGTTTATGTTCAGAAATGGTTGCTCAATTCATCATTAAGTACAATTATGCAATATCGATGCAAACATGGCATTGATACCACCTGATGCATTACAATCAGATTAAACTGAGATTTAATTAGACTTGATATGAATTACCTAAAACTACAAGACTCTTAGTTTGCTGTAATCTAGATTCTAAAAATCTCTTTTCAATTTTTTAATTACATTTCAAATAAAGCATGCGTAAAAATGGAAGAAAAATCACATTGCACTTTTATCATGATGTTCTTATTACCTGATTCTGATGTCATTTCTGAAATTTCAACAAAATATCAAAAGGTATGCTATATTCAGGAAATGACCTAAAGATGCCAAGAAAATTTGAAGCCAGATCTGCTTATGCATAGTTTAACTCGTTTTAGATTATGTCATTATGATACTGCTTGTTACTTGCATTTATGATTTTGTAGACCTGCGAACAAAAATAAGAAGAATCAAGATCATGACTTAATACAATCATTGTGGTTTCGATTTTGCAGGAAGGTTTAGTTAAATGATTATACTAAGAAGAGGGAATTAATCAGCAGAAACTAGACATAATACAAGTTATTATTATGCCAACTTAATGCACACTATCATATATGCAACTGTGCAGAACTTGGATGCAAATAGTTCATGTATTTGGAGGAAACTACAGCTCATGTAGAAGAAATATATGAAACAGAGAGAGAAAGCAAGCCAAAATAAGTTGTCCACCAGATCGCGCTGATATCAGCATATCATAGGAATGTAGTATGAGTCGCAACCAACCTCTCGATCTGCACTTCTTCTCAAAAGTCTCCAACTTTCATTGATCAGCTCCATTTGCAATGATCATATTAGACATGATTGCCAATTACATCGTGAATGATGTCGATATCCCTGCCATTAGCAGGAAGAGATAATTGTGAGTTGCCACTCCAAAACCAGAAGACGTTAGATGGTGGAGACGTGAGCATGAAAGTTACCTCAAAGCACATTGATGTCTTCTTCTTCTTCTTCAGCAGCATCATCGACTAGGTTTTTCTTGAAGGTGTTGGAATGCTTGATGTAGTTTATATAATTGCCTCGGTCATCTTTGATGGAAAAAATTGGAAACTGTGTGAACATGGATAAGACTTTGTCATCTTGGTCGCATTTGACGAGTAGTTGGTTGGTTCCCCATACGCTAGTGAAGCATGCAGGGCAATCCTTCAACCACCCTGGTAAATGATTGTTGGGACGAATATGCGTGCCCAAGTTCAAGAGCTCCAGCGCAGGGAGATCAGCAACAATCTTCAGATCTGATGCACCACTTATACTTAGTGTTTTCACAGAAGGGAAACCTCTGATGGACTCGAGAGCATTCACATTGGTCAGATCCAATGTGGTTAAGCGGATTGCATGTCGGATCAGGCCTTCCGGTAGAGACTTCAACTTGGGGCACTGATGGAGGACTAATTTGTCGAGGCGACACATAGCAAAAACTTCCGCTTCCCAATCCCACACTTCCATGTTATGCATATTCAAGAGTTTCAGCTGCCTTAGTTTCGGAAACAACTGACGAGTAGGAGGAGAAGAAGAAGAAGAAGGGAGATTTGAATTCCGTTCACGATCATGACCTTCATACCCCAAAAATTCCGGTCTGATGGTGGTCACTGCATGTGCATCTACTATTTCAAGAAACTCCAAGCTAGGGAGATTCCCCAGCGGTGGAAGCAGAGTCCAACGATTACAGTAAAATAGTTCCAAGCGGCTTAAGTTTGGAAGAAACGAACTAATTCTTGCAGATGCCATCCAGCTGGGGTACCGGAGGCCGAAGAAATTCTGTAACTCGAGCGAAACAACAGAGGATGGTGGCTGAAGTGCCACATCCAACACCTTCGCAATTCTTTCGAGAAATTCCTCCCCGGAATCATCGGATTTCTTCGATGTGGAAGCCCAATTGAAACGTAGATTCTTCAGTTTTTTGTTACCTTTTAATCCGCTCATATCGCTTCTTGGTTCAGCTTCCGGGCACGCCATCTTCAACTCGTAAATGGAGAGGTCTCTGAGCTCCTGGAGGCTGCCTAATTCTTCCAATGAGCTAGTAACATTACCCTTCTTCATCACGAATCCTCCGAGTTCATTGAGTTGATTCAGCCTTTCCAGTCCGTATGGGAAGCTCTTCAGCTGTGTGCATTCAAAATCGAGTGTCCTTAGATTGACTAGCCTAACGATACCCTGGGGGATCTGTGTCAACTCTTTACATGCTCTGGCGATCAAAAACTGCAAATTCGTCAGATTGCATATGCTTTCTGGAAGCTCCGTTACACGGCTATAAGAGACATTCAAGTATCTCAAGTGTATCAAATTTCCGATGTAATGCGGTAGGCTCTGGATATTTGAGCTGTCAAGATGGAGGACTCTAAGTCGCACGAGGTTCTTCAAGCAATCATCTATATCCTCCACAGAGCCCATTGTTCTCTCCACTAACAATGTCCTCACTAACTCATGACGCTTGGTCAAACTGACGATATCCCGGATGTTCATGGCCGCAATCGACAACCGACGCAGCTTCATCGGGGTGGCACCACTTCTCCACTCCTTTTGCACGTCACTAATGAACAAGCTCTCATCTCTCGATAGGAAATGGCCGAGCGATCGCAGCAGGTCATGCATCTTGGACTCGTCGGCCAGATCGTCGTAAGGTTCCGATTGTAGAAGGCTCCTATCAAGCAGCTCTCTGTAATATTGCTCCCCTGTTTCCTCCAAGCTGACATCTCCTCGTGCTTCGACAAACCCCTCGGCTATCCATAATCTGACGATGTCATGCCCCTTAAACAAATTGTCTTCGCGGAATAAGGTACAGTAAAGAAAACATTGCTTGAGATGGGCCGGCAAATCTTGGTAGCTTAGATGCAGTGCTCCGTGCACACCTTCGGGAAACCCGGTCTGTGACCATGCGGCGCTGCGGAGAACTTCCGCCCACGCACTTCTGTCGAGTCCTCTTTTGCAGAGGACCCCTGCGATGGTCTTGATGGCCAGGGGAAGCCCTCCGCATTTCTCAACAATCTTCATGCCTGTGTCCTTGAGATCTTGGGCATCCCTTTCCTCCTCTGCATTTATCGTCGCCTTCTTGCACAGGAGCGACCACCCATCCTCCGGAGGCAGCAGGTTCATCTCGTGGACGTGCGCCGCCTTCATTTGCCTCGCGATCTCTGCGTTTCTGGTGGTCACCAGCACCCTGCTCCCTGGTGCTCCTCCCCGCAAAGGATTGCGGAGCAAGTCGTCCCAGATCTGAGCATCCCAAACATCATCCAACACCAGCAAGAACGTGGTCTCTCTCAGGAGACGCTCCACCAAGGGCTCCAGCAGACTCCTGCTCTGTTTTCCACCATGGCTTTTATCAGCACCTTCAACGATATTTCTGAGAATATCCGTCTCGTTGAACTCTTGGGACACGCACACCCAGATGGTGGTGTGGAAAATGGCTTTGATTTTGTCGTCATTGAACACCTTCTGAGCGAGGGTGGTCTTTCCGATGCCGCCGATCCCCACAATTGCCAGCACCACCACGTTCATACTAGGATCCTGCCTTGTCAGCTGCTCCACCAGTCCCTTGGCGTCCTTCTCCAGTCCCACGCCAACCATGTCAGACTCCATCACGGGGGAAGTTATGCGACTAACTCGAGAAACCTCCCTTGGTTCCGCCGCAGACACATGGAGTTGCAGCTTGGACCTTCCGGCCGAGATCTCTTCCAGCCGATCGTTGAGATCCTTGATTTTGACGCCTACCTCGCGTCTGAAATTGACCTCGTGAAAGAAAGCACGGATGTCAAATCCGCACAAGGTGGACGGCTTCGGATCGGACTCACGAGTCCACTTCTCGGCCTCCGTCCGGCACTCGTCGAGGACGTCGTCGGCGTCGTACATGACATCCTTCAGCTCCATCAGCCAGTCGTTGACGCCCTCGTCCTCGATCCGCCGCCTCTCGGCGTCGCGAAGGACAGACTGGATCTTGCGGAGAGTGCGTTGGAGCTTTTGGATCTCCCCGTGGACGCCCAACAACAAGCCCACCTTCTCTTTAGCCATGTCCGTCAACCTACCGACCAGCTCGGAGACCAAGGGAGAAACCACAACGTCCATCTTTCGTCACAGAGTGGGAGTGGGCGCACTGTACCTCTCTCTCTCTCTCTCTGGAGTCTTTGTGTCAGCCAAGACGGGCGCGCAGAGTTACAGTTGTATAAACTATATATTTTATAATATCCACCATGCTCATAAACTAAACGTGACCCTTTCAAAATAACTTTTACATTGGAATATTTGTATTGCAATTTAAAACAACAAAAGCATCATCTTGTCTAACAATGAAACCAAATACCACTATCGAAATCATTACTTCAAGAATTATTACAATTTAATTTGATCCAACCAAGAGTTAATTTTTCCCATTTGACAAAGCAAAGACAAAGACAATGATTCGATTGGCTTCATTACATCATGAATGTATGAAACCGTTTTAAAAAATAAATCAGAAATAAAATATATTAAATTATTAAAAATAATATTATTAGAAACCTCCCATAAGACTGGTAAAATTATAATAATAAAAGACGAATCCTCACTAATCCAAAGGTCACGTGATCAAGAGTTTTAAAAAATTAAAATATAAACCAAATCAATTTTTACCAAGAGACCATAAAAAGTGGTGCTCATAAATTTCCAACCAGATCTGATGTTGGGACGCAACGGTGATCAAGAACCGTAGCAATGGCGAACATGTATAAACTACTCTTATTAGGTCGACGAACAATATAAAGTAGGAGTGGGTTTTATATTCAAATCCAACTTTGATTGAACTGATGTTAATCTCATGCGATCCGACGCAGTCTCTATGGTTTTTCACAACATTATTATCAAATAAAAAAATAAAAAAATATACATTGGCGAAATAATATTCTATTGTCTGCCATAAGCGACTTTCACATTTAGTGATGTGAAAGGCTAAAAGAAAGGGTGCAAAAGAGACTGAATAAAGTTAAAGCCATCTTCTATTGCACAATAATTGAACAATTATAAAACAATTGAACAATGTTAAAGGCTATGAAAGAAGGAATGCATAAAGGCTCTGACATGCCATGCCAACATAAAGGAGGAATGCAGGTAGTGTGTTACGCAGACCACCAAGAGGAGGGAAAACAACCTAGCAAAAAAATGGCTATGAAAGAATGAATAAACATGTTAAAACCCACATATGGGTGGAATTATTTGTTGCTATACCTGGGAAGTAAAGTGTTATCAGTATCCAAAAGTAGCATTTCTGGATATTTTCTGACAACCCGAAGAAGACACAGTCTCTTGAGACGCCAAAATCAGCAAGGAAATCGACTTTCTTTTGCTATCGAAACCGATTTCTTCCAAAAGATACGACCTAGGAGGGGGGGAGAGAGAGAGAGAGAGAGAGAGAGAGAGAGAGAGAGAGAGAGAAAACTATTAGCTAACACAAATTAAAGCATGAATCTAAATTTTAGGCAAGCCGATAAAATTTAATTGATGTTTTGAAGCATATGGGACGTAATTAATCTAACGCAGCACAACTGACAGATAAGCAATGTACAGAACCACGCTATTAATGCTAATGCAGCGTATGCTGTGTTATTAATGCTAATGCAACAGAACTACGTGCATTAACCAATGTACAGTATCCACATTAATGCTTCATAGATAAGCAACAAAAACCATAAATTGTTAAAAAAAAATAGCAATTATACAAAAAATCAATTTGATACCACTTGAAATTCTTTAGGTTTCTTCAGTAGAGGTAATAACTGGAACCAACATCTTCTTGTTAACACCAAATTCATTAAATTGCTCCACCGTTGACTTCATCTTTATAGCCAAACAACCCAATATATGTGGCCAACTCCTAAATGCAAGGTCCACACTTGATTTTGGAACCTGAAGTAAAGTCCAAGAATATGAACCGACAAACCACCTATACAATGAATATATTTCAAAATTCATGACTTTGCATCAGATGAATAAGAAAAATAAAGTTGGTCAGAAAGTTATGTGAACCTCATCAATCAAGGTGGCAACTTTGAGTAGGAGATTCCACTTAATATATGGTGCATGACTTTGCAAATGTTATATATCAAAAGTAGTGGAATTGGCTAACTTAAAATGGCCAAGAAGTAGATGCATTACATGCATAAATGCTATTTTATTTGGGTGCAACAGAAAAAACTTAAATGTCTGTTTACAGCTTTTGGGTGTTCTTATTAGTGTATTGTGATAGTAGTTCTTGTGGATAACAATAGTGCACAGATGGGGGAATCTTGAAATACATATAATACAAGCAAAAATGTGTTGCAAGATAAGTATGCTATAATAAAGAAGATGCATCATGTGTGTTGAAATATGTACAGTTTTCAACTAGTGTGATGAAAATATGTCAAAAAATCTGAATACTTATCGGTTGCAAACAAGTTTCAGCAAGCAGGTCATGGAGCATCATGACTAAGCAATGACTGCTAAAAAATGCATCTAGCATATGCGCCTAGGATATATGTAAACTTAGCTTTCTTGACCAACAATTGCATATAAGTCTTGCAATATCCAAAAACAATCCACTCTGACATGGTATTATATTCAACTTAAACATGGATGTAACTTGAATAGATGGGCTCTACCTTCTTTTCATTGAAGAAAGCCAGTATCTTCTCACAATTCTCCTGAATACTGGTTGAAAGAATCCATGGATATTTCATCAGCATCTTCGCAACATCTTTTTCTTCCAAACCTGCCTAGAACAATGAGACATGAAAATGGTTTTAAAGACTCCATGATAGAATCTTACTACAAAACTAACTCAGTTGTTCAAGTATGCTGATGAAGAAGAAATCTTAGTTAAAGTTCAGTTTCCTAAAATTATATAATATCATTAGAAATAATATTAGAATAATTACAAATAAACCTACTACTTAAGATTCTAATCTTTATAATACTATAAAGGTTCAGGCACCTACTACTAAAGTCTCATGAAGCACCCACTGATTTGAGTTGTAAATTTACAAATGCTTTTCACAAATACCTAGAACAAGTTAAACACAATTTAATTCTAAACAGTAAGTATACTCCACTAGTAACAAAATGTCTATCCCAGCTGAACTTAAGATTTTGAGGCATGCACGAATCAAAATAGAATGATGCATGATGACTAAAGCCATGTGCATGCGAGTGGTTGCATAATTAAAACTGGCATTACTGTGACAAAAGCATGCTTCCCAAGGTTCAATAAAACAAATTATCCAACAAAATACATACTTCCAAAGCAAAAGCATGATAGTAGTATTCCCTGGTTATCATTCAACAGAATGATTATCCAGTCAACTACTGACAAGTAAACTGAATTCAATGTCTATTAACACTAAGGGAGATATCGTTTGATGCATTTGTTACGTTACCTTTGCTAAGTGCACACAGTTTTGGCTTGATTTCTTTCTCGATGTCACAGAAAATGACGATAGTATAGTTGAAATGCCTACGTCAGGAACACCGAGAAGTTCAAGAAAGCCAACCAATGGTTTAAAAATTGGTCTTCTACAGAGCACAAAAGAAGCTTTGGAAATGCTTCGACCAGATAGGGAAACGAGGCATCTTTGTGACCTAACATACTTAGACCTTCATGTGTTGCCTCCATCTGCATGAAATATTTGTCACAAATGCTATAAAGCATTCCATACAACAAAGATGTACAAATGGCACAACCCAGATAAGTAGAAAAGTAACATTTAATATTACACACTTTTTCAAAAACGGACAAAGTGCTCTGAACATCCTCATTCGCCCAGCATTTCTTCCGACAAGTGCCTCGTTAATACTGCTTGGAAACAGAATTCCACTCACAAAATTTACCCACAAGCAAATCCACAAAAAGGACGTGTCTGGTTAAATTCATAAACATTAGCTAAATAATGGTGTAATCAAATCGCTACCAGCAAAAGAATGTGGAGCCCAGAAAGGTGGCATGTGGGTCCATTTTCTTTTATGCGTAAATCGGACTCCGATATGACCATGACACACCCGAATCCGATTTAAAATATCAAGATAAATTCTCAGTCTAAATTCGATAAGCTGATTGGATCCGGATATTTGATCCGCAATCTATCACGGATCTTCGATATGAAACTTGTTATCATGGACCCAAATCCCAATTTCGTAAAAAAATCGATCTTATTTGTATTGTTTTCGGTATCTATCTGTTTCTACGTAACATTAATCGATAATTCAATATTCATTTAACTGGATTTGAAACCGTCTTATCACGATTTTTGTATAAGAAAACAATCAACCTAATTATATTATTTTTTAAAATATTTATTTATTATATTAATAATTATCATTATCGATATCGATACCAATATCACTATAACTATTATTATCATTACCATTCATCACCGATACCAATAACAATAACATTACTAATATCAATACCATTACCACCACCATCAACATGAAGAATACCATTATCAGTGTCATTAAAATTGCTTGTATCATTGCCATTATCATTATCTCAATATCATTAAAGATGTACCATTAAGAGGTCCATATTTTCTGGACTTCTCCACATGCAGATCAAAACATCTTTCCAAGCTCTCCTGATTTTTTTACATCTCCTCCTGTATATGGCATGGCTGCGGAGCTCATCGTTGGAGGTTTTTCTTTTGGTGGCTCAGGCCGGCCTGAAACATACATTATCATTATGACACATCCTAGTTGGTAGCCTCCACAAATTGCTTATTAATCCCAAGCCTTGACAGAAGTGGAGAGTCAAAATTGGTTTACAGCCATTTATAGAGTGCAGATTTTGGGAATACGGTCCAAAATGAGAATTCCATGAAGCATACGTTGAAGGTCAATCCATGAAGCATATATAAACATTTACATGCAAATCCAGATCAGAAACTTATCAGAATGACAGTCATCCATATCAAAACCTAAAATAGTCGAAGTCGTTGCTCTCATATACTCATAGACCAGAGCAGTCAAGCAGATTCATAAACATCAAAGGAAAATGTCTGCGGAGTAACATCTCAATGACTATGAAAAATAAGGCAGAAGAAATGCATGATCCTACAATCGAAAGCACTGAAGTTAGCCAATATGCTTTCTAAAGCGACTAATTCCAAAGACCAAGTCCTCCAAAATCAAGGATCAGATATCTAACTGGCAGATTAAATGCTATAAACTCCAATCTCCGTAAAAACTCAGACTTCCATCGGACGCCATCACCAACAGGACTACGCCAAAAGATTGTCCTTTCTTACAAAGTTGAACAGATCCAGCTCTGGACGATCCTAAAATCGGAGACGAAAGTGCTAAGAAACACGCATTTTTTCATCTCATCAACATTGTTTTCGATGAAAACCGAACATTCCTACACAACTGACCTCGAACAAGCAACCAGAAACCAGATCGAAGGCAAAATGTAGCAACCAACACTGGGACGAAACAAAACCTTTCCACTACCTCGAGACAGAACCAGCAAATCTAAGCATCTAATAAGCAATCGACTCGACCGTGCCTAATTCCGCGACGCTGCCTCCACGGAACGAAGCCAGATCGAGGTCAAGCAAGCGACAAAAGCACATTCGAATCCACCAAGAGAAAACGAAACAGGCAGGACCAACACCCACGAAAGCGACCGGAACCCGCTAAAGGAACGGACTTTTGCGCTCCCATTCGCTCAGATCTACAACCGCAACGAAGAGACGCATCCCGCAACTTCCTTGTTGTCGGCGCCAACTGGCAGCCACACTCCCAGAAGACCCCGAAGCCCGCACGAAAAGATTCGACTTTTAAGGCGACAGGGAAGAAGATGGATCTCTACAAACCTGCGAGGCATCGATGGAGTTGAGGTTGTCGGCCGATCAAACGAGGCACTCAATGCGCTTAAGCTGCTAAGGATCGAGCAAGAGAGAGAGAGAGAGAAGAGAGGGGGGGGGGGGTGGGGTTGGGGTGGTGGTGCGGTTGGGTTTTGGGGTGGAGGCAATCGATCTCGACTGAGCACTTATGCGTACCGGACAGAAATCTCCAAATAAACGGAGCGAGAAAAGGTCAACAAATAATAATAATAATAATAATAATAATAATAAGTGTGGGAGCTCACACTTGAAGATAGTAACTGTTCCAATCTTTCCGCTACACAGTTCTAACACCCGTCAATAAAATAAGAAAATATATTCTTTAATATTTATGCTCTATATTTATATTTATTATAATACAAAGCTTAGGAGATTATTATTTACATTCTCTTCTTTTTATTTACAAACCTATGCTAAGAACTTCAAATATTTTTAAATTATTCTTTCATAAATAAACATAAATATCCTCAATTTATAACTTAGTTCTAATAAAATCTTTTTTACTCTTATATATAATTTTTTTTTCATTCATCTTTTTTTTTCTTCCTTCTCTTTTTAATTATCAAAGTTGATGTAAAATGACAGAAAAAAGATAGATGATAAAATTAGATAAATTAAAAATCAAAAGATGAAAAATAAATTTCAATATTTATTATAATATATTAATATTTTTAGGATTATATATATTATGTAATAATCTAGAAGAGACCATCTTCTAGATAGTTACATACTTACATTAACTCATAATATATTATGTTTTGTGTCTAATAGGATACATGAGTGATGGGAAGAACCGTGCGTATAGCCGTGGGGAAACAAAGAAAAAAAAAAAAGAAGAAGAAGTGAAGTTAGAGGAGTTGTGAATAGTATAATATTATTTTATTAAATTTTTAAGGGGACATAAATAGTAAGAGATTGTGAATAGTAATAATGAGGTTTTAGATAGTAAGGTCGAAAACATTATATAATTTTGTTTAATATCAAAAATTAAATAACACTTGACTATTAGTTGTAACTCTAAATTACATTCATACCCTTTCAAGACTTGGAATGATTAATAAAATTAAATATTTTTTAGAATTTATATATATGTTTAATTTTTCTTAATTACTGTTAATTATAATTAATCACGATTAAAAGTTTATTGACTTTTTAAATTTTAAATGTAGAATTTATTTATCCTTATAAAACAAAAAATATCTTACAGATATGTTAATATAATTAATCTCCCCTAAATTAACCATCAGATATAATATTGTTGGAATTTTAATTGACATCAATATCCTTGTAAAATATATTACAAATGTATGCCTTTTAAAATAATATTTATGATAATCAAATAAATGATAGTGATACAAGGTACTTTAGATATTAATACATTCTATATTAGCACTAATTTATGAGACAATTCTCCTAGATATAGATCATCAAGCTACTTGATGATAATGGTTAGATATCATCGAGGAAGTTAAAGATATTGTCTTCTAGAAAAGTGGCATGTATATCAATAAAAGATAGATTCATATGTAGTATAATACCTTTCAAAGATTTCTATGCTAATGCTTGTGGATGATCATTATATTTCCCCCAGCAGAGCTTGCTGGTGTAATCTGAAAGCATTAATCTATCAATGATTGATATGATAGCTTGTTTGTTGTCATCACAATGATTAAACTTAGCATGTATTAAAGTGATTTGGCAAGTTGTCAATGAAAAATATTTTAAAATTTCATTTTGTCACACATCTGACTTAATGAAATGTTTTTCTTGATATCAATCAATTCCTTCTTTTAATGTGGTATTTTCAAATATCTTCTTATCAGTTATTGCTAAAATTGATTAACACTAAATACTTGGAACATTTGGGTTTGTCATCGTTGAAAAGCAAAACAAATGAAGGAAAAGAATAGAACAAATATTGTAATGATTGAAAAAAAAAATTTCTTAAGAAAATAATTAAATTTTATTTTCTTAATCATGGATAAGTTAAAAATTTTATTAGTCAATTAGATTATTAATTGATTTATTTTCTAATAAATGATGTGAGTTTTAGGAAGTAAATAATATATATTCTATTTTTATGTGTGAATCATAATAAATAAATATTATATTTTTATTTTTATGTATGAAAGTAAAATAAAAATAAATTTAAAATAAAAATTAAATATTTACTTATCTTTCGGGGAGATTTATCTTCTCTCAGATAAGGGAGCTCCTATTTTCTTATTTTTTACTAAGCTTGACAATTGAAAGATTGAGGATAGAACTTCCCAAGCAGATGATCTAAAAGGATAGTCAAGATTGTTATACTTTAATGATGCATACTAATGTTTTAATTTCGAAATTTTATGATTAATAAATAATTTTAATTGATTTGTGATATTAGAATGATTATTTGATTAATATTGATCTCTTAAACTTGAGTAAATTTTAATATTAATTTAATTATTAAAATTCTTATTTTTATATTAATAGTTCAAATTTATTTAATTAGATATATTTATGTTTTAAGAATTATGTGTGAATTTTTTTATGATTTAATTAGTTTTAAATTTTAAAATCATGAATTTAAATTCTTTAATTCATGGATTTGAGTTATTTTTTAATAATTTAAATTATTGAAATGAGAGGAGTTCAATTGAGGTTTGACTTAAGTTAGACTGATCTGTTAGATCAGATCGACTCAGCCCATGTTGTTATGTATGATTCAGTCCTTGTGACTATGTACAGTCACCCATGTGACTAGGCATGACCTAGCCTATGTGGTTATGCAGGAGCCAACCTATGTGGCCAAGTAGGAACTAGCCCATGTGACAAGATATGACCTTACTCATATGGCCAGATATGATCTAGCCCATATGGTAAGGTACGACCTATCCCATGTGGCCAAGCATGACTCAACCTATATGACTAGGTATGATCTAGTCCATGTGGTCATGTACAACCCACTCTATGTGGCAAGGTATGACTCAACCCATGTGGTCAGGCATTATCTAACCCATATGACTATGTATGATATAGTCCATGTAACCATGTACAACCCAGTCCATGTGATAAGGTATGACTTAATCATGTTGCCAAGCATGAACCAACTCATACGGCTAGATATGATCCAACCAATATGGTTAGATACGACCCCAAATTATATGTCTAGGCATGACCCAACTCGCTAGCCAAGCATGACCCAATTCAATAGAAAGGCTTAACCCAACTTATAAGTGAGTCCTAACTTAGTTCATGAAGTTAAACTTGTTGAGCTATGCAATTGGTGTTAGACACATCATCACTCCTTTATCTAGCTCGTTGTACTTTAACTTAATATATTACTTAAGATAGTCTTATGCAGTGCATGTGACCCGTCTAAGACTCAGATGGGTTGGTTCAGTTTGAACTAGCACTATATGACACAGTCCAATTTCCTCTTCATTTATTGGTTTAAGCTCCTTAATTAACTAAATCAGATAGGTTTGATCAGTTAAAGTTAGTTTATGGTGATTCCAAACTAATTTGACTAGTTCGAACCTACTTGACCTGATCAAGATTAATCAAATCTAAATTAGACCAATCTAGAGTGATTCCAGATTGGTTCTGTAAGGATTTGATATTGGTTCTATCAGCTCATAATTGAATTGAGTTTGGTTTAAATCAATTGAGCTATTCCAATTAGGATTTTTTTTATTGATGATTATTGAGAGATTGATATTTTAAGCTTTTATGATTTGATAAATTTAAAGGCTTTATTTAAGATATTATTTTAAAATAATTATTAATTTTTTACTTTTCTTAAGTTTATGATATTGACATAATTATTACCATATAATAGATATAACTAGGCTAGTAGTTCACATTAGAAGTGCAACCTGTGAAAAAAGCTATAGGTTTATCACAATACAAAGCCACCAATGGACATAGTCTAATATATCATATATAAAGTATGATTTTTTATAATATTTGATCATACTATTTCTTGGATATATATGTTAATGAATGATCATAGATGTTTGTATATCCCTGTTGAGGGTAGGTATAACGATTGCCTTTGGGGACTAGCAGATCGTTAGACGTGATGGTTAGATAGTTCCTCTATCCGCTATTAGAAGGAATGTATCCCTACTTATGCGGGTGAGGGATACTAATTCATTCGCTATTGGGAGTGCGATATGGATTATCTCTATTTGTTGTTGTGAGGAATCCATTCCATGGAGTATGCCTCTCCGTTCGCTGTCGGAAAAGTGCGTAATCAGGTGTGATATACGTCTTTGTTATCTAGTTATTATGTATAATGATTTTGCTTATTACGTAAAAAAATTATCATCATTTTTCTGATAAATAAGTTTTATGATGAATAAATATATTATTATATTTAATTAAATTATTAGTATTTATTTTACAAATATTAAAGATTATTTTTATAATTTTTTAAAGATTACTACTAGCATGTGTGGCTACCGATATATTTTTATCTTATATTTATTTTTAAAGTAATCTAGAACTTTGTAATATATTTGAAGGGTTGGAAGAGGCTTCTGACCTTATTAAAAAGATATGATCCTTTATCTATGTCACACCTGGCCCGTTGGCTCCAACGCCAAGGTCTTAGGAGGTCAGGTGGGGTGACATTAGTCCCATATCGGTAAAGATGGGAAAGATCCGGACCTTATAAGCGTTGGTCTAGCAACTTACACAAGCCGATTTGCATAGGGGTGCAACGGAGGTCATAACTTAGATTGGTATCAGAGTCATCCCGTGGCATATATATTCATAAAAGATAGATTCATAGATAGTATAACACCTTTCAAAGTTTTCTATGCTAATGCTTGTGGATAATCATTATATTTCCCCCAAACAAAGCTCGTTGGTGTAGTCTGAAAACATTAATCTATTAATGATTGATATGATAGCTTGTTTGTTGTCATCATAATGATTAAGCTTTGAATGTCTTAAAGTGATTTGGCAAGTTGTGAATGAAAAATATTTTAAAATTTTATTTTGTCACACATCTGACTTAATGAAATGTTTTTTTTATATCAATCAATTCTTTCTTTTAATGTGGTGTTTTCAAATATCTTCTTAAAATTGATTGACAATAAATACTTGGAACATTTGGGTTTGTCATTATTGAAAAGCAAATCAAATGAAGGAAAAGAATAGAACAAATATAGATGATGACACAAACAAATTCTTCGTCTCTCCTATCTACAATAAAAATAATTTTTTTTTGACTTTTTCTGCTCCTCCAAATATCTTCACCAACGGTCAGGATCCAGGATCATTTCATGGCACCAATGATTTGGCCATTACTTTTCTCATGTAATCTGAATTCTGAACCCATGAGGTGTTGCAATTTGCATTCATGGAACAACCACCTACAAAAGTTCTGATATTTCACTTTTCCTGCATTTTACTATTGATAACTCACTTTACCTCATGGAAGAAAAAAAAAGGGCTCTTTTCTTTTTCTTCTTTGAATGACACAAATGTGCAGCTGTTATAAACCTTTTATTTTCTAAGTTTTAGATAATATTTTAAATAATGTTATGAAGTTATCTAGTAGGGAGTCGGTTATGGAGTCGGTTAATAAGAGTCCAAGTCCTGAGGAACTCTACATGGGACTCTATAAATAGGGATGTAACTATTTCTTTCAGAAAAAGATAATGAAGAAGTATTCAGTCCTTTGGCTAAACTAAGGAGGTCGATCCCCTCGAAGTGATCAAGGAGGCCGATCCCCTCGAAGCGATCTTTATTCGTTTTCCCCGCTTCTTCCGTTTCTCCTCCATTCCTTTCGCTTTTTCCACAATAAAACCCTAAGGGGTCTTATCATTTGGTATCAGAGCAGCGATCCTCGACGTTTTCATTGTAATTTCGCATCTCGATCGTGACCATCGCTGCCGTTGCCTTCTTCGCTGCTTGCCTCAACAGCAACTGCGTTGCCCTCTTCGCTGCCACCCTTAGCAACAACTGCCGCAGCCCTAACCTTGTTTCTCGGCCATGACCACTATCGTCGCTACCCTCATCGCTGCCTGCCTCAACAGTAATCGCGTTGCCATCTTCGCTGTCGGCCTCAAGAGTAAATGTCGCAGCCTAACCATCTCCGCTGTCGCTTCTGCTTGCCATCGCAATAGGCGACGGTACCAAGGCCACACTGCCCTAACCTTGCTTCGCGGCCATGACCACCATCGTCGCTGCCCTCATCGTTGCCTGCCTCAACGGCAACTGTGCTGCCATCTTCGCTGCCGGTCTCAGGAGTAAACGTCGTGGCCCAACCATCTCCACTATTGCTCCCGCTTGCCATCGCAACAGGCGACGGTACCAAGGCCACACTGCTGATTTCCCTCCTTACGGTTGTCCTTCCGACGACTGCTGATTCTCTCCTCGCGACTATCCTCCCAACAACTATAGTAAGTCTTACATTTGTCACAAATCCACGCTTGCAGCACGGATGCCCTTGACTAGACATCAGAAACAAGAATTGTGAATTATTGATCTAAAATCTTACGCAATGACCACCGACATACCAGTGAAAGCCTAGATGGAAGCATTAGAAACTCAAATTGGGGATCAAATGGAGGCATTAGAAATTCGAATTGGGAACCAAATGAAAGCATCAGAAATTCAAATTGGGAACCAAATGAAAGCATTAGAAACCCGAATTGACAACCGACTATAGGAGACCCTTAATGAGTTTAAAAGAAGCATATTGGGAAATTTTAGTAAATTATAGCAAGATGGAAGTTCAATCTCCACGTTAAACAAATCAGGAGGTACAGGAAGGGTGCACCGAGAATATGATTCCAGCTACCCACGTATTAAGGTAGAATTTTCAAAATGGGAAGATGGAGATCCAACCAGTTGGATTTCGAGGGCAGAGAAATTCTTTCATTTCCACAGAACCCCGGAGGAGTCTAAGGTGGAAATAGCCTCAATCTAGTTAGACAGTGATGCAATTCAGTGGTATGACTGGTATGAAACTTGCCACAGAGTTTCCTCATGGGAGCAATTCAAGAAGGGACTTCTTGTTCGATTTGGATCATCTGAGTATGAGAATATAGATGGACAGCTTGCAAAAATTCATCAAACTTCTATAGTATTGGAATATCAGGGCAGATTTGAGCGATTGTCGAATCAAGCTAGGGATTGGTCTGAATGATTAACTTGTGGGTACCTTTATTGAAGGGCTTAATCTGGACATCAGATGTGAAGTTAAGGCCCGACAACCTCTCACTATGGTAGTTGCAATTTCATTTGCACACATACAGGAGGGAAAAATCAATATGGAATATCGTCAAAATAGAAGTGACAACAAACAAATGATCAGCATGCCACCAGCCCTATCTATTCCCAGCCACAACCTTAACACTCAAGAAGAACTCAAAGAAAGATAAGCAAAAGGATTGTGTTCGCATTGTGATGAAATATGGAGTAACGAGCATCATTGCAAACAAGGAAAACTCCTAAGGATTGAGCCAATCGAGGAGAAATTCGAAGCATAAGAGTTAGATTCTGACCAGGGAAGTATAAAAACTGATGAAGATATTGACCCTATTACATACACAGTGCATGCATTGGCCGGCTACTCTAACCCACAAACAATACAAGTTGCAGGAACTTTGAAACATCAGCCTGTCACTGTCTTGATTGACACGGGTAGTACCAACAATTTTATGGACAGAAAGATCGCCACCTGATTATCCTACCACATCGACGTCTGTGATAAATTTGAAGTAAAGGTTGTTGATGGATGGATTCTAACCTGTAATAGCAAGTGCTCAAAGATACAACTTACTATACAGGGTCAAGAGTTGCTCGTGGATTTCTTTTTACTTTCCTTAGAAGACTATGAAGTGGTGCTAGGAATCGAATGGCTATCAACCTTGGGTGATATTTCCTAGAACTTTTCTAAAGTAATAATAAAATTTTTTGTTAATGGAAAGCAGGTGATTCTAAAGGGCCGACATGGAAGTAAAATCACCACTAGCACTAACCATCGGATGGAGAAGGTTTTTCGGGAGACACACTAGTTTCCTTGTACCATTACAATGCATAGATCAAGAAATAACAGGGCACATTCCAACCGAAAGTATTGAATCATTGTTTAAAGAGTTTGTAGATGTATTTGCATAACTACAAGGACTCCCACCTCTTCGACATCACGATAATCGGATTCTAATAATACCTAGGAAAACACCAACTAATGTCCGACCTGTTGCCCACACCATCAAAAAGTGAAGGTTATACTTATTTGATCAGTGATTTGTGACGCATCGTAGATACCTTATGCCGAATTTGATGCCGCTCAGCCTTGAGGACAAGGCTGATTGGATGAGGGCGGAACTGTTACGAACCTTTTATTTTCTAAGCTTTGGATAATGTTTTGGATAATGTTATGGAGTTATCTAGTAGGGAGTCGGTTAATAATTCGATTATTGATTCGGTTAGAGTCGGTTACGAAGTCGGTTAATAAGAGTCCAAGTCTTGAGGAACTCTATGTGTGACTCTATAAATAGGGATGTATAGTTTCTTTCAGAAAAAGGTAATGAAGAAGTATTCGGTCATTTGGCTAAACTAAGGAGGTCGATCCCCTCGAAGTGATCAAGGAGGCCGATCCCCTCGAAGCAATCTTTATCCTTTTTCCCCGCTTTTTCAGTTTCTCGTCTGTTTCTTCCGCTTTTTCTAGATAAAACCCTAAGAAGTCTTATCAGCAACAATCTGCAGAGATTGCAGTGATCATAGGCCGGAGCACTTCACTGATTTCTGATATGGATTTTTTTTCTTTCACTCATCTCTGTTCTTGCAGCACGTGTGATCCCATCTACCACAACAAGCTACTTCACACTGCTGAGAACTTCACCTGAGATAGAAAACCAATTATGAATATCGAGAACACAACAGTCGTGGCTGATGATGACTTGCTAATAAAAGTTGATGTCATGAAAGCAAAACTTAGCTGCAAAGGAGGTCGTATGTAAAATATTAAGTAATATTGGCATCAACATGTAGCATAAGCAAGGAAGAAGTTCAAAAGGCAATACATATCCAAAACAAGCCTAATCAAGTGCTCAATATAAATGCACCTAATACGTGAAGAAGTTACATATGATAGAAACAAAAAATTACCATATTGAGTTGGAAGAGGAAGAATAACAGGAACAGAATAGCAAAGCTGTTATGTAAGAAAAAGTTGAACTGAAACATCATGCCAAAGAGAACTGTGAAAAGTGCTGGGAGAGCAAATTCTTTAAACCCCACAACCCATTCAAAAATTGGATCTGCAGCAACAAAAGACCAATGAGTAACAGAAATGGTGAAATATAAATCAAATAACCAAGAAGCTTCTGAAGGCTTAAAGGAATAATACTAAGATCACTAAGGCAGCATAGATGGTCAATAAGAAAGCTGAATTGCCATTCATTCGAAGTAGTTTCTCTTATATGATTTTCCTCTACTTGGGTCAATGAGATTCTAGAGAAAAGGGAGGAAATAGTAACACATTTCATGCTAGACCTAGACCCAAGAAACCATTTGCTATCAACCCGACTTTTATTTTCATGTATTTAGAAAACATAAATAGACTCAAACCATTGATGTCATTTGAGTCAAAACCCAACTACTTTAATTGAAAGGTTGGTCTAGGTCATCCTTGGCACAACATGCAATGATGTCTCAGCTATTTGTGTTGGCAGTCCCGAACAACAAGAACATAAATACAGTCATAATCCAATCAACAAATTGAAATGTATGCATGAATAGCTTGCTGAGACATTATTGAAAAGGCTCATGTTAACCTCTGGAAAACTAATAGCTTTCCCTACCCTTATTGAGAAAAGTTTGCTTGTACAAATCATTCTCCAGTTCTCCATTTACTAGAGCAGTCAGCTTTGGATCAGTGACCTTAAACCCAAATGTGATCTTTTTTTTTTTTTCATGGCCAAGTGAATAGCAAATATGACTTTGCTCTGAGAATGTAATTCTCTCAGGTTCCAGTTTGCCGTAGCTGACTAATATAACTTTTGGCATACAACACTAAATACAGCTTATCAAACATTCAAAGATCAACAAACAAACTCCAGTCCTCTACCTCCAATCAAGGACCTAGAAATTTCACGTTCTGCGGCAACTTGAAGAGGAATCTGAAATTTGAAATTAGGGTCCTCGTATTTTCCTCGCTTAGCTACAGAAGGGGAGTTCGTCTTGTCCTCGCACGGGGGGGTTGGGGGGTCGACGAGGGGTTCGGGGTTGTGGACGTTGATGTAGGCCGTGGTGGTGGAGAAGCGGGACTTAATGGCCTTGTCCATCCAGAACATAAGGAAGATGAAGAAGAGGGAGGAGAAGAGCTGGAGGGAGGCGGACTTCATGTGGCGCCATGACAGGATGGCGTTCTTCCTTAGCAAGGCTTTGTGCTGCTGCACCATCAGCGGCAAGCCGCTCTTTAGCTCCATTGGAGAGGAAGAAGAGAGGAGACGGGACCTCTTATGCTCTGTTGCTCGTCGATTTGCTTCGCCCAGAAGGGGAGGAGGGAATGAAAGGGAGGCGAAGGATCGGAGGGACGCGGCTCACTGACCCCTTCGGAGGCCGTTACTGAGGCCAATTTATTTTTCTTAATTGATTTTTCTTAAAAGTGTTTTCCCTTTTAGAAATTACATGAGAACGTCCCAAAATGCTTGTATTCCTTTTTAGAAATTAGATGAATCCAATCTACTTATCATCCCTCGAATTGGATTTATGAAGTTCCTAAAATAACCAAAAAAATAAAAATCTAATAGAATAATTATTTATAACATATTTTCTTTTGATCGTAAAAATTTGAGATAAATTTAACAAATTTTATGGTATTACGCTCGTAAATGAACGCGTTTCTCCATTGCAGAATCAAGATGAGAATGTATTAAATTAGACTACAAAAGACCCTAGACTAATAAAAATTAATGAAGTAATTATTTATATCACATTTTCCTTCTAGACTAAATTCTAAGGTGAAATTAGACAAAATCTATAGTGTTACACTGATAAATAAATAAATGATGTTACACTCAATCATAGAATCAAGGGTACTGTTTTCATGTTATTTCTAACTTAGTTTATTTACGAGGATAACACCATAAAATTTATTAGACTCAACTTAATCTTTTGACATTCTAAATAAATATGATATAACAAGGGTTACATTGGTTTTTCTAGTTTTGGGTATTTTTGGAAGTTTCTAAGTTAATTTGGTACATTTTAGATTGATCTTACAACCAAGTATAACATCGTTTATTTATGACTATAATAGTCTAAGTTTGTCCAACTTATCTCAATATTTTATATAACAGACAAATATGATATAAATAGTGATTCCATTAATTAAATTTATTTTTAGATAATTTTAAATATTTTAAGCTTAATTTGGATAGATTCACACTCAAACTTTATAAATCATGTAATAATTTTAAAGCATAAGTACATACTTATCCTTTTGTCATATTCGGCCCTCATAAATTCTGAAAAGAGAAGTGATAAAAACAAATTATAGGTGATTTTTATGAATAAATTATCCTTTATAATGATATATAAATAATTATGATATATATAGTATGTGATTCGGATGCTAGAATTATGACCGAGGAATATTTTAGGAGAGTTTAAGCTAAGAAAGATCACGGTATTATATTGAGCGGCCCACAGGATGCATGCGATGGGTGGATAATTAATGCATTGCATGTGTTAGGCAAAAACATTTCTTATCAGGATTAAAACACTCTTATGATTTTACCTTCCATTTATTTGTATCTAAAATAATTTTAAAATTTTTAAAATTATAACATATAAGTTAACAGATATTATAGTCTACTTATATAGTATGCTGATTTGTAATAAATTATCAATATAATAATATATATAATTTAAGTAAAAAAAAATTAAGATCACCATTGATGGCGGGAGAAGACGTCATCGTGAAAGTGACTACTAGCAGTAGCATCGAGTTATTGCTATATAATAAAGTATCATATGCATGCAGCTCCTTTTGTATTGATGGTGAGATCAGGAGTTTCGATCATGCCTCAGGTGAATGTGTGTCGTTTACTTTGACACTGAGTACGTAGTGGTCTCCTAATCCATCTTTCTCCTAAGCGTCTTCATCCCTACAGTCTCCTACTTTGCCTTCTCTTGTGCCCTCACATACTACGTTGATGACATGGTGGTCTAGCTTTCTCTCACCTCTGCCTTCGGCCTGTCTTACTTTTATCTTTTCGCGAGAGAAGTGACTTACAAGATATGATGATACTCGTCGAGATTGGAGCTAGTGTCATTCGTAATGACGAGTAGCACCATAGTGGACGACGTGGTGGCATGCATCCTAAAGTTGGTGAGCTAGATCTATCAAATGTCACTTGCCAGCTCTAGGGGATGAAAGCGCCCAAAAGGAAGAAGAGGGATCAGGAGACGACTACGTGTCTAGTGTCAGACTGATAGACGCACAACCACCTGAGGTAGGATCGGAAGCTCTGAGCTCATCATCAACGTGGGAGAGGCTATATATGTATAACGCTTTGCTAGGCAACAATGGCTTGGTACTACTGTTTATGGTAGCTTCCACATCGATGCTTCCTTCCGTTATTGATGGTGATTTTATTTTTTTACTTAATTATGCTTATCATTATATTAATGATTTATTATAATTTAACATGAGACATAAGCAGACTCTAACCTCTATTAACTTAATTTGATAAAAAAATTATATGTTATATTTTTAAAAATATAAAAATTATTTTAGATACGAATAAATTATAAAAAATTAATAAGCCATAACCAAATCACATGACTTAAAATAGAATTTAACTCTTTAATTTAATATGAAAGATGATATCAAAGTCGAAACCATGAATGTCTAGAAAAGAGTGCAAGATCACGCAAGGTGTCGACCTACAAATTGTCCTAATAGAGTCCATTTCGGATCCTATTTAATTTGGAAGGATCCAATTCTCTTCTCATCTTTACCTTCGAGTTAGATGCCTCACCTCCATGTTCTTGACGTTTTAAGTTATCATTGGAAAGTGATCATATATGTTGATTAATAGTTTTGCCTCTTATATCATGGAATTAGTGATTTATATTTGTCCATTTTACGTAAAGTAGTTTGATCTTGATAGGACTATGCCGTTGAAAACTGGATGTTGGCCTCCACGTACGGCCTCCTATTCTGCCATTTCATGCATGCAATCTTCCTTCTTGGTGCTTTCTTCACCACAAAGACGTGGATTCTACCACACAAGATTCCAAGAAAACCTAATTTTCCCTCCTGATGGTGACGGTGCCAACAAATCGATTCAAACTCATTGTTTTGTATCACCTTCTTAATGTCTATGCGTGGCAGTAACCCTAGAATTCCTCTGCCGAGTCACCGCTTCAGTCAATCTTCGGCAAGCAAGAACTCGTGGCTTCAATCTTTGGTTTATATTTTTATGTCATAACACTTAGTTAATTTCACGTAATCCAACATGATCGAATTTTGCAGAAAGAGACAAATCAACCTCCGTTATCATCACCGAGAGCACAAGGTTTAGCTCTCAACTATTAATGTCCTTCTTAATTCCCCGAACTATCTTAGTAAATTATAGATATTGGAACTCTTAAGCTAGCAATAAAGTACTTAACCATTCGTTGTTTAAGATCATGACTTCTGCAGATACGATTCTTGGAGAAGAAGTTAGTAGCTCGCAGTCATAATCCTGCAATGTTGAAACTGGACTGATCACACCATTCCTTAGTCTCAAGGTTGTGCCTGTACCTTGCCATCATTCAACCTATGAAATCTGTGGAACATGTGGTAGAATAATGTATCAAGAAATTAAGGCATGTCTTCTTAAATCTATTCTGCATGAAGTCTGTAGAACATGTCTTCTTAAAAAGTCAAGAGACACTATTGACCATGACCAGCTCTGATCTGCATGAAATCTTCTTCAAACTCAAACCTATTGGTTGGTGTTTACGTAGAAAAGTTTGCGTGTGAATGTATAGTTTATCTCATTACTTGTTTGTTAGTAATGAGCCTATGATTCTCTTCAGAGATAGTGAAGTCACACGCAGACTTTTGGATACTCAGTTGCAACTTGGAAGTGTTAAGCCATAGTTTGAGAATCCACAATCTTTTGGATCCTCAGACAGAGAAAACGTGTTATTGAAGATTTAATGTGATGCAGATGGATGCAGAAGGAAGCATTTCGGTCGTTCGCTTGCGAGTTCTTCGAAGACTCCGCCAGTAGCAGGAAGAAGAATGATAGGTCGTCGCTCGTTGACTTGTCGATTACAATAGATTTCCTCGCCTTCTTCTACGATCCAAAGCCAACGCTCTCGCTCCACGTACGAACTGCGCGCTACTGAAACAAATCTGTGGATGTTTGAGAGTGGTAACGTGGCATTGAACATTTATACCACGGAAGAAAGTAAACTGTTTACTTAATTAGACGTGCATGAGAGATATAGTTAAATTGAGTGATTATTTTTTATTTTTATATTGAATTGACAAGAATGTTCGAATCAATTTATTGATACCAAGAATGATGGGAAAATTAACAAGAATTAACGACTCATTATGAAAATTAAATATGTACTTATAATTGAATAATCCAACTTGGAGCAGATACAGCGTCATATTATGTCTCATTAGAAGTCATTAAGTGCTGAAAAATTGATAGCAATATAGTAACTCGATAGAGGAGAGACAATTAAAGAGAATAAAAGCTGTACTAATTCTCTCACTTGAACTTTCAATGCCAATCAGACTTTTACACTCAAAGTTTAAACTTATATTCCAAGATCAAGATTTTCTGGAGAGGAAATTATGTTATTTATATTATTAGGAATGATGATATTAAGCAAGATAATTTTGTGAAACAAAAGAAATTATGGTAATATGTTATTGAAATTTTCTCAATCACAAGTATCATGGAAATTATTTCCCCATCATAATATAAATGGAATGCGAATTATATATTTTCTTGATTAAAAAATTATGTAATTATTCTATTTTATAATCATTCAGATTATATTATCAAATATGATAGTAAAAATCTTAAAATAACTCATACTTGTTTCACATACTTTTCTTCTTCTTAATTGCTTAACATTAAAAAAAAACACTTTCTCTAATATATTTTTCTAATAATATTTTCGATGAAATTTGTGAGTGACCAATTATTGCATCAATTTCATACAAATTCATCTTTGCTTTTACCATCATTCCAAAAACGACATAAATGATTAGAGCATCCTTCCTTTTTTCCTTTAAGGTCTTTAAGTCATAATGATTGTTCTTGTAATTTTTCTTTATCATCATCCTCTTGCTGTTTCATGTAGTTTGTGCAAATATAATAAAATGCACAAAATTTTATTTGCTTCATCTCTCAAAAGCAATTTGTCACTTAAACTTATGTGTTTTAATATTTTAGGTCCTTCACTAATATAGTTTCATGAGTAGTTTAACTCTTACCTTATCGATCATTTCATAAGTATATATGGTTGTTTCTTATGAAACAAAATATGAAGTATTCATCATTTTTTTGAAAATTTAAGCTCATAATTGAAAGTTCAATCAATTATTTTTTTATTATGAAAATGATGATGAATTTTAAAAACTTTATAATTTCTTAAAACTAATGAAATCTTTTATTTTCTCACCCTTTGACTCTCAAACTTAGTAAGACTACATGTCATGATCGTTACATCATCCAAACCACTCACTTTTCTCACTCAAGTTTTTTTACCCTTCCAAATTTAGTGTCATGTTTTTCCCACATGTTGCCTTGTTAATCTTATGTTCACTTCCATTCTCAATGTATTATCTTTTAAAAATTTATTTTGATCTAATTTTAATTATACTAAATTATATGTTCTGAGTGTTTATAGTTAAAACCTAACATTGTAAGCCCAATCAAAATTATGAGTTCTTCTTGGATATTCTTGCCTTTCTATCTATTGATGTACCGACCAAAAAAGTTCTTATCCTTGATTTTTTAAGATTATCTTTCCTTTATAATTGCTTGATGTTCTCTTGCCTATGCTTACTTCCGACAATTTTGTTGATAAGATTTCACACTCATGAGCCACCTCATATGACGAATCTACTCTGAGTTGAAACATTAACCTCAATTAATTCAGACAATTTATCCACCTAAATTTCACTAATTTTACTTTCATTTATCGCTTCATTGAGTAAGGACTTACTGGCGTTCTTAACAAGCCTTTTTCTTTGCCAATACTTCATTCTACTTTCTTTTTAATAAGCATATTGGTAGAATATATTAATAAAAATGATATTAAAAAGATAATATTGGAAAGAGAAATGACAACAAGTTGTCATTGTTATCTCAATCAAAGAAATTATGATAATATGTTATCATAATTTTTTATCATAGAAATTATGTAACATATTATAATTGTTTTAATCATAATAATCTCATCATGACTTCGTCCATCATAATATGATTGAAATGCATATCTTACATTTATTTTTATTCAAAAATCATCATATTATCCTATTTTGTAATTACTGTTTGTGCATATATTCATGCACAATATCAACTAGTCATTTCTTTCAAAAATAACATGAACATGTATTACCAAATTTGATACTAAAACTTTTCCTAATGTTCTCATGTTCATACAACCAAATTGTTCTGTGGGTGTGCTTGGTCGCACCAAAGTTCATGAAAGGACATGTTGCTTTTGAAAACTTCTTTTGTGTTGTTTATTTGTTAGGAACAAAAAGAAAAAAAATTCCAAAAACTTCTTTTATGCAAAGAAAACAAGTATGTTATTGTCATATTATCCTATTTTGTAATTATTGTTTGTGCATATATTCAAGCAAAATATCAACTAGTCATTTCTTTCAAATATAATATGAACATGTATTACCAAATATGTTCATACAACCTAATTGTTGCTTTTGAAAACTTCTTTGGTGTTGTGTATTTGGTAGGAACAAAAAGAAAAAAATTTCCAAAAACTTCTTTTACGCAAAGAAAACAATTTATTATATTCAAATATATATTAAGGAAAATAAGAAATTTTTTTTAATTTCATAGCTTAAAATAGAATTTGTAAGGAAAAAAAATCGTTTTCCATCATTTTCTCGGCAACCGAAACTCACACTGCGCCCAAACCTCCCATCTCCGAAGTCAAACGGTGCTGCGTTGACCATTGTATCCTTCGTACGTACATTTACGGCCGTCGCATGATCCAGCGATTGTTTTCCTCCCCGTGTGCAGCCATGCAAGAGAAGTCATGCCGTCCCGAGAATGCCCTATAAATCCCCTCTCCCTTCTTTCAAGCTTGCAGACCATTGATCTTTCGAGAGAGACAGAAGCGAACCGGGAGGTAGACGCCAACACATTTCCTGCGAAGGCGAGACAGAGAAAGGAATCGATGGAGTCATCGTCCTCCTATTCGTCCCGCGGCGCCGCCAGCTTCTTCACCCAAGCCAATGCTCTCCACCGCAAGAACCTCACCTTCCAGGTTCCCCTTCCTCTCATCAACTTGATTTCGTTTCCTGAGCGGAGTGGCGAAATGAATAGGAATAGAATCTCCTTTTGTGTTCTTTCCCCCATGGGCTTCGAGCCTTCTCATTGCTTGCCTGTATGCGTGTCCTCTTATTGCAGAAGCGAAACCTGAAGACCAACATCGGGATCGTCGCGTTCCCCATCTTCCTCTGCGCGGTGATCATCCTCATCCAGAATGTGGTGGAGGCGGAGATGAACAAGGACAGGCATCAATGCGGGTGCCAGGGAGGGGTCTGCGGCATCCAGTACTCATCGCTGGATCAGTTCGGCTCACGCCCCATCTCCAGCCCCTTCGAGTGGCCGGTGCTCCTCCAAGTTCCTCGCCCCGAGTCTCGAGCCGTGACATCCGATCACCCCACCCCCGCGGGCTTGCCCGATGAGTCTTGCAAGGTCTCGCAGTCCTGGCCGGCGTTGGTACTTTTCACCGGCGGCAATCAATCCTTCGCACAAAGTATCCGATTCTCTTGCCATGCTTTTGTTCCGGAAATCTATCACATTATGATGATTGCCTGCGAGTAACATTCTGAACCGAAATTGATCTTTGTTGGCAGTTCTGGCGCAAAGTCTGTCCCCGAGTTCTTCCTCCGCATTGAACCTCACGGATTTCCCCAACAGTTTTTCTACTCTCATTCTTGTAAGATCTTAGAACCAATGCTTTTGTGTAGTTGTTGTTATCATTCGTAATTAGAGGCAAGATTGATTCTTTCCTTTACCTTTCCAGGGGACCGACACATCAACGGGAAACACACAGTTCATGGAGCCTGCTTTTGTCTCTGATAGACCCTTAAATCTGATCCAACCGCAGTGTACATCAAATGCGACAAGTCCAATTTCCTTTAAAATTGCCAACAGATTAATTGAGCTAGGTAAAATATTTTCTTGCTGGGAGCAAGACTACACGGTGATGATGGATGATGTTTTGGGCATGCTTTATCATTATTGGTGGATAAACTTGAAGTAAGAAATCACTTTTTTAAAGTAATAGTTTGTGCATGGTCCATGCAGATAAAGCAATCGAATGAGCCTATAGAGGTAAAATTTTTTGAGTGGAACACTGGTGGCCTTCTTACTAGAATTGAGGTATGTATTTATTGGTCTTTTATATAGTTGATTCTAAGCTTATCTTAATGAATTGGACTATGATGCTTTGTTGATCTTCAGGGTTTGCGTGCATTCCTGCCTAAAGCTGAATTGATGAATAAAATAAAGAATTTCACAGATTTAAAAGACAATGTAAGTAAACTTTCCAATAAAGCTTTTGTTTTTGACGTGCAAATTATCTTATTTGAAAACTTGGAACTATATCATATATTCTCTTGGATGATAGAGCCAAGGATTTCAATCTCGATCTGACTGGCGTTAGACCATGTGGATTAGTCTAGGGTTTAATCCCCATCTAGTAAAAATTGCACAATCCCTCACCATTATGGTGCATGACCTGTCCATATGCTCTGTGCTTCAATAGGTTTATGCTTCTTAAGGTCCCTGTGGCCTGTGTTATGGGGGCAGACACTTCCTATCAAAATAAGAAAAGTAGCTTCTTGACAATACAGTTTTTCATGCTTTTCTGTTATGCCTAATATTTTTGTAAAGTTAAAAAAAGTAGATTTCCCCACTTGTATTTCTTTGCAGGTCAGCCGCAGGATGTACGTGTGTATTATCAGGATCGATGAAGCAACTAATGACTTGATAATTAGTGAGAGAGAAGCCTGGGTTAGTTGTTAGTCATGCTTCTGTTTTTCGTTAAAACATCTGTTTTACTTTGCTTTGAGTGCTTCTATCTTTATTTTTAAGTATCTATTATTTACTTAGCTTCAAAATTTATAGTTGACTGGTATCTTAGGCATGCTTTAGTCCCTTAAGGATATAACATAAGCTGTATATCAGTTAAATCTGGACTTTAAGAGCCATCTATTATCTTTAAAACTTACTGTTCTTAGAGGTTCTGTCGACCTTTTATGCCACCACTTCTCGACTTGGAACTTATAAAGCAATCACATATCTGTAAACACGAATTAATTATGGTATCCCTTATGATTAAATTTGTCACCTGATAGACCTATCGGCTCAACAACTTCAATAGAAATGGCCTTCTACCACATGGTCAAAAAAGCTTAAAATAATATGTTCATGAAGTCTTATATGCCAATCTATTCCATCATTTCTCCATGTGGGACTCTCGAAGTATCACAATTTTCCTTAATGCCTTGATGTATTCGTCAAGATTAAAACCATAATCACATATAACCTGCTCTAAGGTTCTGATGTGAAATTAACCTAGGGTAACACAGCTTTGTGCATGAGTAATTTACATCTTGAAATGTGTTGGTCCAGTGTGCACTTGGTAACCCCATCTTAGCGTGTCGGTCCATGCAGAGAAACCAACAGAACAAGTTGATACCCATAATCACTATAGTAAACCATTTTGCTGAAAAACTATACAGAATGAGGCTTACCAAGTGCCTTAAAGTGTATAAGCTCATGTAATTAGTGGTAGGACCATACGGTGATGAACATTGTCAATCTGAATTCTAACTAGTTGTTTGGAGTTCATCATAAATGACATTATGATCTGTAGGGATCGGTGGTGCAGGACAAGTTGGTTGAATTTAGCATTGCTCCCTTCTCCAAGTGTTTATCCAACCAAGGATGGAAGATGTCATATATCAACCAAGGATGGTTGATTTAACCTCTTATGGCTATTGTTTATTCCCATGTGATCTTGATAGATTAAGTGGTTTATCAGCTGCTATTATCATGCTGACCAAGAGTGAAATTATTGCAATATAAGGTTGTTATCTTTCCACTCAATTCTTGGCACATTACATATTGGTTTCTGAAGTATCAATATCTTGACTTATAAGCAATACATAAAATGTTCATTATATATACCTGATTGCTTCTAAAATGTGATTATAGTAGTGATCATTACAAGAAGCACTAGATTGGTAATCGCTCTTCGGAAGTTATTTGCTTTTTATTATGTTACGCTAGAATGATCTTCAACCTGTTTTGTTGCTTAAAATATGTTGTGAGATCCTATGAGATACTTACATATTTGGATGTCTTTTCTTCTGTAGGATATGATGAACCTGAAAGAAGGAACTCTTTTAGAAGGAACCATGTGCAAAATTCTTCCATTTGGAGCACAAATTAGGATAGGTGCCACAAACCGGAGGTACTAGCAACCTGGCCTTGGCATCTTTGTTGTATTTAATTTATTGAACTTGGATTTCATATTCAATTGTGTATCATAGCTGTGTGTTAACTGAAAAAATAGGCATTCTTGGTATCATTATACATATTAAAGTTAACGGTAGGTCATGAAAATTTGTCTTGACTATTAGCAGTTCAAGCAATATGTTCTTAAGAGATTATAGGGGTGATGGTTGTAATGTTCAGTTCCTAAGGCTTCAATACTCGGAAAATATGAATATATGTCTTTTGGCTTCTACACTAAAACTGAATACAGACTGATGAAAACTTCCATGTACCATTATTGTACTTTGTTCTGAAAGGAAGAATTGTTGCTTTCAGAAAAGTCTGTTCCTGGTAAATTGACATTACTGAGGCTCCTCTTTTTGTGTTTGCTTGCTTCTTTGTACTGGTTAGTAGCTTGCTAAAGATCCAACATTTTCTGGACAAGTTAATTTCTTCTCGGTTAAAGTAATCCTTCAACACTTCAGTCTTATCTTAGCCTTGACAGTCTGCCTTTCTTTCCTGCTAGTTAAGGTTGGTCGTGTAGATTTTGTTTCTTGGGTTTACGTTAGAATCTTGTCCACTAACAGTGTACTACCAAATACCCTTGGCTTTTGTTGTAACTTCATCCTTTCATGCACTTTGCTATATTAATTTGCTTATACAGTGCAATTTTATGATTATACCGATATATTTTCTAACAAGGAAATCATTTACCATCAGCTGAGGATCAATTGTGGGTCCTTGTGTGCCAGCACTTTCAAATGTGTGCTTCATTTTCTTACATTCTGAGAAAAATAAAACTCTGTTTGTTCAATTACTTCTGAAGTACTAATCCCTTCTGCGACCAATTTTATTAACTTTATCATAAATACCAAGGTCATAATTGCTGATTCCGCACTGGTCTGTCTAGCTGTTATTGTAACAAGATACCAAGCAGTGTACTGAGCTGGAACTACCTGATATTCCTGAATAAAATAATTAAAGGCAAATATAAGTGGTATACTGAACTGTTCCAAGGTTTATGATTCGAAACCAATGCTTGGTTGGCCCAGCAAGCAATACTTGGTAAGCAACAGTCCGATCGGTATTTTTAAACCATGGATAAGATGCTCTCAGATATTGAGAACCTTGTCAAGGCAAAGGGCTATAACTGTTATGATTTAGGATCTCCAATTTTGAGTAAAATGGATCTAAGAGGCGGGGAAGTAACTATGGAGCATATCAGACTTGATCTGAATTCTGACCTAAGTCTCGTGAAGGTTCAACCAATTTCAGAAGATGGGACACAGAGAACTTTTAGAGCCACAAGATGCATATTTCTAGTCTGATGATGTTTATGTCAGAAATTGCATTGATCTGAAGGATCATAGTTGGCTCCAGTTGGAAGTTCTACGGGCACAGGGTGATGGAGACAATGGAGACTTTCTATTTCCTGCAGGGGACAAATTGTGTGTCAATTTGGAAGGGTTGAAAGATGCATGAATTGATTAGAATTGATGCAAAGGTAAAACTCTAGAAGGTAGTAATCCTAAGTCAGGAATTGACGATGTACCAAAGAAGTGAACAGTTTTTTAGAGGCAGGTTACTCTACCACTGTGGGTACTGTAGCTGTTCTTAGTACGGAATAATTTAATTGTTTCCAACATGCTATCTAATGCAACATATATAGTACATTGTAAGTCAATAACATTTTCGGTTATTATATTTCTTTTTATGCTTAATAAATTGATTAGTTTGTAGAATAATTTCTAGTGATATCTCTTGGGAGGTGTTTTCTTCTTTAATTGGAGAGAACCCCAATAGAGGGTCTTCTTCTATTGGCAACCTGCCACAAAAGTCGATTTTTAATGATGAAGAGTAACATGGCATTAGCATATGCAATCTACTGGACCCAAGGCATAAGAAAAGATCTCAATAAAGGATTCAATATGCTTCAATTCCTAGCAGCAAGGTACCGGTATATATATACATACATATATATATACATACATATTTATATATATATTTATATATACATGATAATTTTTTGTTGCAGTTTCTTCTATAAAATAACAAGAAGGTCTCTAAGTAACTATGTTGAGCATCTTGTGTAACCCTATATGCCTGACCTTTTGTTCTAATGATTGAGGAGTAAGGACTTGATTGTTTTGCTAAATTTTCATAAAGATCAGGATCAGTCACAGAAGAGATTGATGCCAAAGACTCACAAAAGTGAAACATTGAGGACAAATAAACACATTTCTTCATAATTTCTTGAAAAGATTTCCTGTTGTGATCTCTTTTCTGTCAAGTGTCAGAGTCCAGCATCTTTTTAAAAATATGTTTTAGTTGCAGTATGTTGTCTATGCTTGATACGACACCAAAATTTCGGTTGATTATTGTTTAAATGACTTTTGGAAACTTTGCCAGTGACACTGATATATAGGTTCATCTCTCTCTCTCTTGTGGAAAAGATCCAAAACTGTCAGTTTAAGATATGTTTTCATGATCCGATTCTGAAGTACATTTTGAACTCAGAGTATCTTCTTGTTTAGTATCATCGGATTAAAGGTTGATTCTAGAAATAATAGTCTTTATGAAATATATCATAGTTTTGGCTAATAGAAAAAAGAGGTTTTAATGCTTCGTTTATTAAATACATAACAAATATCTTAAGTTGTAATTTTTTACTGGTAGAAAGTCTAATTACACTGGCTTTTTAACTGCAGTGGGTTACTCCATATCTCAAATATAACTCGTGCCCGAGTTTCATCAGTAAGTGACATATTAAAGGTGGATGAAAAAGTGAAGGTTCTTGTGGTGAAGTCGATGTTTCCAGACAAAATATCTCTTAGGTGGGTATTGGACAATTGTTTTTTTTTTTTTGCATTGTCAATTATTTATTGCAAGTCCAAATCAACAAATTGGTAATTATGAACCATCATGTTCGGTTCTTGTTTGTTTCTTCAATTTCAAAAGTAGCCTCATTTTATACGATACTGAATTTTGAAATGAAAGGTTGGGTGTTTGATTGGCACAATATATGTTAAACATTGGTGTGTCTGTTCTTGCAAGTTGTAGAATCACGAAAATAGTATTGCAAGTTGTGAGTCATACTGAACTCTAATGATCTTGTTTTAGACTAGTAATGAAGCTTATCATTATATGTAAAAATTAAAATAATTTTCTTAAAGATCATACTACCATGAAAAATAATACATTTTCTTGAATAATTTTGTTGTGGTACAAACAGCATTGCAGATCTTGAAAGCAAGCCTGGACTTTTTCTATCGGATAGGAAGGTGTTGTCTCTTATAGCTTCTTTACTCAAGGACACATTTTTTGCTTTAGATATACATATGCTTCTTTTACTATTTCCATCTAAATTGTTATTGTTACATTATCAGAAAGTGTTTTCTGAGGCTGAAGAGATGGCCCAAAAGTATAGAAGAAAGCTACCTGTTATTTCTGCAGCGCACAAGTTAGAGACTCCTCCGACCAATTTGCTTCCTTTTGATGATGAAGCTAGATTATATGCAAACTGGAAATGGTTCAAATTTGAACAGCATACCGAAGTGAATGATGGCGACAACATTATCTCAGAATGCTAGAGTTCAAGAATATCCTGACCATTTTGCTGACAAGATTCATCAAGTCAAAGCCTTCAGCTCGGATAGGGGGGGTTTGTTTCTTCACATTTTCCATGTTGCAGTTTGGAATGGTTGTTTGATATCAGAATTCTTAAGCATCAGTTTGAGAATGAGAGAAAGAAGCATGTGCCCATGATTGTGCCTGGATGTTATATAGTTCGATAACAGTTTTGATTTAATTTTTTTTCTTACTGAATTTAATCTCCATTTATTCTTTATCAAGAATGTAAGATCATCCTTTCCAAAGGACCAAAGTAGTAGCTAGGTGGCATCAGAGAAGAAACACATGTAGCATGTCTCCCTTTTGGATTTTTGTCGAGATGTGTATCGTCAAGCTAAACATCTTTTTATGTTCTTGTTTGATTCAGGTGATGTTTGTGTTGTGATCCATAATGTGTTCTTAAGTTGAGGTACAAAGGAACAACTGAAAGTGTATTTGCCCTTTTAGAGCCATCAGATCAGTTTACAAAAACTTGCTTTTTTAAAGCTATCCATCGATCCATCAATGTTGGGTAACACAATTTAGTTGCAAAGAAATATTCAACTTTGTTCTACCTGTCTGAGCAGAAGGGTGTAAATGTATGAACAAGAAATAAATGCCCAGACATCAAAGACATCAGGAATCATGTATTACCACACTGGAATACATATTGCCCATATCTAACGCCTTTTGGGATCTATGACGTATCCCACAGGAATATCGCTTAAGCCTCTGTGCGAAGGTTCATCATTCTCTATCACAACAGCATACGGTGGCACACCAGTCACAGGTTTATGTGAACAGATGCAGAGTTTTCCAGTGTCATCCTCCCCCCAGTAGACTTCTGCCATCAGCCCTCTTGGATGCTCAGATGATTCTGTTCCAGGAATTCCAACAAACCTGGCAAGTTTTGGAACCTGCACAATTGCTATTGGTGAGCAACATTCCAGTCGTTCTCAAGTTTGGATTTTAGAAGATTTATCATAGGTTCTAGAGCCATCAAATACTATCTATCTCATACTTCCATGTATCCCACAAAAATTTCTCCCAGAACTTAGATAACAGATTAATTGTTTAATCAATTCATGCAACCAGAAATAGAGTTTTAAAACAATATCCTCAAATTCTGCACCGCAGATTCTGACCTGAATTCTGAACCGAGGTGACAAGTCCAGGGTAACTAGGTCCTCAGTGGAAGAACTGTCTGGCTCTGCCGCTTTTGCCATCTTTAGAAACACTTCTTCAAGTGTTGTTAGACCAAGTTGTATGTCCAAAATGCCAAATTCCTTTTCTCTATCTTGGAGCTCTACAAAGAAGTTCTGCCACCAAAAAAAACTAGATAAGTAACCATATATAAATTATAAAACATAGTGCGTCTCCAGCCAAGGACACATAAATTCAAAACATAATGTCATGAAATTACTGCAAGAAGCTTCTCTTTGTCATAGGGTATGGTGAAAGTCAAAAATGTCTCCTTCTCCTCTTAGGCTCCACATTGAGTCGCTGTTAATTTCATTCCTATGTCAGTCTATAACATACCAGAAAAATCATAAATGAGGACATTATTGAAAATGCATTGGACTTACATCTTTGAAGAACCGCTTCACAAGCTCAAGGTCAGGATTGTATACTGGTGTGTTACCATAAACATTGTGAGTTTGACCCCCTGTGTTGCTAAGGAAACTTATATTAGCAACATAACCAGTTCCAAATCTAGATTTGAGTCGTATAGAGGTTCCTATACACCACAGTTGTCCCTTGGCCATAATGGCAATCCGGTCACTTAAAATGTCAGCTTCCTCCGTGGAATGAGTTGTCAAAACAATAGCTCGTCCTCTCTTTGCGTCCTCTATTATGTCCCAAACATGCCTTCGAGTGATTGGATCCATACCAGCAGTCTGCACCAAACATAGGCCAAACCAATAAAAGATTTACTCGAGAGATACTGTGACAACAAAGATATGAAACTTATTGCCAACAGGTACCCAAGGCATTCTTCAGTTGTTTACAACTTCTATTAAAAACTGTCATCTTGTCACTTTTTCTTCAAATTGAATTAATATATTTCATATCCAAGTCATCAGATAGTTCTAAAAAATACAGTGACAAATCAAATACTCGTATGTTATGTTTTGTTACGATGAGATATATTGGAATATTACTGTAACAGCCTTTGTTTAGAAAAAAATATAGCTAAAATGTGTCAGAGGCTTAAACACACAATAACAAGACAAGAAGTAAATTTTGTGTTAATGAGCTTAGATTTTGTTACAAAGACAAAAAGATTAGGAATTTTACTCCTTGGGGCAAGAAAAATAGACAGACTCATACATCGATTTCATAAGAGGATACTAATCTAGTGCCAATAACAGAATCATGCTGAGATTGCACTTCTTCATATTTGCACGTCAAAAACTACTATATTGGCAATCATTGTAATATTATTTTTGAATAGATGAATATATAAGGTATGATAGTATAACATTGCAGAGAAATTTTTGAAACAGCAGTTTCATAATAATGCTCTCAGAACTTAATAATACTCTCACAAAGTCTATTATCCTTTAAAGTGAAAATAAAGGAAATTATCAATTATAGTTGATCCACGTCTACAAATATCAAATGTCAAGTTGCTTAGAAAACAAAAAGAAAAGAGAATAGTAAAACAAATTTCTCACCTTAATTATGTATTTATACTCACCTCCATTTTTCCTTCTTCTGTTCAGCAAAATATTATAATGAACTTTGGATCATAACAGACGTGGAATGTTCTTCTTTTTTCACTTAAGTAATAACTAGTGTTTGTAGGATGTCTTTTGCTATTTAACATGTAATATCCAAATTGTGTTATCTTTAGAAAGATGTAGATGAATTTCAACTTTCAATTTCTGAAGGTCATGACAGACTGTAAAGAATTTCCCATGAACTTGTCGAGGCCAATGCTTCCCCTTCCTTTTCTCTCATTTTCCTGTGCTCCTACAACATAACTTTCTGACTGAACAAGAGAACCACCACATAAGAACAAAGCATATTGGCTGATGAACATTTAGTTTTTGATTAATCATATCTCTCTCATCACTTCAGGAAAGGAGAAGCTTTATTGTGATCTAATGAATAAAAGGGGGAATATGAAAACACTGGATCCTTGGGAGATACAAGCCAATCTGGAACTAGTTTCTGCAGAGTCAGAACTTAGAATGAGAAGCCTAGATGACTCATGAAGATATCCGACATAATTGTTTAAAGATGACTTAAAGCAGGTAGAACTGAAATTGTGGAAAAGAAACCAAAAGCACCAAATATTCTTCGCAAAAGAAAATAATGATCATGTATGACAGTGAACTTTCAACAGTGACTCACTGGCTCATCCAAAAAGACCAATTTTGGATCTCCAATGAGGGCTATTGCAACACTGAGCCGACGCTTCATTCCTCCACTATAGCTTCCAGATCTAACTTGAGCAGCAGCAATGAGTTTTACATCAGCTAATGACTTTTCAGCTACCTGAATTACCAAAAAGCATATTCAATTTGAATAATTGACCATCCGAGAGCAATATATATATATATATATATATATATATATATATATATATGTGTGTGTGTGTGTGTGTGTGTGTATATATATATATATATATATATATATATATATATATATATATATATATATAATATTAACACTTCTTAGTTGAAATAAAGTTCCTAAATGTTTATGAAAATTGTGTCAACTCCAGATGTAGTGTTATTGCATGTGTGTGTGTGTGTGTGGATTTTGGAGGAGAAAAGAGGGCATATTTTCCACCAAGAAATTCCACTTCAAAAGTTTGTATTTAACCAGATTGAAGATTATAGATACTGTTTAACAAAAACAAAGATGAAATGCTAGAAGGGTCTTGAGCACCTACATATTTAATCGTAGATGGAGGCAAACCTTTAATACTAGCAAATAGATGCAAATGTTCTAGAGCTGATAATTCATCCCATAAGATATCAAACTGCCAAACAGAGAAGAATCTTTAATCAGAAACTAATCATTTTTGTTTTTCAAACAGTTAAAGTATGGGTTTAAAGAGCTGGCCAACTTAATTCTGGAGGCAAATGAAGTATACCTGGGGACAGACTCCAATCATCCTTCGGATATTTGACATACCCACTGAACTCCGAACAGAATATCCATAAATTAATGCTGTAAGTAGGTAGTGTGACTTAGCATGATGGCCTTTTTACTGTTTGTGCACAACAAAAATATATGCTCAAAAAAGAAGATGATTTTACCATCTCCTCCAGTAACTGGTGTAATACCAGTAAGACAGTTAATCAAGGTAGTTTTCCCGGCTCCGTTAGGTCCAAGAAGGCAAAACAGCTGATCTTTTGCAAGGTTGACCCATATTTCCTGAATTCATCAATAGGAAATTTTCTGGAGTTATCAATTCTCAATTGGGAAATGATTGAGCAATAAATCCACAACACAGAGAAGTTCTAGCACAAACTGTCAAATGAAATGGACAAGATATGAAGCACCTCGACAGCATGATATGGTGAAGACCTGTTGCACTTGCAACAACGAATTTTGTTAGTGCTTTTGTATGTCTTTGTTAAGCCATGTATTTGAACTGCAACATTTGTTTCAACTTCACCATTTGCCGCTTGTTGTTTCACATCAACTTCCTCTATGAGGAGATCCTCGTCATTTGGAGAAGCATCATCCAATGGTCGAATTGAACCAGAGCAGCTACAAAGACCACCTTCTGTAAAATGTATTATGGAATATCAATATTACGAATTCCTATGATTTCATAATAAAAATGGAACAAAAGTGAGTTTATAATTTAAAAAGATCATTCTTACCTATGACCTTGTTTCCATCTTTCCCAGTCCAGTATGAGGGACTCAAAAAATAAAATATTGATTTTCTGACACCATTTGAATTTGGAATAATATTGTCGAAGTAAATTGCCAAAATGAACCATAAAAAGAATGTTGATATGAGCCACCTATAGATATCTTCCTGTTTGATATACACAGTAAATGTCAGACGTGAAGGAGATTAATGGCAAATTTTCTACTTGGGATAAACTCCAAACATACAATAGTTATCACACAATTAGGCTCAAATGTGGTGCATTCTCCACGGTTGTGCCAACTGATTCCTTTGCCTTCAGAGGTAGCTGTTGCATTGCCAAGCAAACCAAGAGCTTTGGCAAGAAGGTTGGGGGGGAATAGAGACCATACAACACGATATATTTTTGAGAAGTTGCTAGAATATGGAAACACCCCTACTGTAACGAGCTGCAGTGATGAAATACGTTATTCCATTTGTAAATCAGCACAACTAAAGCTTCACTTCCAAGCTACAGTAATTACTATGAGAACTTCACCTGTGTTAGAAAACCAATTATGAATATTGAGAACCCAACAGTCGTGGCTGATGATGACTTGCTAATGAAAGTTGATATCATGAAAGCAAAACTTAGCTACAAAGGAGGTCATAAGTGAGATATAAGTAATATTGGCATCAACATGTAGCATAAGCAAGGAAGAAGTTCAAAAGACAATACATATCCAAAACAAGCCTAATCAAGTGCTCAATATAAATGCACCTAATACGTGAAGAAGTTACATATGATAGAAACAAAAAATTACCATATTAAGTTGGAAGAGGAAGAATAACAGGAACAGAATAGCAAAGCTGTTATGTAAGAAAAAGTTGAACTGAAACATCATGCCAAAGAGAACTGTGAAAAGTGCTGCAAGCAGTGTCAGGAGAGCCTCCCATGTAAACCAAGAGAGCCAATAAGCAGAATCATATAGACCCATTATGGACATAGCCTGTGAATATCCAAAGAATATGAGAACCAGTATATTGGATTTACAAGTACAACATGTCAACAAAAGGTATACTGAAGATTAGGATGAGCATAAATTATAACCTGACGAAGCCGAAGTTCTTTTTCTGAAACCAAATAACTAATTTGAAACACAAAACCAAACATAGCAATGGCAAGGAAAAAGGTTGGTCCTGCTTGAGCAACAACAGAAAAAGTTTCTATGGCTGGGTGAGCAAATTCTATAAACCTGACAACCCATTCAAAATTTGGATCTGCAGCAACAAAAGACCAATGAGTAACAGAAATGGTGAAATATAAATCAAATAACCAAGAAGCTTCTGAAGGCTTAAAGGAATAATACTAAGATCACTAAGGCAGCATAGATGGTCAATAAGAAAGCTGAATTGCCATTCATTCGAAGTAGTTTCTCTTATATGATTTTCCTCTACTTGGGTCAAAGAGATTCTAGAGAAAAGGGAGGAAATAGTAACACATTTCATGCTAGACCTAGACCCAAGAAACCATTTGCTATCAACCCGACTTTTATTTTCATGTATTTAGAAAACATAAATAGACTCAAGCCATTGATGTCATTTGAGTCAAAACCCAACTACTTTAATTGAAAGGTTGGTCTAGGTCATCCTTGGCACAACATGCAATGATGTCTCAGCTATTTGTGTTGGCAGTCCCGAACAACAAGAACATAAATACAGTCATAATCCAATCAACAAATTGAAATGTATGCATGAATAGCTTGCTGAGACATTATTGACAGGCTCATGTTAACCTCTGGAAACCTAATAGCTTTCCCTACCCTGATTGAGAAAAGTTTGCTTGTACAAATCATTCTCCAGTTCTCCAAGTACTAGAGCAGTCAACTTTGGATCAGTGACCTTAAACCCAAATGTGATCTTTTTTTTTTTTTTCATGGCCAAGTGAATAGCAAATATGACTTTGCTCTGAGAATGTAATTCTCTCAGGTTCCAGTTTGCCGTAGTTGACTAATATAACTTTTGGCATACAACACTAAATACAACTTATCAAACATTCAAAGATCAACAAACAAACTCCAGTACTCTACCTCCAATCAAGGACCTAGAAATTTCACGTTCTGCAGCAACTTGAAGAGGAATCTGAAATTTGAAATTAGGGTCCTCGTATTTTCCTCGCTTAGCTACAGAAGGGAAGTTCGTCTTGTCCTCGCACGGGGGGGTTGGGGGATCGACGAGGGGTTCGGGGTTGTGGACGTTGATGTAGGCAGTGGTGGTGGAGAAGCGGGACTTAATGGCCTTGTCCATACAGAACATAAGGAAGATGAAGAAGAGGGAGGAGAAGAGCTGGAGGGAGGCGGACTTCTTGTGGCGCCATGACAGGATGGCGTTCTTCCTTAGCAAGGCTTTGTACTGCTGCACCATCAGCGGCAAGCCGCTCTTTAGCTCCATTGGAGAGGAAGAAGAGAGGAGACGGGACCTCTTATGCTCTGTTGCTCGTCGATTTGCTTCGCCCAGAAGGGGAGCAGGGAATGAAAGGGAGGCGAAGGCTTGGAGGGACGCGTCTCACCGACGGCTTCGGAGGCCAATTTATAGTGGGACAATTTATTTTTCTTAATTGATTTTCCTTAAAAGTGTTTTCTCTTTTAGAAATTACATGAGAACGGCCCAAAATACTTGTATTCCTTTTTAGAAATTAGACGAATCCAATCAACTTATCGTCCCTCAAATTGGATTTATGAAGTTCCTAAAATAACCAAAAAATAAAAAAAACTAATAGAATAATTATTTATAACATATTTTCTTTTGATCGTAAAAAAATGAGGTAAATTCGATAAATTTTATGGTATTACGCTCTAGAATCAAGATGAAAATATATTAAATTAGACTACAAAAGGCCCTAGAATAATAAAAATTAATGAAATAATTATTTATATCACATTGTCCTAGACTAAAATATGTTGAATCTTGGATTTTGATGATGAAACTAATTAATTATGATTTATTATCTAATTACGTTTTAAGTGATGTAGGTCTACTATCGATCAGAATTAAACAGTTGACACAGGATGAATCCGCATTGCTCCGGAGGAAATCACATCAAGAGATTGGACGTCGAGCCGGAGGTCCGATCGATAATCGACAGAAGGCTTCGAACAAAGATATCAGGTATCGGGCCAAGAAGAGTGGGGTTGCGCTAAGGATATCGGGGTTATGAAGGCCAACTGCCGATTAGGCAACAGGCCGCAAGAGAGGACGATGCGTCGAAGAACCGAATGAAGCGTCGACCAATGACGTGCTAGGTAATAGGAGGTTGATTCGTGTAACTAACTAGATCGAAACAGAGTTAAGGTTTATGTGTGCAGGATTAACTATAATAATGATGAAAACATAAAACAAAACCAAGTGACGGAGTCAAGTACGATCGAGTCGTTGGGAGTTTGAGAGTTTGATGGAAGTTTGAAGATTCATCCGGAGTGTTGCCGAAACTGGTCGAGAATGAGTAGGGAGCTTGTCGAAGGTTTTTTGGAAGTTCGCAGAGCTCACCGAGAAAGATCGGAGCTTGCTGAAGAAGCTCGTCGGAACTCTTCAAGATCATCGTAAAGTTCAAGAGCTTGTTGGGAGTTCGCAGAATGGTGTCCGAGGGTTCGTCGGAAGACCATCGAAAGTTTGTCGGAAGCTCGTCGGAGGAAAACTTGATGTGCTGGACTTTGTATTAGTTTAGGAGATGTCTTTAATTTCGTAGTTAACATGTAATTAGGGTTAGGATTAAATATTAATCTTATAACCCTGGTAGGGGTAAACTGAACCCTACAATGGACTAGTTTGGGTCGAGTTTAAGGCCTAACCAGGAGTGATGGACTTGTCTGGCGATGGCACTACCAGATTGGGGCGGTGGCACTTCCCAGGTCTAGCTCCCTATGTTGTACTGGGTGGTGGTACCGCCCAGTGTCGATTGGGAAATCCGAGGGGCGTCATCTCATGCGTAGTAGCAGAATAGAAAAAAATCCTAGATTTTCGTGAAAGGTTCCATCGTCATGCGAAGATCGATGCATTAAAAATAAATCTGTTAATCTGAAAACTACGTGTGTAAAAAGAAAGTACATAGGGAGATTGTATATCCCTGAATTTTTGTAGATCCATGGAGAGGATAAAGGAGGTCAAGCGTCCTCCTCTCTAGCGGTATCCATACGGCAGGGACTGTGACAATGCTCCTCTCTGAAGTGAGGAGAACAGAAGGTGGTTACTAAAAGAACCCCAGCCTATGGGCCGTTGGTTCCCCCTATATATAAAGGCCTCCTGTAAACCCTAATGGATCCTGCCCTATTGGGTATTGGATCTCCATCCAATTATCTAAGCCTCGGGTCTCTACCCAATAATCTAGGTCTTATTGAATATCATCCATGGGATCCAATAATACAGGGGCTTACTGGATATCTAATAAAATAGGAGCTCCGGCGAATATCTCATATTCGAACCTCTACTCGTCGCAACACCTACCATATGTGTGTGACTCTCTAGGCTCAATATCGAGCTGGTCGTGAGTCATACCTGTTAGAACTACTTCTAACTTAGTGAATTATTATCTTTATAATAATGCATCCGACTCAACGATTGCGGACGTACTAGGTGCTAGTCATATGTGCCCTGCAAACCAATCACAGAGACTCCCGGCAGATCTCTAGTGGGGATCAGGATCCAATCGGCGTCTTAACATAATCTCGAGGAACTCGACCAATCATGTTAAGCCCATAAAGGTAGGCAGCTCTTGCCAATCACAACTCCTTGTGATTCCCATCCTGTTCGACCTCCGAACTACCATGGCCTCAACAGACTCGACCAACCATGATGTTTGGTTAAGTTATCACCATCGTTACAAGATGAGTCTGATTAGGTGATATACTCTTGAGGGACTCGACCAAGCATATCATGTCCTCAGGTCACTGGTGACATCTCTATATCGTAGATAAGATAACAAAACGCGATATAGGTGAGTCTCGAGGGACTCGACCAACTCAACCTACATCGGGAATCGGTTCCTAGCTATAACGTTGGAAGGCCACGTGGGTCAATCTTATTGCCTCACGTTTACCGACTTAATATTATTAATAGAGGGGATTTTTGATTTAATCTCCTAACATAATGTGTCACACACATACGTATTTAATATATATATATCTACATTGCATACAAATATATATATATATATATATCTAGTAGGTGTATAACTAATCACACATCACATGAGCAATCACACTAGATGATCATGGACCACATCCTAATGTGATCAGGCCCAAGCCAGTGGGCCTAATCACTCACATCAAGATCTATGTGTGCTTCGGCGCATCTCCATGCCTTGTGATCGTTCATCTCGCTTTGTCAAATCCGTCGGCATCTCAACGCATCTCCATGTATCGAATCGTCCGTCTCGACCTCATGGGTCCTACTATCTCTGCGCCTCCTCATGTAATTACAACATAATTACAAGCACGCAAGCCCGACAATAAACGAGAAAAATAGAGGCTCGCAGGCCCCAATAATAATAATCACATATACACACATCACATCACAGGTCCATGATCATCTGTCCACATCATACATCAAATATATATTTTAATTTATAAGACTATTAGATAAAACAATAATGTTAATTAAATTATTTAATTAACATATAATTTTATGAAATCAAGGATATAGAGGAAATTTTCTAAAATTCCAAGGGCATTTTGGTCATTCGACCATAAGGGATAAAATTAAAATTTCATAAATTCCTAAGGGTATTTTGGTCATTCTGTCAAAGGGGACAGAAACCAGAATTTTTAAAATTCTGAGAGGCAAAACTGTCTTTGCCCAAAAACCCTAATACCTTTCCTTCAGAGTTGCGGCGCCGCGCCACCCTTGGCGGCGCAGCCACTACTACGGCCGGGCGTCGCCTCACTACTGCATGGTGCAAAGACTCAGGTGGTCTGCAATCACCGACGGTGTTGCCCCTTGCGAGCAGCGGTGCCCCTTGCAGGTGTGCCCACACTGCGGGGTCAGTCGTGGCAGCGCGCGCGCTTTTGCGGGCTAGTTGGGGCGCTACGCCCTTGCGGGTGCGGTGCAGCGCTTGTCGGCGCCCCTGCTTATGCGGGCGCTTCTGCCTATGGTTGCAGTGCCCGCAAGCGGCGTCGACTCTGGCGGCAGCCTCGACGCAGTAACCAAGAAAAGGAACATGTCTTTGCTGTTGGCGACCACGACTTACACGCAGCCGTCGCCACCGACAAGCTACTACTGTGTAGGTAGCAAGGCTGCTGCGACCTTGCGGTTAGCTTCGTGACGAGCGGCAACAGTTGCTGCCCTTTCTCGCCCTTCGCATCAACGATTTTGGCATCAAAAACAGATCTAAAATATAACACACGTAGTTTAAGATCCGATCTTTGTACGAACAACCTGACTCTGATACCACTATTGGGAAATCCGTTAGGGGAGTGACATCACATGCGTAGCGGAAGAACAGATAAAAAACCCTAGATTTCCCATAGAAAGTTTTCATCGTCGTGCGAAGATCGGTGCGTCAAAAACAAATCCGTGAAAACTATATGTGTTAAAGAAAATACTTAGGGAGATCGTATATCCCTGAATCCCTACAGATCTGTAGGAAGGATAAAAGAGGTCAAGCGTCCTCTTCTCTAGCGATATCCACACGACAGGGACTATGTCGATGTACCTCTCTAGGGATAGGAGAATAGAAGGTGGCTACCAAAAGAAACCCTCAGCCTATAGAGCTTTGGTTCCCTTCTATTTATAGAGGCCCTATGTCAACCTTAATGGATCTTTGCCCTATTGGGTATTAGATCTCCATCCAATTACCCAAGCCTCTTGAATTAGTGGGTCTTTACCTAATAATCTCTTATTAGCAATTATTGGATCTCATCTCAAAATCCAATAATTCAAGGGCTTAATGGATATCCAATAAGATAGAGGGTCTGGCGGATATCTCATATTCGTACCTCTACTCGTCGCAACACCTACCATATTTATGTGACCCTCTAGGCCCAATATCAAGCTGACCGTGAGCCATACTTGCCAGAACTCATTCTGACTCAGTGAATTATTATCTCTATAATAATTCAACCAACTCATCGACTGCGGACGTACCAGGCCACTACGTCATGGCCCCCAGACGGTACAGGGGAATCCAATCCTTTGGACCTATCTATCGTCAGTTAGTATGTATCTATAGTCCCTCATCCATCTAATATCCCAGAGACCCTATACCGGGTATGGTGCTGTCAGACCCATATGGTCTCTCCTTAAGTCTTGCTCTTGTCGGATTCTCCCGAAGAACTCTTTCTCTCTCAATCCGAATAACCTTGGCCAAGGATTTATTCGAGCAAGAACACATGGGATATTTCTCTCATGATACCGAGAGTGGATGATCCTCTATTGACACTCAATAGCCCTCGTAAGGTTGGCTACCACTCCTAATGACCGGCTGTACTAGATCTAAAACTTTCCAAACCTATAAGTCTGGTATCAAATAGTGGAGTACTCATATAGGACATCCTTGGTGTCTCAAGTCTAAGGACCAGATACACTACTAGGACTACGGAATCGCTGTCTGATATGAGGTATCAATAACCATCCAGCATTTCGTAGGTGGATTAATCAGTGAACTCATTCTCCAATGAGCACCTGCACTATACCTTTAGTGTCCCCACACGAGTAGCTATGAGACTAACTACTTCCATCATATGGACGGGTATACAGCACACTAGTCTATCCAGTTATCTCTATAATAATTCAACCAATTCATCGACTGCGGACGTACCAGGCCACTACGTCACGGCCCCCAAACGATACAGGGGAATCCAATCCTTTGGACCTATCTATCGTCAGTTAGTATGTATCTATAGTCCCTCATCCATCTAATATCCCAGAGACCCTATACTAGGGTATGGTCTTTATCAGAGACCCATATGGTCTCTCCTTAAGTCTTGCTCTTGTCGGATTCTCCCGAAGAACTCTTTCTCTCTCAATCCGAATAACCTTGGCCAAGGATTTATTCGAGCAAGAACACATGGGATATTTCTCTCATGATACTGAGAGCAGATGATCCTCTATTGATACTCAATAGCTCTCGTAAGGTTGGCTACCACTCCTAATAATCAGTTGTACTAGATCTGGAACTTTTTAAACCTATAAGTTCAGTATCAAAGAGTGGAGTACTCATACAGGACATCCTTGGTATCTCAAGTCTAAGGACCAAATACACTACTGGGACTACGGAATCGCTGTCTGATATGAGGTATCAATAACCATCCAGCATTTCGTAGGTGGATTAATCAGTGAACTCATTCTCCAATGAGCACCTGCACTATACCTTTAGTGTCCCCACACGAGTAGCTATGAGACTAACTACTTCCATCATATGGACGGGTATACAGCACACTAGTCTATCCAGTTATCTCGATGTCCTTCTCGAGTAACCTATAACCAAGATAATTTAGGATCTATGTTTAAAAGTGAATTGGTCTCATTATCGTGATCTCATCATGATCCGATTCCCATTGTACAGATCCAAGGACATCACAATATATGCAACACGCAAGATAAAGTGATAAAATACCTAATAATATGCAAAGAGAAAAAGTGCATATCAAGTCACAAGTGCCATCACTCATGTGATTGGCTTGCAGGGCGCATATAACTAGCATATCTTGCGTGTTATATATATTGTGATGTCCTTGGATCTATGTAATGGGAATCAGATCGTGATGAGATCACGATAATGAGATCGATTCATCTTTAAATACAGACTCTAAATAATCCCGATCATAGGTTACTCGAGAGGGACATTGAGATAATCGGATAAACTGGTGTTCTGTATACCCGTCCATATGATAGAGGTGGCTAGTCTCATAGCTACTCGTGTGGAGACACTAAGGGTATAGTATAGGTGCTCATTGGGGAATGAGTTCACTAATTGATCCACCTACGGAATGCTGCATGGATATTGATACCTCACGTCAGACAACGATTCCGTAGTCCCAGTAGTGTATTTGGTCCTTAGACTTGAGATACCAAGGATGTCCTGTATGAGTACTCCACTCTTTGATACCGAACTTATAGGTTTAAAAAGTTCCAGATCTAGTACAATTGATTATTAGGAGTGGTAGCCAACCTTACGAGAGCTATTGAGTATCAATAGAGGATCATCTGCTCTCAGTATCATGAGAGGAATATCCCATGTATTCTTGCTCAAACAAATCCTTGGCTAAGATTATTCGGATTGAGAAAGAAAGAGTTCTCCGGGAGAATCCGATAAGAGCAAGACTAGATGAGAGACCGTATGGGCCTGACAGCACCATGCCCGGTATAGAGTCTTTGGGATATTAGATAGATGAGGGACTATAGATACATGATAACTGAGGATAGATAGGTTCAAAGAATTAGATTCCTCTGTACCGTCTGGGGGCTGTGGCGTAGTGGCCTAGTACATTCGCAATCGATGAGTTTGGTGAATTATTATAAAGATAATAATTAACTAAGTCAGAAGGAGTTCTGACAAGTATGACTTACGGTCAGCTCGATATTGGGCCTAGAGGGTCACACACATATGGTAGGTGTTGCAACGAGTAGAGATTCGGATATGAGATATCCGCTAGAGCCCCTATCTTATTAGATATCCATTAAGCCCCTGAATTATTGAATCCTAAGATGAGATCTAATAATTGCTAATAAGAGATTATTGGGTAGAGACCCACTAATCCAAGAGACTTGGGTAATTGGATGGAGATCCAATACCCAACAAGGGCAAGATCCATTAGGGTTTACAGAGGGCCTCCATAAATAGGAGGGAACCAAAACTCTATAGGCTGGGGGGTTCTTTTGGTAGCCACCTTATGTTCTCCTCTCCCTAGAGAGGTGCATCGTCGTAGTCCCTATCGTGTGGATACCGCTTGAGAGGAGGACGCTTGACCTCCTTCATCCTTCCTACAGATCTGTAAGGATTCAGGGATATACAATCTCCCTAGGTATTTTCTTTTACATATGTAGTTTTTACGGATTTGTTTTAGCGCACCGATCTACACACGATGACGGAACCTTTCTATAGGAAATCTGTGGTTTTGTTTTTGTTCTTTCACTACGTATGAGATGTCGCCCCATAGGATTTTCCAACACTAGGCCACTATGTTGCAGTCCCCAGACGATACAGGGGAATCTAATCCTTTGGACCTATTTGTCCTCAGTTACCATGTACCTATAGTTCTGTATCCATCTAATATCCAAGAGACCATATATTGGGCATAGTGCTATCAGACCTATACGGTTTCCAATCGAGTCTCGCTTTAATCGGATCTCCCGGAGAACTCTTTCACACTCAATCCGAATGACCATGACCAGGGATTTGCCTGAGTAAGAACACATGAGATATTCCTCTCATGATATCGAGAGTGGATGATCCTCTATTGACACTCAATAGCTCTCGTAAGGTTGGCTATCACTCCCAATAACCAGTTGTACTAGATCTGAAACTTCCAAACTTATAAGTCTAGTATCAAAGAGTGAAGTACTCATATAGGACTTCCTAGGTGTCTCAAGTCTAAGGACCAGATATACTATTGAGACTATGGAATCACTGTCTGATGTGAGGTATCAATGACCATCCAACATTCCATAAGTGGATCAATCAGTGAACTCATTATCTAATGAGCACCTGCATTGTATCCTTAGTGTCCTCACACGAGTAGCTATGAGACCAGCCACCTCCATCATATGGACGGATATACAACACACAAGTCTGTCTGGTTATCTCGATGTCCCTCTCGAGTAACCTATGATTGGGATTATTTAGGGTATGTTTTTATAGGTGAATCGGTCTCATTATCATGATCTCATCATGATCCGATTTCCATTGCACAGATCCAACGACATTATAATATACATATGAATAATATGAAAAAATATCAATAATCATAAGCAAAGATATTAACACGGCATATTGTAGGTGCCATCACTCACATGATTAGCTTGCAGGGCACATATAACTAGCAGTGTCAGAACACTTGGGCGGTGGTACCACCCAGTACACTGACCATGGCAGTGTGTCAGGTGGTAATACTGCCAGACTGAGTGGTGATACCACCTAGTATCATGGTCAAATTAGCGGTGGTACCGCCAATACTCAATACACCCGGGATGAGAAGTTTTTGGCTTCAAGTTTAAATTAGATTAGAGCCTATAAAAACTCCTCCCATCCTTGGGTTGAAAACACAAGCACAGAGATTTTAAAAGCAAGAAAACGCTGCAAAAAATCCTTCTAAACATCCCTACTCTAGTTCTCATTTGTATTTCACCAAAAGAGAGGAGTGAAAGTGCTTGTAAGGGTTATCTCCCAAGCCCGTCAAAAAGAGAAAGCACTATAAGGGAGTCAGTCCTCGCCCATTCAAGAATAATAGCTAGTGGAAAACTAGTGACCTCAAGTAAAGAGGAATCGGGAAGTAGACATAGGTCGTATAACCGAACTACTATAAATCTGTTTGCGTTTATATTCTTGCAATTTATTTTACTACAAATCCTCTTCACTTTGATGCTCTACCTCCTTATAGTCTTCTTACAAATCACTTCAAGTTTAAAGTATCCTTCATTACAGATTTAATCAAAATGAAATATCTTTCTTTTCGTATGAAGTTTCTAAAAGTTTCTTAAATCGTCAAAATTTATCGTTCTTAATCACTACACTAATTCTACCACCCCCAGGTGAAATTAGACAAAATCTATTTAAATGATATTACACTCAATCATAGAATGAACACCATAAAATTTATTACACTCAACTTAATCTTTTGACATTCTAAATAAATATGATGTAACAAGGATTACATTGGTTTTTCTAGTTTTGGGTATTTTTGGAAGTTTCTAAGTTAATTTGGTACATTTTAGATTGATCTTAAAACCAAGTATAATATCGTTTATTTATGATTATAATAGTATAAGTTTGTCCAACTTATCTCAACATTTTATATAACAGACAAATATGATTTAAATAGTGCTTCGATTAATTAAATTTATTTTTAGATAATTTTAAATATTTTAAGCTTAATTTGGATAGATTCACACTCAAACTTTATAAATCATGTAATAATTTTAAAGCATAAGTACATACTTAACCTTTTGTCATATTCGGCCCTCTCATAAATTCTGAAAAGAGAAGTGATAAAAACCAATTATAGGTGATTTTTATGAATAAATTATCCTTTATAATGATATATAAATAATTATGTATATTAATTATATGAGAATAGGTAATTGAACTGAGTATACATAGATAGTATGTGATTCGGATGATAGACTTATGATTGAGGAATATTTTGGGAGAGTTTAAGCTAAGAAAGATCTCGGTATTATATTGATCGGCTCACAGGATGCATGCGATGGGTGGATAACTCATGCATTCCATGTGCAAGGTAAAAACATTTCCTATCAGGATTAAAACCCTCCTATGATTTTAACTCCCATTTATTTGTATCTAAAATAATTTTAAAATTTTTAAAAATATAGCGTATAAGTTTCTCCCTTCAAATCTGAGTTAACAAACATTAGAATCTACTAATATAGTATACTAATTCATAATAAATCATTAATATAATAATATATAATTTAAGTTTAAAAAAAACTAAGATCATCATTGGTGGTGGGAGAAGATATCATTGTAAAAGTGACTACCAACAGTAGCACCGAATTATTGCTACATAATAAGGTATCGCATGCATACAGCCTCTTTCGATTGATCGTTATATCATCCAAACCACTCACTTTTCTCACTCAAGCTTTTTTATCCTTCCAAATTTAGTCTCGATCTTTTTCTCACATGTTGTCTTGTTAATCTTATGCTCACTTTCATTCTTAATATATTATCTTTTAAAAATTTATTTTGATCTAATTTTAATTATACTAAATTATATGTTCTGAGTGTTTATAGTTAAAACCTAACATTGTAAGCCCAATCAAAATCATGAGTTTTTCTTTGATATTCTTGCCTTTCTATCTACCGACTGAAAAAAGTTCTTTATCCTTGATTTTTAAAGATTGTCTTTCCTTTATAATTGCTTGATGTTCTCTTGCCTATGCTTACTTCCTACAATTTTGTTGATTAGATTTCACACACTCGTGAGCCACTTTATATGACTAATCTACTTTGAGTTGAAACATTAACCTCAATTAATTCAGACAATTTATCCACCTAAATTTCATTAATTTTAATTTCATTTATCACTCCATTGAGGAAGGACTTACTGGCCTTCTTAACAAGCCTTTTTCTTGCCAATACTTAATTCTAATTTCTTTTTAATAAGCATCTTGGCAGAATATATTAATAAATATGATATAAAAAATATAATATTGGAAAGAGAAATGATAACAAGTTGTCATTGTTATCGCAATCAAAGAAATTATGATAATATGTTATCATAATTTTTTATCATAGAAATTATGATAACGTATTATAATTTTTTTAATCATAATAATATCCTCATGATTTCGTCCATGATTGGAATGCATATCTTACATTTATTTTTATTAAAAAATCATCATATTATCCTTATTTTGTAATTACTGTTTGCGCATATATTCATGCAAAATATCAACTAGTCATTTCTTTCAAATATAATATGAACATGTATTACCAAATATGTTCATACAACCTAATTGTTGCTTTTGAAAACTTCTTTGGTGTTGTGTATTTGTTAGGAACAAAAGAAAAAAATTCCAAAAACTTCTTTTACGCAAAGAAAACAATTTATTATATTCAAATATGTATTAAGGAAAATAAGAAAAATATTTTTTTCTTTAATTTCATGGCTTAAAATAGAATTTGTAAGGAAAAAAAAATCGTTTTCCATCATTTTCTCTGCAACCGAAACTCTCACTGCGCCCAAACCTCCCATCTCCGAAGTCAAACGGTGCTGCGTTGACCATTGTATCCTTCGTACGTACATTTGCGGCCGTCGCATGATCCAGCGATTGTTTTCCTCCCCGTGTGCAGCCATGCAAGAGAAGTCATGCCGTCCCGAGAATGCCCTATAAATCCCCTCTCCCTTCTTTCAAGCTTGCAGACCATTGATCTTTCGAGAGAGACAGAAGCGAACCGGGAGGTAGACGCCAACACATTTCCTGCGAAGGCGAGACAGAGAAAGGAATCGATGGAGTCATCGTCCTCCTATTCGTCCCACGGCGCCGCCAGCTTCTTCACCCAAGCCAATGTTCTCCACCGCAAGAACCTCACCTTCCAGGTTCCCCTTCCTCTCATCAACTTGATTTCGTTTCCTGAGCGGAGTGGCGAAATGAATAGGAATAGAATCTCCTTTTGTGTTCTTTCCCCCATGGGCTTCGAGCCTTCTCATTGCTTGCCTGTATGCGTGTCCTCTTATTGCAGAAGCGAAACCTGAAGACCAACATCGGGATCGTCGCGTTCCCCATCTTCCTCTGCGTGGTGATCATCCTCATCCAGAATGTGGTGGAGGCGGAGATGAACAAGGGCATGCATCAATGCGGGTGCCAGGGAGGGGTCTGCGGCATCCAGTACTCATCGCTGGATCAGTTCGACGCATGCCCCATCTCCAGCCCCTTCGAGTGGCCGGCGCTCCATCAAGTTCCGCGCCCCGAGTCTCGCGCCGTGACATCCGATCACCCCACCCCGCGGGCCTGCCCGATGAGTCTTGCAAGGTCTCGCTGTCTTGTCAGGCGTCCGTACTTTTCACCCGCGGCAATCAATCCTTCGCACAAAGTATCCGATTCTCTTGCCATGCTTTTGTTCCGGAAATCCATCACAATATGATTACTGCCCGCGAGTAACATTCTAAACCGAAATTGATCTTTGTTGGCAGTTCTGGCGCAGAGTCCGTTTCTGAGTTCTTCCTCCGCATTGAACCTCTCGGATTTCCCCAGCAGTTTGTCTACTTTCATTCTTGTAAGATCTTAGAACCAATGCTTTTTCGTAGTTTGCTGTTATCATTCGTAATTAGAGGCAAGATTGGTTCTTTCCTTGACCTTTCCAGGGGACCGACACATCAATGGGAAACACAGTTCATGGAGCCTGCTTTTGTCTCTGAGAGACCCTTGTATCTCATCCAACCTCAATGTGCATCAAATGCAACAAGTCCAATTTCCTTTAAAATTGCCAACAGATCAATTGAGCTAGGTAAAATATTTTCTTGCCGAGAGCAAGACTACTTAGTTTTCTTCCTCCTCCTGTTCCTTTTCCTTGTCAACTTATAGTTTCCATTTGAGGTCTGGTATATTGTAGATTATTCAATCTGAGACCTGGTCTTCTGTCATGTTGAAATCTTTATTTGCACAATCGCCTGTGGTGAGGTTTTGTTGGTATCTCAACAGCCACATGGTGTGTACATTGGTAATACACAGAAGTGTCCTTTGCATCTTCTTCTACAAGAAAGAGATGCCTCATAAAAATATAGAATCTTTCCCCAAATATATAAAAAAGCTATTTCTTTTGCGTTGGTTGCTTCACGTCATTATCTATTGCTTGCTTCCAACTGCATGCTGATTTCTGAAAATTCTGAAACAGTAGGCAACTCGCCAACTCGCTTAGCATCATTAAGGTGCTAGAACAAATGACTTGTGCTTTAATTAAAAATATTCAAGTGGCATACTGATGACTGAAGTATAGGACTCTGCATTATCATATTCTCATCAAATACTTAATTGACAGATCTGGCAAAAAAGCCTCTATTGTTTGTTCGTTCTAGAATCTGAATGTGACTATTGGCTTTAGCATATTGCCAACAATTTTCCCTTTTTTTTTTAATTCCATGGAAACATGAATGAGCTTCCTGTTTCAGCTTATGACCAGATGAAAATGTTTGGAATTTTTGCATGATGTTTGAGCCCTTTTAGACTTGTTCCTTAATATAATATTAAATAAAATTGACGAGGATCAACCACTTTTAAAAAAATTATTTGGAAACCTTTTTCATGTATTTTGTGTTCCAGGTGATGATGTTGATGTGTCATTTATGATTTATAAATGCACCCAGAATGCGAGCCTGAACTAAAAGGAAATTTAAATTTCATGTCCTTGATCTTTTACAATATTAATTAATCCTAAATTCCTCAAATCTATGTACATTCAAAATTTGTACTGCAATCAAGCTTATTCTGAAGATTTCATGGAATCGGGTGATGCATAAAACTATGCTTGCCAGAACCTTTACTTCCTTTAATTAAAATTAAATGAAAGTTTATTTGAAATTATATTCTTCATCTTGTACTATTTTAATGTTGTAGCTTTTGTTAAAAAAAGAGTTATATTCTGAATCTGTATTCTTTGAAATGACAACAGAGTTACAATGATCAAGGATTCATTTTGTGGTGTGATAACTCATCGTTGATAAATGATGAGTTGTTTAAAGGTTTTACCAACAAGGAAATTCAGAGAAGAAAATTAATGAGTTCATTGCAGGTTATCTTTTGAATGGCTTCAAATTTTTCCCTTTATGTGTGTCTGTACGGGCTGCTTATACCAGTATGTTCTTTCTCTTGCAGCCTATGACTTCTTGAACTCTGATGAAAACTCTTTAATCTAAATATTTGGTACAACCCAACGTATAATGATGGCGATGGTTACCTGGTGCGCATTCGCTCGCTCGCTTAATCTGGTATGTATGAGACTGTTGTTATAATCTCTGATATTGCAAATAATGTTCTGGTTTGTATTAGCATCAAACAGTTGGCCAATGGCTTCTAAAATCAGTAATAAGTATGACGACGGTATTCTTTTAAGGGCATTTTAATTCATCTTTTTTGATTGTTTCATCTGGTTAAGGTGATAAGTGTTCTCTGCCTTGTAAAACAGCACGGATAAGTTTGACTGACAAAATTAAATATATTACTTGTTGTAACTCTTATCCCTGGGACATAGAGTGAGCTATTTGTGTGAGCGGTTCTCCATGCAAGTGTTTGAGTTGGTATTATTCTATTCAGACTCTCAGTGCTCCATTAAGACTAATGTTCTCACAAAGTGGTTTTACCTGTTATTGTGTCTTTATATTATCTTTGTTAACAAGAATAATGTATGCTATTCTTACTGTTTGGTAAAAGTAGTGGTTAACACTACTTTTACTGATGGGTGACCTTTAATGTTTAGTTAAGATGTGTATCCCAAGTCCTAGGTACCAAATGAAATTGAAAAATGGAATGCACATCACTGTAAAGCACATGAGCAGTAGCTTGGGCTCCAAGAACAAAAGCATAATGGACTTTCTGTGGAATCATAGCATTCTTCAACTGATGAGTACAACTCGAAATTCTTTAATTTGAAAATGCTGCCTTTATACTAATAGGTATTCTTTATTCACTTCCGTGGTGTTACTTTGATTACTTGTCAAGTAATCTTACTTGATACTTACTAGTAAAACAGAACCTAATCCTAGTTTGTGGTTTCTCATACCTTTAAATATATGATTGATATGAATTCAATGAAAATTTAGTAAGAATCATCCTTATCAAGAATGTAAATCCTTATCAAGATTGATATGATACCTTTAAATCTCCATTTATTCTTTATCAAGAATGTAAGATCATCCTTTCCAAAGGACCAAAGTAGTAGTGTTGTACATAGGTAGCATCAGAGAAGAAACACATGTAGCTCGTCTCCCTTTCGGATTTTGTCGAGATGTGTATCGTCAAGCTAAACATCTTTTTATGTTCCTGTTTGATTCAGGTGATGTTCGTGTTGTGATCCATAATGTGTTCTTAAGTTGAGGTACAAAGGAACAACTGAAAGTGTATTTGCCTTTTTAGAGCCATCAGATCAGTTTACAAAAACTTATTTGCTTTTTAGAACCATCCATCGATCCATCACTATTGGGTAACACAATTTGGTTGCAAAGAAATATTCAACTATGTTCTACGTGTCTGAGAAGAAGGGTGTAAATGTATGAACAACAAGTAAATGCTCAGACATCAACGACATCAGGAATCATGTATTACCACACAGGAATACTTATTGCCCATATCTAATTTGATGTTTCTAATGGTCTGGACATGCACAAAAACGTAAGAAAGTGAATACAACACACCAAAATGTACACTTGGAAACTAATTTGAATCTACGACGAATCCCACACGAACATCGTGTAAGCCTCTGCGCGAAGGTGCTTGATTCACGTCAGTCAAACATTCGGTGGCACATCAGTCACAGGTGAATGCCCAGCGATGCAAAGTGTTCCAGTGTCATCCTGCCCCTAGACTTCTATCATCAGGCCTCTTGGATGCTCAGATGATTCTGTTCCAGGAATTCCAACAAACCTGGCACCTATTGGAATCTGCACGATTGCTATTGGTGAGCAACATTCCAGTCGTTCTCAAGTTTGGATTTTAGAAGATTTATCATAGGTTCTAGAGCCATCAAATACTATCTATCTCATACTTCCATGTATGCCACAAAAATTTCTCCCAGAACTTAGATATTTTTCTATTACTGGATTGGAATCTATTACTAGTGCCGCATTGTCATTTTTGTTCTCAATCCTCGATGACATGAGGCATATGATAACAGATTAATTGCTTTATCAATTCATGCAACCAGAAATAGAGTTTTAAAACAATATCCTCATATTCTGCACTGCAGATTCTGACCTGAATTGAGGATCCAGATGACAAGTTCAGGGTAACTAGGTTCTCCTCAGTGGAAGAACTTTCCAGCTCTGCCAGTTTTGCTATGTTTAGAAACACTTCTTCAAGTGTTGTTAGACCAAGTTGTATGTCCAAAATGCCAAATTCCTTTTCTCTATCTTGGAGCTCTGCAAAAAAGTTCTGCCACCAAAAAAAACTAGATACGTAACCATATATAAAACATAGTGTGTCTCCAGCCAAGGACACATAAATTCAAAACATAATATCATGAAATTACTGCAAGAAGCTCCTCTTTGTTGTGGGGTATGGTGAAAGTCAAAGATGTCTTCTTCTCCTCTTTAGGCTCCACATCGAGTCGCTGTTAATTTCATTCCTATGTCAGTCTATAACTTACTAGAAAAATCATAAAAGAGGACATTATTGAAAATGCATTGGACTTACATCTTTGAAAAACTGTTTCACAAGCTCAAGGTCAGGATTGTATAGTGGTGTGCTACCATAAACATTGTGAGTTTGACCTAGTGTGTTCCTAAGGAAACTTATATTAGCAACATAACCAGTTCCAAATCTAGATTTGAGTCGTATAGAGGTTCCTATACACCACAGTTGTCCCTTGGCCATAATGGCAATCCGGTCACTTAAAATGTCAGCTTCCTCCGTGGAATGAGTTGTCAAAACAATAGCTCGTCCTCTCTTTGCATCCTCTATTATGTCCCAAACATGCCTTCGAGTGATTGGATCCATACCAGCAGTCTGCACCAAACATAGGCCAAACCAATAAAAGATTTACTCGAGAGATACTGTGACAACAAAGATATGAAACTTATTACTAACAGGTACCCAAAGCATTCTTCAGTTGTTTACAACTTCTATTAAAAACTGTCATCTTGTCACTTTTTCTTCAAATTGAATTAATATATTTCATATCCAAGTCATCAGATAGTTCTCAAAAATACATTGACAAATCAAATACTAGTATGTTCTATTTTTGTTGCCGATGAGATATATTGGAATATTACTGTAACAACCTTTATTAAGAAAAAAATATGGCTAAAATGTGTCAGAGGCTTAAAGACACAATAACAAGACAAGAAGTAGAAAATTTTGCGTTAATGAGCATAGATTTTGTTACAAAGACAAAAGGATCAGGAATTTTACCCCATGGGGGCAAGAAAAATGGATAGACTCATCCATTCATTTCATAAAAGGATACTTATCTAGTGCCAATAACAGAATCATGTTGAGATTGCACTTCTTCATATTTGCACGTCAAAAACTACTATATTGGCAATCATTGTAATATTATTTTTGATAGACGAATATAAAAGGTATGATAGTATAACATTACAGAGAAATTTTTGAAACAGTAGTTTCATAATAATGCTCTCACAAAGTCTATTATCCTTTAAAGTGAAAATAAAGGAAATTATCAAATATAGCTGATCCACGTCTGCAAATATCAAATGTCAAGTTGCTTAGAAAACAAAAAGAAAAGAGAATAGTAAAACAAATTTCTCACCTTAGGATGTCTTTTGTTATTTAACATGTAATATCCAAATTGTGTTATCTTTAGAAAGATGTAGATGAATTTCAACTTTCAATTTCTGAAGGTCATGACAGACTGTAAAGAATTTCCCATGAACTTGTCGAGGCCAATGCTTCCCCTTCCTTTTCTCTCATTTTCCTATGCTCCTACAACATAACTTTGTGATTGAACAAGAGAACCACCACATAAGAACAAAGCATATTGGCTCATGAACATTTAGTTTCTTATTAATCATATCTCTCTCATCACTTCAGGAAAGGAGAAGCTTTAGTGTGATCTACTGAATAAAAGGGGGGAATATGAAAACACTGGATCCTTGGGGAGATTCAAGCCATTCTGGAACTAGTTTCTGCAGAGTCAGAACTTAGAATGAGAAGCCTAGATGACTCATGAAGATATCCGACACAATTGTTTAAAGATGACTTAAAGCAGGTAGAACTGATATTGTGGAAAAGAAACCAAAAGCACCAAATATTCTTGGCAAAAGAAAATAATGATCGTGTATGACAGTGAACTTTCAACAGTGACTTACTGGCTCATCCAAAAAGACCAATTTTGGATCTCCAATGAGGGCTATTGCAACACTGAGCCGACGCTTCATTCCTCCACTATAGCTTCCAGATCTAACTCGAGCAGCAGCAATGAGTTTTACATCCGCTAATGACTTTTCAACTACCTGAATTACCAAAAAGCATATTCAATTTGAGTAATTAACCATCCTAGAATATATATATATATATATATATATATATATATATATATATATATATATATATATATATATATATATATATATATATATAGTATGAAATAACACTTCTTAGTTGAAATAGTTCATAAATGTTTATAAAAATTGTGTCAACTCCAGATGTAGTGTTCTTGCATACGTGTGTGTGTGTGTGTGTGGATTTTGGAGGAGAAAGGAGGGCATATTTTCCACCAAGAAATTCCACTTCAAAAGTTTGTATTTAACCGGATTGAAGATTATTATAGATACTGTTTAACAAAAACAAGGATGAAATGCTAGAAGGGTCTTGAGCACCTACTGATTTAATTGTAGATGGAGGCAAACCTTTAATACTAGCAAATAGATGCAAATGTTCTAGAGCTGATAATTCATCCCATAAGATATCAAACTGCCAAACAGAGAAGAATCTATAATCAGAAACTAATCAGCTTTGTTTTTCAAACAGTTAAACTATGGCTTTAAAGAGCTGGCCAACTTAATTCTGGAGGCAAATGAAGCATACCTGGGGACAGACTCCAATCATCCTTCGGATATTTGACATACCCACTGAACTCTGAACAGAATATCCATAAATTAATGCTGTAAGTAGGTAGTGTGACTTAGCATCATGATCTTTTTACTGGTTGTGCACAACAAAATTATATGCTCAAAAAAGAAGATGATTTTACCATCTCCTCCTGTAACTGGTGTAATACCAGTAAGACAGTTAATCAAGGTAGTTTTCCCGGCTCCGTTAGGTCCAAGAAGGCAAAACAGCTGATCTTTTGCAAGGTTTACCCATATTCCCTGAATTCATCAATAGGAAATTTTCTGGAGTTATCAATTCTCAATTGGGAAATGATTGAGCAATAAATCCACAACACAGAGAAGTTCTAGCACAAACTGTCAAATGAAATGGACAAGATATGAAGCACCTGACAGCATGATATGGTGAAGACCTGTTGCACTTGCAACAACGAATTTTGTTAGTGCCTTTGTATGTCTTTGTTAAGCCATGTATTTGAACTGCAACATTTGTTTCAACTTCACCATTTGCTGCTTGTCGTTTCACAGCATTTTCCTCTGTGAGGAGATCCTCGTCATTTGGAGTAGCATCATCCAATGGTCGGGATTGAACCAGAGCAGCTACAAAGACCACCTTCTGTAAAATGTATTATGGAATATCAATATTACGAATTCCTATGATTTCATAATAAAAATGGAACAAAAGTGAGTTTATAATTTAAAAGATCATTCTTACCTATGACCTTGTTTCCATCTTTCCCAGTCCAGTATGAGGACTCAAAATAAAATATTGATTTTCTGACACCATTTGAATTTGGAATAATATTGTCGAAGTAAATTGCCAAAATGAACCATAAAAGAATGTTGATATGAGCCACCTATAGATATCTTCCTGTTTGATATACACAGTAAATGTCAGACGTGAAGGAGATTAATGGCAAATTTTCTACTTGGGATAAACTCCAAACATACAATAGTTATCACACAATTAGGCTCAAATGTGGTGCATTCTCCACGGTTGTGCCAACTGATTCCTTTGCCTTCAGAGGTAGCTGTTGCATTGCCAAGCAAACCAAGAGCTTTGGCAAGAAGGTTGGGGGAATAGAGACCATACAACATGATATATTTTTGAGAAGTTGCTAGAATATGGAAACACCCCTACTGTAACGAGCTGCAGTGATGAAATACGTTATTCCATTTGTAAATCAGCACAACTAAAGCTTCACTTCCAAGCTACAGTAATTACTATGAGAACTTCACCTGTGTTAGAAAACCAATTATGAATATTGAGAACCCAACAGTTGTGGCTGATGATGACTTGCTAATGAAAGTTGATATCATGAAAGCAAAACTTAGCTACAAAGGAGGTCATAAGTGAGATATAAGTAATATTGGCATCAACATGTAGCATAAGCAAGGAAGAAGTTCAAAAGACAATACATATCCAAAACAAGCCTAATCAAGTGCTCAATATAAATGCACCTAATACGTGAAGAAGTTACATATGATAGAAACAAAAAATTACCATATTAAGTTGGAAGAGGAAGAATAACAGGAACAGAATAGCAAAGCTGTTATGTAAGAAAAAGTTGAACTGAAACATCATGCCAAAGAGAACTGTGAAAAGTGCTGCAAGCAGTGTCAGGAGAGCCTCCCATGTAAACCAAGAGAGCCAATAAGCAGAATCATATAGACCCATTATGGACATAGCCTGTGAATATCCAAAGAATATGAGAACCAGTATATTGGATTTACAAGTACAACATGTCAACAAAAGGTATACTGAAGATTAGGATGAGCATAAATTATAACCTGACGAAGCCGAAGTTCTTTTTCTGAAACCAAATAACTAATTTGAAACACAAAACCAAACATAGCAATGGCAAGGAAAAAGGTTGGTCCTGCTTGAGCAACAACAGAAAAAGTTTCTATGGCTGGGTGAGCAAATTCTTTAAACCTGACAACCCATTCAAAATTTGGATCTGCAGCAACAAAAGACCAATGAGTAACAGAAATGGTGAAATATAAATCAAATAACCAAGAAGCTTCTGAAGGCTTAAAGGAATAATACTAAGATCACTAAGGCAGCATAGATGGTCAATAAGAAAGCTGAATTGCCATTCATTCGAAGTAGTTTCTCTTATATGATTTTCCTCTACTTGGGTCAAAGAGATTCTAGAGAAAAGGGAGGAAATAGTAACACATTTCATGCTAGACCTAGACCCAAGAAACCATTTGCTATCAACCCGACTTTTATTTTCATGTATTTAGAAAACATAAATAGACTCAAACCATTGATGTCATTTGAGTCAAAACCCAACTACTTTAATTGAAAGGTTGGTCTAGGTCATCCTTGGCACAACATGCAATGATGTCTCAGCTATTTGTGTTGGCAGTCCCGAACAACAAGAACATAAATACAGTCATAATCCAATCAACAAATTGAAATGTATGCATGAATAGCTTGCTGAGACATTATTGACAGGCTCATGTTAACCTCTGGAAACCTAATAGCTTTCCCTACCCTGATTGAGAAAAGTTTGCTTGTACAAATCATTCTCCAGTTCTCCAAGTACTAGAGCAGTCAACTTTGGATCAGTGACCTTAAACCCAAATGTGATCTTTTTTTTTTCATGGCCAAGTGAATAGCAAATATGACTTTGCTCTGAGAATGTAATTCTCTCAGGTTCCAGTTTGCCGTAGTTGACTAATATAACTTTTGGCATACAACACTAAATACAACTTATCAAACATTCAAAGATCAACAAACAAACTCCAGTACTCTACCTCCAATCAAGGACCTAGAAATTTCACGTTCTGCAGCAACTTGAAGAGGAATCTGAAATTTGAAATTAGGGTCCTCGTATTTTCCTCGCTTAGCTACAGAAGGGGAGTTCGTCTTGTCCTCGCACTTTTGGGGGTTGGGGATCGACGAGGGGTTCGGGGTTGTGGACGTTGATGTAGGCAGTGGTGGTGGAGAAGCGGGACTTAATGGCCTTGTCCATACAGAACATAAGGAAGATGAAGAAGAGGGAGGAGAAGAGCTGGAGGGAGGCGGACTTCTTGTGGCGCCATGACAGGATGGCGTTCTTCCTTAGCAAGGCTTTGTACTGCTGCACCATCAGCGGCAAGCCGCTCTTTAGCTCCATTGGAGAGGAAGAAGAGAGGAGACGGGACCTCTTATGCTCTGTTGCTCGTCGATTTGCTTCGCCCAGAAGGGGAGCAGGGAATGAAAGGGAGGCGAAGGCTTGGAGGGACGCGTCTCACCGACGGCTTCGGAGGCCAATTTATAGTGGGACAATTTATTTTTCTTCATTGATTTTCCTTAAAAGTGTTTTCTCTTTTAGAAATTACATGAGAACGGCCCAAAATACTTGTATTCCTTTTTAGAAATTAGACGAATCCAATCAACTTATCGTCCCTCAAATTGGATTTATGAAGTTCCTAAAATAACCAAAAAATAAAAAAAAACTAATAGAATAATTATTTATAACATATTTTCTTTTGATCGTAAAAAAATGAGGTAAATTCGATAAATTTTATGGTATTACGCTCTAGAATCAAGATGAAAATATATTAAATTAGACTACAAAAGGCCCTAGAATAATAAAAATTAATGAAGTAATTATTTATATCACATTGTCCTAGACTAAAATATATTGAATCTTGGATTTTGATGACGAAACTAATTGAATATGGTTTATTATCTAATTACGTTTTAAGTGATGTAGGTCTACTATCGATCTGTGGATCACATCAAGAATTAGCAGGTTGATTGACAGGATGAATCCGCATTGCTCGGAGAAATCACATCAAGAGATTGGGACGTCGGAAATGAGAGGAGGTCCCGATCGATAATCGACGAAGGCTTCGAACAAAGATATGATGAAAGTATCGGGCCAAGAAGAGTGGGAGTTGCGCTAAGGATATCAGGGGTTATGAAGGTCAGCTCGCCGATTAGGCAACAGAGCTCGCAAGAGAGGACTCTTCGATCGATCGTCGAAGAGGAGCCGAATGAAGCGTCGACCAATGGCGTGCTAGGTAATAGGAGGTTGATTCGTGTAACTAACTAGATCGAAAAGCGAGTTAAGGTTTTAATGTGTGGGGATTAACTATAATAATGATGAAAACATGGGAAAACAAAACCAAGTGATCAGAGTCAAATACGATCAGTCGTTGGGAGTTTGAGAGTGAATTTGTAGAGATGGAAGTTTGAAGATTCATCAGGAGCAGAAGGTGTATTGCCTATGGAAAGTCGGTCGAGAATGAGTAGGGAGCTTGCTGAAGGGTTTTTGGAAGTTCGCAGAGCTCACATATGTGTGTGAGAAAGATCGGAGCTTCTTTGAAGAAGCTCGTCAGGAACTCTTCAAGATCATCGTAAAGTTCAAGAGCTTGTTGGGAGTTCGAAGAGAATGGTGTCAGGGTTAGTCGGAAGACCATCGAAAGTTTGTCTAGGCTAGGAGGAAATGGAGGAAAACTTTGATGTCTTTGGACTTTGTATTAGTTTAGGAGATGTCTTTAATTTCGTAGTTAACATGTAATTAGGGTTATGATTAAATATTAATCTTATAACCCTGGTAGGGAACTCCTTCGACTCGGTGAATGTTATCTCAACTGATCAACGTGCCAACCCTACAATGGACTAGTTTGGAGTCGAGTTTAAGGCCTAACCGGGAGTGATGGACTTAATGGCGATGGCACTACCAGTTAGGCGGTGGCACTTCCTAGGTCTAGCTCCTATGTTGTCTTTGGGTGGTGGTACCACTTGGTGTCGATTGGGAAATCCGAGGGCGTCATCTCATGCGTAGTAGCAGAATAGAAAAAAATCCTAGATTTTAAGTGAAAGGTTCCATCGTCATGCGAAGATCGATGCATTAAAAATAAATCTGTTAATCTAAAAACTAGTCGTGTGTAAAAAAGAAAGTACATAGGAGATTGTATATCCCTGAATTTTTGTAGATCCATGGAGAGGATAAAGGAGGTCAAGCGTCCTCCTCTCTAGCGGTATCCATACAATAGCAGGATCGGGATGACAATGCTCCTCTTTGAAGCGAGGAGAACAGAAGGTAGTTACTAAAGAACCCTAGACCTATGGGCCGTTGGTTCCCCTATATATAAAGGCCTCTGTAAACCCTAATGGATCCTGCCCTATTGGGTATTGGATCTCCATCCAATTACCTAAGCCTCGGGTCTCTACCCAATAATCTAGGTCTTATTGAATATCATCCATGGGATCCAATAATATAGGGGCTTATTGGATATCTAATAAGATAGGAGCTCGAGCGAATATCTCATATTCGAACCTCTACTCGCTTGAAATCGCTTTTTGATAACACCTACCATATGTGTGTGACTCTCTAGGCTCAATATCAAATTTCATGTCGTGAGTCATACCTGTTAGAACTACTTCTAACTTAGTGAATTATTATCTTTATAATAATGCATCCGACTCAACGATTACGGACGTACTAGGTGCTAGTCATATGTGCCTGCAAACCAATCACAGAGACTCGGCAGATCTCTAGTGGGGATCGGGATCAATCGGTTATCCGTCTTAACATAATCTCGAGGGACTCGACCAATCATGTTAAGCCCATAAAGGTAGGCAGCTCTTGCCAATCACAACTCCTTATGATTCTCATCCTGTTCGACCTTCGAACTACCATGGCCTCAACAGACTCAACCAACCATGATGTTTGGTTAAGTTATCACCATCGTTACAAGATGAGTCTGATTAGGTGATATACTCTTGAGGAACTCGACCAAGCATATCATGTCCTCAGGTCACTGGTGACATCTCTATATCGTAGATAAGATAACAAAACGCGATATAGGTGAGTCTCGAGGGACTCGACCAACTCAACCTACACCGGGAATCGGTTCCTAGCTATAACGTTGGAAGGCCACATGGGTCAATCTTATTACCTCACGTTTACCGACTTAATATTATTAATAGAGGGGATTTTTGATTTGATCTCCTAACATAATGTGTCACACACATACGTATTTAATATATATATCTACATTATATGCAAATATATATATATATATATATATCTAGTATGTGTATAACTAATCACACATCACATGAGCAATCACACTAGATGATCATGGACCACATCCTAATGTGATCGAGGCCCAAGCCAGTGGGCCTAATCACTCACATCAAGATCTATGTGTGCTTGAGCGCATCTCCATGCCTTGTGATCGTTCATCTCGCTTTGTCAAATCCGTCGGCATCTCAAGCGCATCTCCATGTATCGAATCGTCGTCTCGACCTCATGGGTCCTACTATCTCTGCGCCTCCTCATGTAATTACAACATAATTACAAGCACGCAAGCCCGATAATAAACGAGAAAAATAGAGGCTCGCAGGCCCCAATAATAATAATCACATATACACACATCACATCACAGGTCCATGATCATCTGTCCACATCATACATCAAATGTATATTTTAATTTATAAGACTACTAGATAAAATAATAATGTTAATTAAATTATTTAATTAACATATAATTTTATGAAATCAAGGATATAGAGGAAATTTTCTAAATTTCAAGGGCATTTTGGTCATTCGACCATAAGGGATAAAATTAAAATTTCATAAATTCCTAGGGTATTTTTTGGTCATGTCAAAGGGGATCGACCAAAACCAAATTTTAAAATTTGAGAGGCAAAACTGTCATCTTTGCCCAAAAACCTAATACCTTTCCTTCAAGTTAGCCAGAGTTGCGGCCGCCGCCATCTGGTGGGCGACCACTACTACGGGCGTGCGCCCCGCTTTCGCCAGTGGCACCGCAGTGGTCTCCATCCGTGACAAGCGGCGTTGCCCTTTGCGGCGGTGCCCCTTGCGGGTGTGCCCCACACTGCGGCGCCGTCTCCCAGCGGCGCCCTCGGGCGGCTAGGCTAGCGGCGGCGACGCGCCCCTTGCGGTGCGGCGCTTGTCGGCGCCCCGCTTATCGCGGCGCTTACGCTATGGTTTGCGGTGCAAGCAAGCGGCGTCGACTCTGCGCGGAGCCCTCGACGCGAGCAACCAAGCAGTCTTTGCGTTGGCGCCCACGACCTACACGCAGCGGCCGGCCACCGCCTTTCGGCGCTACTATGTGTAGGTAGCAAGAGGCCTCGGCGCAGCGACCTTGCGATTCTTTGCCAGACGAGCAGCAGCAACAGCTTGCTGCCCTTTCTCACCCTTCGTATCAACGATTTTGGCATCAAAAATAGATCTAAAATACAACACACATAGTTTAAGATCCGATCTTTGCACGAATAACCTGGCTCTGATACCACTTTTGGGAAATCCGTTAGGGGAGCGACATCACATGCGTAGCGGAAGAACAGATAAAAAACCCTAGATTTTTCGTAGAAAGTTTTCATCGTCGTGCGAAGATCGGTGCGTCAAAAATAAATCCACGAAAACTATATGTGTTAAAGAAAATACATAGGGAGATCGTATATCCCTGAATCCCTACAGATCTGTAGGAAGGATAAAAGAGGTCAAGCGTCCTCTTCTGTAGCGGTATCCACACGACAGGGACTATGTCAATGTACCTCTCTAGGGAGAGGAGAATAGAAGGTGGCTACCAAAAGAAACCCTCAGCCTATAGAGCTTTGGTTCCCTTCTATTTATAGAGGCCCCATGTCAACCTTAATGGATCTTTGCCTTGTTGGGTATTAGATCTCCATCCAATTACCCAAGCCTCTTGGATTAGTGGGTCTTTACCTAATAATCTCTTATTAGCAATTATTGGATCTCATCTCAAAATCCAATAATTCAGAGGGCTTAATGGATATCGATAAGATAGAAGTGCAGCGGATATCTCATATTATTCGTACCTCTGCTCTAATCGTAACACCTACCATATTTGTGTGACCCTCTAGGCCCAATATCAAGCGGCTGCAGTGAGCCATACTTGCAGAACTCATTTCGACTCGGTGAATTATTATCTCTATAATAATTCAACCAACTCATCGATAGCGGGACAGCCAGGCCACTACGCCCACGGCCCCTTCAGCGATACAGGGAATCAATCCTTTGGACCTATCTATCGTGTTAGTTAGTATGTATCTATAGTCCTCATCCATCTAATATCCGAGAGACCTATACAGGGTATGGTCTTTGTATCGGACCCATATGGTCTCTCCTTAAGTCTTACTCTTGTCGGATTCTCAGAAGAACTCTTTCTCTCTCAATCCGAATAACCTTGGCCAAGGATTTATTCGAGCAAGAACACATGGGATATTTCTCTCATGATATCGAGAGTGGATGATCCTCTATTGACACTCAATAGCCCTCGTAAGGTTGGCTACCACTCCTAATGACCATAGATTGTACTAGATCTAAAACTTTCCAAACCTATAAGTCTGGTATCAAATAGTGGAGTACTTATATAGGACATCCTTGGTGTCTCAAGTCTAAGGACCGAGATACACTCTACTGGGACTACGGAATCATTTATCGATATGAGGTATCAATAACCATCCAGCATTTCGTAGGTGGATTAATCAGTGAACTCATTCTCCAATGAGCACCTGCACTATACCTTTAGTGTCCCCACACGAGTAGCTATGAGACTAACTACTTCCATCATATGGACGGGTATAAAGACATACTAGTCTATCCAGGTTATCTCGATGTCTTCTCGAGTAACCTATAACCAAGATAATTTAGGTCTATGTTTAAAAGTGAATTGGTCTCATTATCGTGATCTCATCACGATCCGATTCCCATTGCATTGCTTGAGATCAAGGATATCACAATATATGCAACATGCAAGATAAAGTGATAAAATACCTAATAATATGCAAAGAGAAAAAGTGCATATCAAGTCACAAGTGTCATCACTCATGTGATTGGCTTGCAGGGCGCATATAACTAGCATATCTTGCGTGTTGCATATATTGTGATGTCCTTGGATCTATGCAATGAGAATCAGATCGTGATGAGATCATGATAATAAGATCGATTCATCTTTAAATACAGACTCTAAATAATCCCGATCATAGGTTACTCGAGAGGGACATTGAGGCCGGATAAACGGGTGTGTTCTGTATATCCGTCCATATGATAGATGTGGCTAGTCTCATAGCTACTCGTGTGGAGACACTAAGGGTATAGTGTAGGTGCTCATTGGGGAATGAGTTCACTAATTGATCCACCTACGGAATGCTGCATGGATATTGATACCTCACGTCAGACAACGATTCCATAGTCCCAGTAGTGTATTTAATCCTTAGACTTGAGATACCAAGGATGTCCTGTATGAGTACTCCACTCTTTGATACCGAACTTATAGGTTTAAAAAGTTCCAGATCTAGTACAACTGATTATTAGGAGTGGTAGCCAACCTTACGAGAGCTATTGAGTATCAATAGAGGATCATCTCGCTTCTCGATATCATGAGAGGAATATCCCATGTATTCTTGCTCAAACAAATCCTTGGCTAAGATTATTCTGATTGAGAAAGAAAGAGTTCTCCAGGAGAATCCGATAAGAGCAAGACTAGATGAGAGACCGTATGGGCCTGACAGCACCATGCCCGGTATAGAGTCTTTGGGATATTAGATGGATGAGGGACTATAGATACATGGTAACTGAGGATAGATAGGTTCAAAGAATTGATTCTCTGCATCTGGAACATGGCGTAGTGGCCTAGTACATCCGCAATCGATGAGTTGGGTGAATTATTATAAAGATAATAATTAACTAAGTCAGAAGGAGTTCTGACAAGTATGACTTACGGTCAGCTCGATATTGGGCCTAGAGGGTCACACACATATGGTAGGTGTTGCGACGAGTAGAGATTCAGATATGAGATATCCGCTAAAGCCCCTATCTTATTAGATATCCATTAAGCCCCTGAATTATTGAATCCTAAGATGAGATCTAATAATTGCTAATAAGAGATTATTGGGTAGAGACTCACTAATCCAAGAGACTTGGGTAATTGGATGGAGATCCAATACCCAACAAGGGCAAGATCCATTAGGGTTTACAGAGGGCCTCCATAAATAGGAGGGAACCAAAACTCTATAGGTGGGGGTTCTTTTGGTAGCCACCTTCTGTTCTCCTCTCCCTAGAGAGGTGCATCGTCGTAGTCCCTATCGTGTGGATACCGCTAGAGAGGAGGACGCTTGACCTCCTTCATTCTTCCTACAGATCTGTAAAGATTCAGGGATATACAATCTCCCTAGGTATTTTCTTTTACACATGTAGTTTTTGTGGATTTGTTTTAGCGCACCGATCTACACACGATGACGAAACCTTTCTATAGGAAATCTGTGGTTTTGTTTTTGTTCTTTCACTGCGTATGAGATGTCGCCCATAGGATTTTCCAACACTAGGCCACTATATATGCAGTCCCAGACGATACAGGGAATCAATCCTTTGGACCTATTTGTCCTCAGTTACCATGTACCTATAGTTCCTTATCCATTTAATATCCAAGAGACCATATATTGGGCATAGTGCTATCAGACCTATACGGTTTTCAATCGAGTCTCGCTTTAATCGGATCTCCCGGAGAACTCTTTCACTCTCAATCCGAATGACCATGACCAGAGATTTGCCTGAGTAAGAACACATGAGATATTCCTCTCATGATATCGAGAGTGGATGATCCTCTATTGACACTCAATAGCTCTCGTAAGGTTGGCTTTCACTCCCAATAACCAGTTGTACTAGATCTGAAACTTTCAAACTTATAAGTCTAGTATCAAAGAGTGAAGTACTCATATAGGACTTCCTAGGTGTCTCAAGTCTAAAGACCAGATACACTATTGAGACTATGGAATCATTGTCTGACGTGAGGTATCAATGACCATCCAACATTTCATAAGTGGATCAATCAGTGAACTCATTATCTAATGAGCACCTGCATTGTATCCTTAGTGTCCTCACACGAGTAGCTATGAGACCAGCCACCTCCATCATATGGACGGATATACAGCACACCAGTCTGTCTGGTAATCTCGATGTCCCTCTCGAGTAACCTATGATTGGGATTATTTAGGGTCTGTGTTTATAGGTGAATCGGTCTCATTATCATGATCTCATCATGATCCGATTTCCATTGCACAGATCCAACGACATTATAATATACATATGAATAATATGAAAAAATATCAATAATCATAAGCAAAGATATTAACACGGCATATTGCAGGTGTCATCACTCACATGATTAGCTTGCAGGGCACATATAACTAGTAGTGTCAGAACACTTGGGCGGTGGTACCACCCAGTACACTGACCATGGCAGTGTGTCAGGTGGTAATACTGCCAGACTGAGTGGTGGTACCACCTAGTATTATGGTCAAATTAGCGGTGGTACCGCCAATACTCAATAAACCCGGGATGAGAAGTTTTTGGCTTCAAGTTTAAATTAGATTAGAGCTTATAAAAACTCCTCCCATCCTTGGGTTGAAAACACAAGCACAGAGATTTTAAAAGCAAGAAAACGCTGCAAAAAATCCTTCTAAACATCCCTACTCTAGTTCTCATTTGTATTTCACCGAAAGAGATGAGTGAAAGTGCTTGTAAGGGTTATCTCCCAAACCCGTCAAAAAGAGAAAGCACTATAAGGGAGTCAGTCCTCGCCCATTGGCAGAATAATAGCTAGTGGAAAACTAGTGACCTCAAGTAAAGAGGAATCGGAAAGTAGACATAGGTCGTATAACCGAACTACTATAAATCTGTTTGCGTTTATATTCTTGCAATTTATTTTACTACAAATCCTCTTCACTTTGATGCTCTACCTCCTTATAGTCTTCTTACAAATCACTTCAAGTTTAAAGTATCCTTCATTACATATTTAATCAAAATGAAATATCTTTCTTTTCATATGAAGTTTCTAAAAGTTTCTTAAATCGTCAAAATTTATCATTCTTAATCACTACACTAATTCTACCACCCCCCTAAGGTGAAATTAGACAAAATCTATTTAAATGATATTACACTCAATCATAGAATGAACACCATAAAATTTATTAGACTCAACTTAATCTTTTGACATTCTAAATAAATATGATGTAACAAGGATTACATTGGTTTTTCTAGTTTTGGGTATTTTTGGAAGTTTCTAAGTTAATTTGGTACATTTTAGATTGATCTTAAAACCAAGTATAATATCGTTTATTTATGACTATAATAGTATAAGTTTGTCCAACTTATCTCAACATTTTATATAACAGACAAATATGATATAAATAGTGCTTCCATTAATTAAATTTATTTTTAGATAATTTTAAATATTTTAAGCTTAATTTGGATAGATTCACACTCAAACTTTATAAATCATGTAATAATTTTAAAGCATAAGTACATACTTAACCTTTTGTCATATTCGGCCCTCTCATAAATTCTGAAAAGAGAAGTGATAAAAACCAATTATAGGTGATTTTTATGAATAAATTATCCTTTATAATGATATATAAATAATTATGTATATTAATTATATGAGAATAGGTAATTGAACTGAGTATACATAGATAGTATGTGATTCGGATGATAGACTTACGATCGAGGAATATTTTGGGAGAGTTTAAGCTAAGAAAGATCTTGGTATTATATTGATCGGCTCACAGGATGCATGCGATGAGTGGATAACTCATGCATTCCATGTGCAAGGCAAAAACATTTCCTATCAGGATTAAAACCCTCCTGTGATTTTAACTCCCATTTATTTGTATCTAAAATAATTTTAAAATTTTTAAAAATATAACGTATAAGTTTCTCCCTTCAAATCTGAGTTAACAAACATTAAAATCTACTAATATAGTATACTAATTCATAATAAATTATTAATATAATAATATATAATTTAAGTTTTAAAAAAACTAAGATCATCATTGATGGTGGGAGAAGATATCATTGTGAAAGTGACTACCAACAGTAACACCGAATTATTGCTACATAATAAGGTATCGCATGCATGCAGCCTCTTTCGATTGATCGTTATATCATCCAAACCAGTCACTTTTCTCACTCAAGCTTTTTTATCCTTCCAAATTTAGTCTCGATCTTTTTCTCACCTGTTGTCTTGTTAATCTTATGCTCGATTTCATTCTCAATATATTATCTTTTAAAAATTTATTTTGATCTAATTTTAATTATACTAAATTATATGTTCTGAGTGTTTATAGTTAAAACCTAACATTGTAAGCCCAATCAAAATCATGAGTTTTTCTTTGATATTCTTGCCTTTCTATCTACCGACTGAAAAAAGTTCTTTATCCTTGATTTTTAAAGATTGTCTTTCCTTTATAATTGCTTGATGTTCTCTTGCCTATGCTTACTTCCTACAATTTTGTTGATTAGATTTCACACACTCGTGAGCCACTTTATATGACTAATCTACTTTGAGTTGAAACATTAACCTCAATTAATTCAGACAATTTATCCACCTAAATTTCATTAATTTTAATTTCATTTATCACTCCATTGAGGAAGGACTTACTGGCCTTCTTAACAAGCCTTTTTCTTGCCAATACTTAATTCTAATTTCTTTTTAATAAGCATCTTGGCAGAATATATTAATAAATATGATATAAAAAATATAATATTGGAAAGAGAAATGATAACAAGTTGTCATTGTTATCTCAATCAAAGAAATTATGATAATATGTTATCATAATTTTTATCATAGAAATTATGATAACGTATTATAATTTTTTTAATCATAATAATATCCTCATGATTTCGTCCATGATTGGAATGCATATCTTACATTTATTTTTATTAAAAAATCATCATATTATCCTTATTTTGTAATTACTGTTTACGCATATATTCATGCAAAATATCAACTAGTCATTTCTTTCAAATATAATATGAACATGTATTACCAAATATGTTCATACAACCTAATTGTTGCTTTTGAAAACTTCTTTGGTGTTGTGTATTTGTTAGGAACAAAAAGAAAAAAAAATTCCAAAAACTTCTTTTACGCAAAGAAAACAATTTATTATATTCAAATATGTATTAAGGAAAATAAGAAAAATATTTTTTTCTTTAATTTCATGGCTTAAAATAGAATTTGTAAGGAAAAAAAAATCGTTTTCCATCATTTTCTCTGCAACCGAAACTCTCACTGCGCCCAAACCTCCCATCTCCGAAGTCAAACGGTGCTGCGTTGACCATTGTATCCTTCGTACGTACATTTGCGGCCGTCGCATGATCCAGCGATTGTTTTCCTCCCCGTGTGCAGCCATGCAAGAGAAGTCATGCCGTCCCGAGAATGCCCTATAAATCCCCTCTCCCTTCTTTCAAGCTTGCAGACCATTGATCTTTCGAGAGAGACAGAAGCGAACCGGGAGGTAGACGCCAACACATTTCCTGCGAAGGCGAGACAGAGAAAGGAATCGATGGAGTCATCGTCCTCCTATTCGTCCCACGGCGCCGCCAGCTTCTTCACCCAAGCCAATGTTCTCCACCGCAAGAACCTCACCTTCCAGGTTCCCCTTCCTCTCATCAACTTGATTTCGTTTCCTGAGCGGAGTGGCGAAATGAATAGGAATAGAATCTCCTTTTGTGTTCTTTCCCCCATGGGCTTCGAGCCTTCTCATTGCTTGCCTGTATGCGTGTCCTCTTATTGCAGAAGCGAAACCTGAAGACCAACATCGGGATCGTCGCGTTCCCCATCTTCCTCTGCGTGGTGATCATCCTCATCCAGAATGTGGTGGAGGCGGAGATGAACAAGGGCATGCATCAATGCGGGTGCCAGGGAGGGGTCTGCGGCATCCAGTACTCATCGCTGGATCAGTTCGACGCATGCCCCATCTCCAGCCCCTTCGAGTGGCCGGCGCTCCATCAAGTTCCGCGCCCCGAGTCTCGCGCCGTGACATCCGATCACCCCACCCCCGCGGGCCTGCCCGATGAGTCTTGCAAGGTCTCGCTGTCTTGTCAGGCGTCCGTACTTTTCACCCGCGGCAATCAATCCTTCGCACAAAGTATCCGATTCTCTTGCCATGCTTTTGTTCCGGAAATCCATCACAATATGATTACTGCCCGCGAGTAACATTCTAAACCGAAATTGATCTTTGTTGGCAGTTCTGGCGCAGAGTCCGTTTCTGAGTTCTTCCTCCGCATTGAACCTCTCGGATTTCCCCAGCAGTTTGTCTACTTTCATTCTTGTAAGATCTTAGAACCAATGCTTTTTCGTAGTTTGCTGTTATCATTCGTAATTAGAGGCAAGATTGGTTCTTTCCTTGACCTTTCCAGGGGACCGACACATCAATGGGAAACACAGTTCATGGAGCCTGCTTTTGTCTCTGAGAGACCCTTGTATCTCATCCAACCTCAATGTGCATCAAATGCAACAAGTCCAATTTCCTTTAAAATTGCCAACAGATCAATTGAGCTAGGTAAAATATTTTCTTGCCGAGAGCAAGACTACTTAGTTTTCTTCCTCCTCCTGTTCCTTTTCCTTGTCAACTTATAGTTTCCATTTGAGGTCTGGTATATTGTAGATTATTCAATCTGAGACCTGGTCTTCTGTCATGTTGAAATCTTTATTTGCACAATCGCCTGTGGTGAGGTTTTGTTGGTATCTCAACAGCCACATGGTGTGTACATTGGTAATACACAGAAGTGTCCTTTGCATCTTCTTCTACAAGAAAGAGATGCCTCATAAAAATATAGAATCTTTCCCCAAATATATAAAAAAGCTATTTCTTTTGCGTTGGTTGCTTCACGTCATTATCTATTGCTTGCTTCCAACTGCATGCTGATTTCTGAAAATTCTGAAACAGTAGGCAACTCGCCAACTCGCTTAGCATCATTAAGGTGCTAGAACAAATGACTTGTGCTTTAATTAAAAATATTCAAGTGGCATACTGATGACTGAAGTATAGGACTCTGCATTATCATATTCTCATCAAATACTTAATTGACAGATCTGGCAAAAAAGCCTCTATTGTTTGTTCGTTCTAGAATCTGAATGTGACTATTGGCTTTAGCATATTGCCAACAATTTTCCCTTTTTTTTAATTCCATGGAAACATGAATGAGCTTCCTGTTTCAGCTTATGACCAGATGAAAATGTTTGGAATTTTTGCATGATGTTTGAGCCCTTTTAGACTTGTTCCTTAATATAATATTAAATAAAATTGACGAGGATCAACCACTTTTAAAAAAATTATTTGGAAACCTTTTTCATGTATTTTGTGTTCCAGGTGATGATGTTGATGTGTCATTTATGATTTATAAATGCACCCAGAATGCGAGCCTGAACTAAAAGGAAATTTAAATTTCATGTCCTTGATCTTTTACAATATTAATTAATCCAAAATTCCTCAAATCTATGTACATTCAAAATTTGTACTGCAATCAAGCTTATTCTGAAGATTTCATGGAATCGGGTGATGCATAAAACTATGCTTGCCAGAACCTTTACTTCCTTTAATTAAAATTAAATGAAAGTTTATTTGAAATTATATTCTTCATCTTGTACTATTTTAATGTTGTAGCTTTTGTTAAAAAAAGAGTTATATTCTGAATCTGTATTCTTTGAAATGACAACAGAGTTACAATGATCAAGGATTCATTTTGTGGTGTGATAACTCATCGTTGATAAATGATGAGTTGTTTAAAGGTTTTACCAACAAGGAAATTCAGAGAAGAAAATTAATGAGTTCATTGCAGGTTATCTTTTTGAATGGCTTCAAATTTTTTCCCTTTTGCGTGTGTCTGTACGGGGCTGCTTATACCAGTATGTTCTTTCTCTTGCAGCCTATGACTTCTTGAACTCTGATGAAAACTCTTTTAATCTAAATATTTGGTACAACCCAACGTATAATGATGGCGATGGTTACCTGGTGCGCGTACCTCGCTCGGCGAATCTGGTATGTATGAGACTGTTGTTATAATCTCTGATATTGCAAATAATGTTCTGGTTTGTATTAGCATCAAACAGTTGGCCAATGGCTTCTAAAATCAGTAATAAGTATGACGACGGTATTCTTTTAAGGGCATTTTAATTCATCTTTTTTGATTGTTTCATCTGGTTAAGGTGATAAGTGTTCTCTGCCTTGTAAAACAGCACGGATAAGTTTGACTGACAAAATTAAATATATTACTTGTTGTAACTCTTATCCCTGGGACATAGAGTGAGCTATTTGTGTGAGCGGTTCTCCATGCAAGTGTTTGAGTTGGTATTATTCTATTCAGACTCTCAGTGCTCCATTAAGACTAATGTTCTCACAAAGTGGTTTTACCTGTTATTGTGTCTTTATATTATCTTTGTTAACAAGAATAATGTATGCTATTCTTACTGTTTGGTAAAAGTAGTGGTTAACACTACTTTTACTGATGGGTGACCTTTAATGTTTAGTTAAGATGTGTATCCCAAGTCCTAGGTACCAAATGAAATTGAAAAATGGAATGCACATCACTGTAAAGCACATGAGCAGTAGCTTGGGCTCCAAGAACAAAAAGCATAATGGACTTTCTGTGGAATCATAGCATTCTTCAACTGATGAGTACAACTCGAAATTCTTTAATTTGAAAATGCTGCCTTTATACTAATAGGTATTCTTTATTCACTTCCGTGGTGTTACTTTGATTACTTGTCAAGTAATCTTACTTGATACTTACTAGTAAAACAGAACCTAATCCTAGTTTGTGGTTTTCTCATACCTTTAAATATATGATTGATATGAATTCAATGAAAATTTAGTAAGAATCATCCTTATCAAGAATGTAAATCCTTATCAAGATTGATATGATACCTTTAAATCTCCATTTATTCTTTATCAAGAATGTAAGATCATCCTTTCCAAAGGACCAAAGTAGTAGTGTTGTACATAGGTAGCATCAGAGAAGAAACACATGTAGCTCGTCTCCCTTTCGGATTTTGTCGAGATGTGTATCGTCAAGCTAAACATCTTTTTATGTTCCTGTTTGATTCAGGTGATGTTCGTGTTGTGATCCATAATGTGTTCTTAAGTTGAGGTACAAAGGAACAACTGAAAGTGTATTTGCCTTTTTAGAGCCATCAGATCAGTTTACAAAAACTTATTTGCTTTTTTAGAACCATCCATCGATCCATCACTATTGGGTAACACAATTTGGTTGCAAAGAAATATTCAACTATGTTCTACGTGTCTGAGAAGAAGGGTGTAAATGTATGAACAAGAAGTAAATGCCCAGACATCAACGACATCAGGAATCATGTATTACCACACAGGAATACTTATTGCCCATATCTAATTCGATGTTTCTAATGGTCTGGACATGCACAAAAACGTAAGAAAGTGAATACAACACACCAAAATGTACACTTGGAAACTAATTTGAATCTACGACGAATCCCACACGAACATCGTGTAAGCCTCTGCGCGAAGGTGCTTGATTCACTGTCAGTCAAACATTCGGTGGCACATCAGTCACAGGTGAATGCCCAGCGATGCAAAGTGTTCCAGTGTCATCCTGCCCCCAGTAGACTTCTATCATCAGGCCTCTTGGATGCTCAGATGATTCTGTTCCAGGAATTCCAACAAACCTGGCACCTATTGGAATCTGCACGATTGCTATTGGTGAGCAACATTCCAGTCGTTCTCAAGTTTGGATTTTAGAAGATTTATCATAGGTTCTAGAGCCATCAAATACTATCTATCTCATACTTCCATGTATGCCACAAAAATTTCTCCCAGAACTTAGATATTTTTCTATTACTGGATTGGAATCTATTACTAGTGCCGCATTGTCATTTTTGTTCTCAATCCTCGATGACATGAGGCATATGATAACAGATTAATTGCTTTATCAATTCATGCAACCAGAAATAGAGTTTTAAAACAATATCCTCATATTCTGCACTGCAGATTCTGACCTGAATTGAGGATCCAGATGACAAGTTCAGGGTAACTAGGTTCTCCTCAGTGGAAGAACTTTCCAGCTCTGCCAGTTTTGCTATGTTTAGAAACACTTCTTCAAGTGTTGTTAGACCAAGTTGTATGTCCAAAATGCCAAATTCCTTTTCTCTATCTTGGAGCTCTGCAAAAAAGTTCTGCCACAAAAAAAAACTAGATACGTAACCATATATAAAACATAGTGCGTCTCCAGCCAAGGACACATAAATTCAAAACATAATATCATGAAATTACTGCAAGAAGCTCCTCTTTGTTGTGGGGTATGGTGAAAGTCAAAAATGTCTTCTTCTCCTCTTTAGGCTCCACATCGAGTCGCTGTTAATTTCATTCCTATGTCAGTCTATAACTTACTAGAAAAATCATAAAAGAGGACATTTTTGAAAATGCATTGAACTTACATCTTTGAAGAACTGCTTCACAAACTCAAGGTCAGGATTGTATAGTGGTGTGCTACCATAAACATTGTGAGTTTGACCTAGTGTGTTCCTAAGGAAACTTATATTAGCAACATAACCAGTTCCAAATCTAGATTTGAGTCGTATAGAGGTTCCTATACACCTTAGTTTTCCCTTGGCCATAATGGCAATCCGATCACTTAAAATGTCAGCTTCCTCCATAGAATGAGTTGTCAAAACAATAGCTCGTCCTCTTTTTGCGTCCTCTATTATGTCCCAAACACGCCTTCGAGTGATTGGATCCATACCAGTAGTCTACACCAAACATAGGCCAAACCAATAAAAGATTCACTCGAGAGATACTGTGACAACAAAGATATGAAACTTATTACTAACAGGTACCCAAGGCATTCTTCAGTTGTTTACAACTTCTATTAAAAACTGTCATCTTGTCACTTTTTCTTCAAATTGAATTAATATATTTCATATCCAAGTCATCAGATAGTTCTCAAAAATACATTGACAAATCAAATACTAGTATGTTCTATTTTTGTTGCTGATGAGATATATTGGAATATTACTGTAACAACCTTTGTTAAGAAAAAAATATGGCTAAAATGTGTCAGAGGCTTAAAGACACAATAACAAGACAAGAAGTAGAAAATTTTGCGTTAATGAGCATAGATTTTGTTACAAAGACAAAAGGATCAGGAATTTTACCCCATGGGGCAAGAAAAATGGATAGACTCATCCATTCATTTCATAAAAGGATACTTATCTAGTGCCAATAACAGAATCATGTTGAGATTGCACTTCTTCATATATGCACGTCAAAAACTACTATATTGGCAATCATTGTAATATTATTTTTTTGATAGACGAATATAAAAGGTATGATAGTATAACATTACAGAGAAATTTTTGAAACAGTAGTTTCATAATAATGCTCTCACAAAGTCTATTATCCTTTAAAGTGAAAATAAAGGAAATTATCAAATATAGCTGATCCACGTCTGCAAATATCAAATGTCAAGTTGCTTAGAAAACAAAAAGAAAAGAGAATAGTAAAACAAATTTCTCACCTTAGGATGTCTTTTGTTATTTAACATGTAATATCCAAATTGTGTTATCTTTAGAAAGATGTAGATGAATTTCAACTTTCAATTTCTGAAGGTCATGACAGACTGTAAAGAATTTCCCATGAACTTGTCGAGGCCAATGCTTCCCCTTCCTTTTCTCTCATTTTCCTATGCTCCTACAACATAACTTTGTGATTGAACAAGAGAACCACCACATAAGAACAAAGCATATTGGCTCATGAACATTTAGTTTCTTATTAATCATATCTCTCTCATCACTTCAGGAAAGGAGAAGCTTTAGTGTGATCTACTGAATAAAAGGGGGGAATATGAAAACACTGGATCCTTGGGGAGATTCAAGCCATTCTGGAACTAGTTTCTGCAGAGTCAGAACTTAGAATGAGAAGCCTAGATGACTCATGAAGATATCCGACACAATTGTTTAAACTTTAAAGATGACTTAAAGCAGGTAGAACTGATATTGTGGAAAAGAAACCAAAAGCACCAAATATTCTTGGCAAAAGAAAATAATGATCGTGTATGACAGTGAACTTTCAACAGTGACTTACTGGCTCATCCAAAAAGACCAATTTTGGATCTCCAATGAGGGCTATTGCAACACTGAGCCGACGCTTCATTCCTCCACTATAGCTTCCAGATCTAACTCGAGCAGCAGCAATGAGTTTTACATCCGCTAATGACTTTTCAACTACCTGAATTACCAAAAAGCATATTCAATTTGAGTAATTAACCATCCTAGAGCAATATATATATATATATATATATATATATATATATATATATATATAATATTAACACTTCTTAGTTGAAATAAAGTTCCTTTAGTTCATAAATGTTTATAAAAATTGTGTCAACTCCAGATGTAGTGTTCTTGCATACGTGTGTGTGTGTGTGTGTGTGTGGATTTTGGAGGAGAAAGGAGGGCATATTTTCCACCAAGAAATTCCACTTCAAAAGTTTGTATTTAACCGGATTGAAGATTATTATAGATACTGTTTAACAAAAACAAGGATGAAATGCTAGAAGGGTCTTGAGCACCTACTGATTTAATTGTAGATGGAGGCAAACCTTTAATACTAGCAAATAGATGCAAATGTTCTAGAGCTGATAATTCATCCCATAAGATATCAAACTGCCAAACAGAGAAGAATCTATAATCAGAAACTAATCAGCTTTGTTTTTCAAACAGTTAAACTATGGCTTTAAAGAGCTGGCCAACTTAATTCTGGAGGCAAATGAAGCATACCTGGGGACAGACTCCAATCATCCTTCGGATATTTGACATACCCACTGAACTCCGAACAGAATATCCATAAATTAATGCTGTAAGTAGGTAGTGTGACTTAGCATCATGATCTTTTTACTGGTTGTGCACAACAAAATTATATGCTCAAAAAAGAAGATGATTTTACCATCTCCTCCTGTAACTGGTGTAATACCAGTAAGACAGTTAATCAAGGTAGTTTTCCCGGCTCCGTTAGGTCCAAGAAGGCAAAACAGCTGATCTTTTGCAAGGTTTACCCATATTCCCTGAATTCATCAATAGGAAATTTTCTGGAGTTATCAATTCTCAATTGGGAAATGATTGAGCAATAAATCCACAACACAGAGAAGTTCTAGCACAAACTGTCAAATGAAATGGACAAGATATGAAGCACCTTGACAGCATGATATGGTGAAGACCTGTTGCACTTGCAACAACGAATTTTGTTAGTGCCTTTGTATGTCTTTGTTAAGCCATGTATTTGAACTGCAACATCTGTTTCAACTTCACCATTTGCTGCTTGTCGTTTCACAGCATTTTCCTCTGTGAGGACATCCTTGTCATTTGGAGTAGCATCATCCAATGGCGGGATTGAACCAGAGCAGCTACAAAGACCACCTTCTGTAAAATGTATTATGGAATATCAATATTACGAATTCCTATGATTTCATAATAAAAATGGAACAAAAGTGAGTTTATAATTTAAAAAGATCATTCTTACCTATGACCTTGTTTCCATCTTTCCCAGTCCAGTATGAGGGACTCAAAAAATAAAATATTGATTTTCTGACACCATTTGAATTTGGAATAATATTGTCGAAGTAAATTGCCAAAATGAACCATAAAAAGAATGTTGATATGAGCCACCTATAGATATCTTCTTGTTTGATATACACAGTAAATGTCAGACGTGAAGGAGATTAATGGCAAATTTTCTACTTGGGATAAACTCCAAACATACAATAGTTATCACACAATTAGGCTCAAATGTGGTGCATTCTCCACGGTTGTGCCAACTGATTCCTTTGCCTTCAGAGGTAGCCGTTGCATTGCCAAGCAAACCAAGAGCTTTGGCAAGAAGGTTTGGGGGGAATAGAGACCATACAACATGATATATTTTTGAGAAGTTGCTAGAATATGGAAACACCCCTACTGTAACGAGCTGCAGTGATGAAATACGTTATTCCATTTGTAAATCAGCACAACTAAAGCTTCACTTCCAAGCTACAGTAATTACTATGAGAACTTCACCTGAGTTAGAAAACCAATTATGAATATCGAGAACCCAACAGTCGTGGCTGATGATGACTTGCTAATGAAAGTTGATGTCATGAAAGCAAAACTTAGCTGCAAAGGAGGTCATAAGTAAGATATAAGTAATATTGGCATCAACATATAGCAAAAGCAAGGAAGAAGTTCAAAAGACAATACATATCCGAAACAAGGCTAATCAAGTGCTCAATATAAATGCACCTAATACGTGAAGAAGTTACATATGATAGAAACAAAAAAGTACCATATTAAGTTGGAAGAGGAAGAATAACAGGAACAGAATAGCAAAGCTGTTATGTAAGAAAAAATTGAACTGAAACATCATGCCAAAGAGAACTGTGAAAAGTGCTGCAAGCAGTGTCAGGAGAGCCTCCCATGTAAACCAAGAGAGCCAATAAGCAGAATCATATAGACCCATTATGGTCATAGCCTGTGAATGTGCAAAGAATATGAGAACCAGTATATTGGATTTACAAGTACAACATGTCAACAAAAGGTATACTAAAGATTAGGATGAGCATAAATTATAACCTGATGAAGCCGAAGTTCTTTTTCTGAAACCAAAGAACTAATTTGAAACACAAAACCAAACATAGCAATGGCAAGGAAAAAGGTTGGTCCTGCTTGAGCAACAACAGAAAAAGTTTCTGTGGCTGGGTGAGCAAATTCTTTAAACCCCACAACCCATTCAAAGTTTGGATCTGCAGCAACAAAAGACCAATGAGTAACAGAAATGGTGAAATATAAATCAAATAACCAAGAAGCTTCTGAAGGCTTAAAGGAATAATACTAAGATCACTAAGGCAGCATAGATGGTCAATAAGAAAGCTGAATTGCCTTTCATTCAAAGTAGTTTCTCTTATATGATTTTCCTCTACTTGGGTCAAAGAGATTCTAGAGAAAAGGGAGGAAATAGTAACACATTTCATGCTAGACCTAGACCCAAGAAACCATTTGCTATCAACCCGACTTTTATTTTCATGTATTTAGAAAACATAAATAGACTCAAGCCACTGATGCCATTTGAGTCAAAACCATCACAACCCAACTACTTTAATTGAAAGGTTGGTCTAGGTCATCCTTGGCACAACATGCAATGATGTCTCAGCTATTTGTGTTGGCAGTCCCGAACAACAAGAACATAAACACAGTCATAATCCAATCACCAAATTGAAATGTATGCATGAATAGCTTGCTGAGACATTATTGACAGGCTCATGTTAACCTCTGGAAAACTAATAGCTTTCCCTACCCTTATTGAGGAAATTTGCTTGTACAAATCATTCTTCAGTTCTTCAAGTACTAGAGCAGTCAGATTTGGATCAGTGACCTTAAACCCAAATGTGATCTTTTTGTTTTCATGGCCAAGTGAATAGCAAATATGACTTTTCTCTGAGAATGTAATTCTCTCAGGTTCCAGTTTGCCGTAGTTGACTAATATAACTTTTGGCATACAACACTAAATACAATTTATCAAACATTCAAAGATCAACAAACAAACTCCAGTACTCTACCTCCAATCAAGGACCTAGAAATTTCACGTTCTGCAGCAACTTGAAGAGGAATCTGAAATTTGAAAGTAGGGTCCTCATATTTTCCTCGCTTAGCTACAGAAGTGGAGTTCGTCTGGATCCCATAGCTTATGGCGGTCGAATTCCTCTCCACGAAATTCAAAGCACCAGGGCACCTCATAGGATTGCTTTCAAGCCATGCGTCAACTTCAGCAGGAGTTCTAAAAGATTTGACCTACGACATCCACAAGCAAATCGCTATGTCCAAAATAAAAGAAAACCCAAAAACGTTTTCCTCAAAAGATAAAACAGATAGCGTCTAAAATGTAGGTCGTTGGCTGATTAACAAAAAAAAAAATGAAAATACAATCACGTTTCTAAAGCTGAAAAACAAAGATCTGTGGCTTAAAGACGGATAAGTTTTGCACTGAACTTAAATATGGAGAAATGGGTGAAAAACCATCGATACTCGGAACATTATTCAGCCATCAACTATAACAAAGGCTGGTTCCTGAAATACATCCTCAAGTGATTGGGAAAATCGAATGTCCATTAGTTTTTGTCCTTGAAGCATCTACTGAGGAATGGGGAGACATCATTGGGACGAGGGAAGATCAAAGAACACATTTTTAAGCAAGAATCAGGTAACGCATTTAAGCTGTTCAGCAGAATTATTGATTTCAAGGACACCAAAATCGACACCAATCTACTTCAGCTTTATGGCAAGGAGAAATAGGATTTCGGAGATCCTACTACTTATAATGACAAGATGTGCTGACCTTATCAGTGGGGATCTCTCTTCCGGGATTGTTCTTCATGATAGCGGAGACGATGTCGGCGACGCGGGCGCTGTCGTTGCCGCTCCAGAGGAAGTCGTAGCAGGGGGTTTTGACGAAGAACTTGTCCTCGCACGGGGGGATTGGGGGGTCGACGAGGGGTTCGGGGTTGTGGACGTTGATGTAGGCCGTGGTTGTGGAGAAGCGGGACTTAATGGCCTTGTCCATCCAGAACATAAGGAAGATGAAGAAGAGGGAGGAGAAGAGCTGGAGGGAGGCGGACTTCTTGTGGCGCCATGACAGGATGGCGTTCTTCCTTAGCAAGGCTTTGTACTGCTGCACCATCAGTGGCAAGCCGCTCTTTAGCTCCATTGGAGAGGAAGAAGAGAGGAGACGGGACCTCTTATGCTCTGTTGCTCGTCGATTTGCTTCGCCCAGAAGGGGAGGAGGGAGTGAACGGGAGGCGAAGGCTCGGAGGGACGCGGCTCACTGACGGCTTCGGAGGCCGTTACTGAGGCCAATTTATAGTGGGACAATTTATTTTTCTTAATTGATTTTTATTAAAAGTGTTTGCCCTTTTAGAAATTACATGAGAACGTCCCAGAATACTTGTATTCCTTTTTTAGAAATTAGATGAATCCAATCTACTTATCGTCCCTCAAATTGGATTTATGAAGTTCCTAAAATAGTCAAAAAAAAATCTAATAGAATAATTATTTATAACATGTTTTCTTTTGATCGTAAAAATTTGAGATAAATTCGACAAATTTTATGGTATTACGCTCGTAAATGAACGCGTTTCTCCATTGCAGAATCAAGATGAGAATGTATTAAATTAGACTACAAAAGACCCTAGACTAATAAAAATTAATGAAGTGATTATTTATATCACATTTTCCTTCTAGACTAAATTCTAAGGTGAAATTAGATAAAATCTATAGTGTTGCACTGATAAATAAATAAATGATGTTACACTCAATCATAGAATGAAGTGTTCTATTTTCATGTTATTTCTAACTTAGTTTATTTATGAGGATAACACCATAAAATTTATTAGACTCAACTTAATCTTTTGACATTCTAAATAAATATGATATAACAAGGATTACATTGGTTTATCTAGTTTTGGGTATTTTTGGAAGTTTCTAAGTTAATTTGGTACATTTTAGATTGATCTTACAACCAAGTACAATATCGTTTATTTATGAATATAATAGTATAAGTTTGTCCAACTTATCTCAGTCTTTTATATAACAGACAAATATGATATAAACAGTGATTCCATTAATTAAATTTATTTTTAGATAATTTTAAATATTTTAAGTTTAATTTGGATAGATTCACACTCAAACTTTATAAATCATGTAATAATTTTAAAGCATAAGTGCATACTTATCTTTTTGTCGTATTCGGCCCTCTAATAAATTCTGAAAAGAGAAGTGATAAAAACCAATTATAGGTGATTTTTATGAATAAATTATCCTTTATAATGATATATAAATAATTATATATATTAATTATATGAGAATAGGTAATTGAACTGAGTATGAGTGTTTATAGATAGAATGTGATTCGGATGATAGAATTATGACTGAGGAATATTTTGGGAGAGTTTAATCTAAGAAAGATCTCAGTATTATATTGATCAGCCCATAGGCTGTATGCGATAAGTGGATAACTCATGCATTGCATGTGTTAGGCACAATCAGGATTAAAACCCTCCTATGATTTTAGCTCTCATTTATTTTTTTATCTAAAATAATTTTAAAATTTTTAAAAATATAATATATATTTTTATAAGTTTCTCCCTTCAAATCTAAGTTAACAATTATTAGAGTCTACTTACATAGTTAGAGTCTACTTACATAGTATGTTGATTCATAATAAATCATTAACATAATGATATATGTAATTTAAGTTTAAAAAAATTTAAGAACATCATTGATGACGGGAGAAAGCATCGTGGTGAAAGTGACTACCAGTAGTAGCACCGAGTTATTGCTACCTAATAAGATATCATATGCACGTAGCCTCTCTTGCATTGACGGTGAGCTTAGGAGCTTCGGTCTTACCTCACGTAGATGTGTGTCGATTACTCTGACACTTAGTACGTAGTGGTCTCCTGATCCCTCTTCGTTCTCTTAAGTATCTTCATCCCACCGCCTCCTACTTCATCCTCTCTGGTGCCCTCACATACTGCACTTATGACGTAGTGATATAGCTCTCACCCATATTTGCTTTCGACCTTTCTTACTTTTGTCTATTCAAGAGAAAAATGACTTACAAGATATGGTAGTACTCGTCGGGATTGAAGCGAGTGTCATTCGCAATGACGAGTACTACCATAGTGGACGACGTGGTAGCATGCATCCTAGAATTGGCGAGCTAGATCTATCAAATGTCACTCGTCAGCTCTAGGGGATGAAGACGCCCAGAAGGAAGAAGAGGGACCAGGAGACTACTGTGTGCCTAATGTTGGGCTAGCAAATGCATATCCACCTAAGGCAGGATCAGAAGCTCTTGAGCTTATCGTCAGCATGGGAAAGACTACATATGTATGGTGCTTTGCTAGGCAATAGTGGCTTGGTACTACCGTTGGTGGTTGCTTGCACAATGATGCTTCATTCTATTATTGGCGGTGATTTTAGTTTTTTTTACTTAATTATTATTATCATTATATTAATAATTTATTATAACTTAACATGTTATATAACGATACTCTAACATTTGTTAACTTAACATGATAAAAAAAACTTATATGTTATGTTTTTAAAAATATAAAAATTATTTTATATATAAATAAACTATAAGAACTTAATAGGCCATAACCAAATCACATTGACATAAAATAGACTTTTAACTCTTTAATATGAAAGATACACCAAAGTCGAAACCATCAATGGCTAGAAAGAGTGCAAGATCACGCAAGGTTTCGACCTACAAGTTATCCTAATAGAGTCCATTTCGGATCCTATTTAATTTGGAAGGATTCAATTCTCTTTTCATCTTCACCTTCTGAGTTTGATGCCTCACCTCCATGTTCTTGACGTTTTAAGTTATCATTGGAAAGTGATCATATGTGTTGATTAATAGTTTTGCCTCTTGTATCATGGAATTAGTGATTTATATTTGTCCATTTTACGTAAAGTAGTTTGATCTTGATAGGACAAAGCCGTTGAAAACTGGATGTCGGCCTCCACGTACGTCCTCCTATTCTGCCATTTCATGCATGCAACCTTCTTTCTTGATGCTTTCTTCACCACAAAGACGTGGATTCCAAGAAAACCTAATTTTCCCTCCTGATGGTGACGGTGCCAACAAATCGATTCAAACTCATTGTTTTGTATCACCTTCTTAATGTCTATGCGTGGCAGTAACTCTAGAATTCCTCTGCCGAGTCACCGCTTCAGTCAATCTTCTGCAAGCAAGAACTCGTGGCTTCAATCTTTTGTTTATATTTTGATGTCGTAACACTTAGTTAATTTCACGTAATCCAACATGATCGAATTTTGCAGAAAGAGCCAAATCAACCTCCGTTTTCATCACCGAGAGCACTAGGTTTAGCTCTCAACTATTAATGTCCTTCTTAATTCCCGGAACCATCTTAGTGAATTATAGATCTTGGAACTTTTAAGCTAGCAATAAAGTACTTAACCATTCGTTGTTTAAGCTCATGACTTCAGCAGATACGATTCTTGGGAAGAAGTTGGTAGCTCGCAGTCGTAATCCTGCAATGTTGAAACTGGACTGATCACACCATTCCTTAGTCTCAAGGTTGTGCCTGTAGGCTTGCCATCATTCAACCTATGAAATATGTGGAACATGTAGTAGAATAATGTATCAAGAAATTAAGGCATGTCTTCTTAAATCTATTCTGCATGAAGTCTGTAGAACATGTCTTCTTAAAAAGTCAAGAGACACTATTGACCATGACCAGATCTCATCTGCGTGAAATCTTCTTCAAACTCAAACCTATTGGTTGGTGTTTACGTAGAAAAGTTTGCATGTGAATGTATAGTTTATCTCATTACTTGTTTGTTAGTAATGAGCCCATGATTCTCTTCAGAGATAGTGAAGTCACACGCAGACTTTTGGATACTCAGTTGCAACTTGGAAGTATTAAGCCATAGTTTGAGAATCCACAATCTTTTGGATCCTCAGACAGAGAAAAAGTGTTATTGAAGATTTAATGTGATGCAGATGGATGCAGAAGGAAGCATTTCGGTCGTTCGCTTGCGAGTTCTTCGAAGACTCCGCGAGTAGCAGGAAGAAGAATGATAGGTCGTCACTCGTTGACTTGTCGATTACAATAGATTTCCTCGCCTTCTTCTTCTACGATCCAAAGCCAACGCTCTCGCTCCACGTACGAACTTCGCGCTACCGAAACAATTCCGTGGATGTTTGAGAGTGGAAACGTGGCATTGAACATTTATACCACGGAATAAAGTAAACGGTTGTCTTAATTAGACGAGCATGAGATATATAGTTAAATTGAGTTATTATTTTTTATTTTTATATTGAATTGACAAGAATCTTCGAATCAATTTATTGATACCAAGAATGATGGGAAAATTAACAAGAATTAACAACTCATTATGAAAATTAAATATGTACTTATAATTGAATAATCCAACTTGGAGCAGATACAGCGTCATATTATGTCTCATTAGAAGTCATTAAGTGCTGGAAAATTGATAGCAATATAGTAACTCGATAGAGGAGAGACAATTAAAGAGAATAAAAGCTGTACTAATTCTCTCACTTGAACTTTCAATGCCAATCAGACTTTTACACTCAAAGTTTAAACTTATATTCCAAGATCAGGATTTTCTGGAGAGGAAATTATGTTATTTATATTATTAGGAATGATGATATTAAGCAAGATAATTTTGTGAAACAAAAGAAATTATGGTAATATGTTATTGAAATTCTCTCAATCACAAGTATCATGGAAATTATTTCCCCATCATAATATAAATGGAATGCGAATTATATATTTTCTTGATTAAAAAATTATGTAATTATTCTATTTTATAATCATTCAGATTATATTATCAAATATGATAGTAAAAATCTTAAAATAACTCATACTTGTTTCACATACTTTTCTTCTTCTTAATTGCTTAACATTAAAAAAAACACTTTCTCTAATATATTTTTCTAATAATATTTTCGATGAAATTTGTGAGTGACCAATTATTGCATCAATTTCATACAAATTCATCTTTGCTTTTACCATCATTCCAAAAACGACATAAATGATTAGAGCATCCTTCCTTTTTTCCTTTAAGGTCTTTAAGTCATAATGATTGTTCTTGTAATTTTTCTTTATCATCATCCTCTTGCTGTTTCATGTAGTTTGTGCAAATATAATAAAATGCACAAAATTTTATTTGCTTCATCTCTCAAAAGCAATTTGTCACTTAAACTTATGTGTTTTAATATTTTAGGTCCTTCACTAATATAGTTTCATGAGTAGTTTAACTCTTACCTTATCGATCATTTCATAAGTATATATGGTTGTTTCTTATGAAACAAAATATGAAGTATTCATCATTTTTTTGAAAATTTAAGCTCATAATTGAACGTTCAATCAATTATTTTTTTATTATGAAAATGATGATGAATTTTAAAAACTTTATAATTTCTTAAAACTAATGAAATATTTTATTTTCTCACCCTTTGACTCTCAAACTTAGTAAGACTACATGTCATGATCGTTACATCATCCAAACCACTCACTTTTCTCACTCAAGTTTTTTTACCCTTCCAAATTTAGTGTCATGTTTTTCCCACATGTTGCCTTGTTAATCTTATGTTCACTTCCATTCTCAATGTATTATCTTTTAAAAATTTATTTTGATCTAATTTTAATTATACTAAATTATATGTTCTGAGTGTTTATAGTTAAAACCTAACATTGTAAGCCCAATCAAAATTATGAGTTCTTCTTGGATATTCTTGCCTTTCTATCTATTGATGTACCGACCAAAAAAGTTCTTATCCTTGATTTTTTAAGATTATCTTTCCTTTATAATTGCTTGATGTTCTCTTGCCTATGCTTACTTCCGACAATTTTGTTGATAAGATTTCACACTCATGAGCCACCTCATATGACGAATCTACTCTGAGTTGAAACATTAACCTCAATTAATTCAGACAATTTATCCACCTAAATTTCACTAATTTTACTTTCATTTATCGCTTCATTGAGTAAGGACTTACTGGCGTTCTTAACAAGCCTTTTTCTTTGCCAATACTTCATTCTACTTTCTTTTTAATAAGCATATTGGTAGAATATATTAATAAAAATGATATTAAAAAGATAATATTGTAAAGAGAAATGACAACAAGTTGTCATTGTTATCTCAATCAAAGAAATTATGATAATATGTTATCATAATTTTTTATCATAGAAATTATGATAACATATTCTAATTTTTTTAATCATAATAATCTCATCATGACTTCGTCCATCATAATATGATTGGAATGCATATCTTACATTCATTTTTATTAAAAAATCATCATATTATCCTATTTTGTAATTACTGTTTGTGCATATATTCATGCACAATATCAACTAGTCACTTCTTTCAAAAATAACATGAACATGTATTACCAAATTTGATACTAAAACTTTTCCTAATGTTCTCATGTTCATACAACCAAATTGTTCTATGGGTGTGCTTGGTCGCACCAAAGTTCATGAAAGGACATGTTGCTTTTGAAAACTTCTTTTGTGTTGTTTATTTGTTAGGAACAAAAAGAAAAAAAATTCCAAAAACTTCTTTTATGCAAAGAAAACAAGTATGTTATTGTCATATTATCCTATTTTGTAATTATTGTTTGTGCATATATTCAAGCAAAATATCAACTAGTCATTTCTTTCAAATATAATATGAACATGTATTACCAAATATGTTCATACAACCTAATTGTTGCTTTTGAAAACTTCTTTGGTGTTGTGTATTTGGTAGGAACAAAAAGAAAAAAATTTCCAAAAACTTCTTTTACGCAAAGAAAACAATTTATTATATTCAAATATATATTAAGGAAAATAAGAAATTTTTTTAATTTCATAGCTTAAAATAGAATTTGTAAGGAAAAAAAATCGTTTTCCATCATTTTCTCTGCAACCGAAACTCTCACGGCGCCCAAACCTCCCATCTCTGAAGTCAAACGATCCTGCGTTGACCATTGTATCCTTCGTACGTACATTTGCGGCCGTCGCATGATCCAGCGATTGTTTTCCTCCCCGTGTGCAGCCATGCAAGAGAAGTCATGCCGTCCCGAGAATGCCCTATAAATCCCCTCTCCCTTCTTTCAAGCTTGCAGACCATTGATCTTTCGAGAGAGACAGAAGCGAACCGGGAGGTAGACGCCAACACATTTCCTGCGAAGGCGAGACAGAGAAAGGAATCGATGGAGTCATCGTCCTCCTATTCGTCCCACGGCGCCGCCTGCTTCTTCACCCAAGCCAATGTTCTCCACCGCAAGAACCTCACCTTCCAGGTTCCCCTTCCTCCGCCTTCCTCTCATCAACTTGATTTCGTTTCCTGAGCGGAGTGGCGAAATGAATAGGAATAGAATCTCCTTTTGTGTTCTTTCCCTTGCCTGTATGCGTGTCCTCTTATGTCAGAAGCGAAACCTGAAGACCAACATCGGGATCGTCGCGGTCCCCATCTTCCTCTGCGCGGTGATCATCCTCATCCAGAATGTGGTGGAGGCGGAGATGAAAAAGGACATGCATCAATGCGGGTGCCAGGGAGGGGTCTGCGGCATCCAGTACTCATCGCTGGATCAGTTCGACTCACGCCCCATCTCCAGCCCCTTCGAGTGGCCGGTGTTCCTCCAAGTTCCTCGCCCCGAGTCTCGAGCCGTGACATCCGATCACCCCACCACCGCGGGCTTGCCCGATGAGTCTTGCAAGGTCTCGCAGTCGTGGCCGGCGTTGGTAATTTTCACCGGCGGCAATCAATCCTTCGCACAAAGTATCCGATTCTCTTGCCATGCTTTTGTTCCGGAAATACATCACAATATGAGATTGCCTTCGAGTAACATTCTGAACCGAAATTGATCTTTGTTGGCAGTTCTGGCGCAAAGTTTGTTTCCGAGTTCTTCCTCCGCATTGAACCTCACGGATTTCCCCAACAGTTTTTCTACTGTCATTCTTGTAAGATCTTAGAACCAATGCTTTTGTGTAGTTGTTGTTATCATTCGTATTTAGAGGCAAGATTGATTCTTTCCTTTACCTTTCCAGGGGACCGACACATCAACGGGAAACACACAGTTCATGGAGCCTGCTTTTGTCTCTGATAGACCCTTAAATCTGATCCAACCGCAGTGTACATCAAATGCGACAAGTCCAATTTCCTTTAAAATTGCCAACAGATTAATTGAGCTAGGTAAAATATTTTCTTGCCGGGAGCAAGACTACTTAGTTTTCTTCCTCCTCCTGTTCCTTTTCTTTGTCAACTTATAGTTTCCATTTGAGGTCTGGTATATTATAGATTATTCAATCTGAGGCCTGGTTTAGAGTACTTCTGTCATTTTGAAATCTGTATTTGCACAATCGCCTGTGGTGAGGTTCTGTTGGTATCTCAACTGTCACATGGTGTGTACATTGGTAATACACAGAAGTGTCCTTTGCCTCTTCTTCTACAAGAATGAGATGCCTCATAAAACTACAGGATCTTTCCCCAAATATATAAAAAGATACTTCTTTTGCGTTGGTTGCTTCACGTCATTATCTATTGCTTGCTTCCAACTACATGCTGATTCTGAAAATTCTGAAACAGTAGGCAATTGTCCAACTCGCTTAGCATCATTAAGGAGCTAGAACAAATGATGTGCTTTAATTAAAATTCGTCAAGTGGCATACTGATGACTGAAGTATAGGACTCTGCATTATCATATTCTCATCAAATACCTAACTGACAGATCTGGCAAAAAAGCCTCTATTTTTTGTTCCTTGTAGAATCTGAATGTGACCATTTGCTTTGGCATATTGCCAACAATTTTCCTTTTATTTTTTGAATTCCGTGAAAGCATGAATGAGCTTCCTGTTTCAGCTTATGACCAGATGAAAATGTTTGGAATTTTTGCATGATGTTTGAGCCCTTTTAGACTTGTTCCTTAATATAATATTAAATAAAATTGACGAGGATCAACCACTTATTGGGAAAATAATATTTGGAAACTTTTTCATGTATTATGTGTTCTAGGTGATGATATTGACGTGCCATTTATGATTTATAAATGCACCCAGAATGCGAGTCTGAACTAAAAGAAAATTTAGATTTTATGTCCATGATTTTTTACAAAATTAATTTATCCTAAATTCTTCAAATCTATGTACATTTTGAATTTGTACTGCAATCAAGCTGATTCTGAAGATTTCATGGAATCAGGTGATGCATAAACCTATGCTTGCCAGAACCTTTACTGCCTTTAATTAAAATTAAGTGCAAGTTTATTTGAAATTATATTCTTCATATTGTACTATTTTAATGTTGTAGGTTTTGTTAAAAAAAATGTTATATTCTGAATCTCTAGTCTTTGAAATGACAACAGAGTTACAATGTGTTCAAGGATTGACTTTGTGGCATGATAAGTCATCATCGATAAATGATGAGTTGTTTAAAGGTTACCAACAAGGAAATTCGAAAGAGAAAATTGATGAGTTCATTGCAGGTTATCTTTTTGAACGGCTTCAAAAAATTTTCCCTTTTGTGTGTGTGTGTACAAGGCTGCTTATACCAGTATGTTCTTTCTCTTGCAGCCTATGACTTCTTGAACTTTGATGAAAGCTCTTTTAATCTAAATATTGGGTACAACTCAACGTATAATGATGGCAATGGTTACCTGGTGTGTGTGCCTGGTTCGGTGAATCTGGTATGTATGAAACTGTTGTTATAATCTCTGATATTGCAGATAATGTTCTGATTTGTATTAGCATCAAATGGTTGGCTAATGGCTGCTAAAATCAGTAATAAGTATGATGACAGTATTTTTTAAGGGCATTTTAATTCATCTTTTTTTATTGTTTCATCTTCTTAAGGTGATAAGTGTTCTCTCCCTTGTGCAGCAACATCATGGATAAGTTTGACTGACATAAAATTAAATATGTTACTTGTTGTTACTCTTATCCCTGGGAGATAGAGTGAGCAATTTGCGTGACGGTTCTCCACGTGAGCGTTTGAGTTGCTATTATTCTATTCATACTCTTAGTGCTCCATTATTGATTATCTTTGTTGACAAGAATAATGTATGTTATTCTTACTGTTTGGAAAAAGTAGTGGTTAACCCTTGGAGAGGTTCACTTGATGGGAGACCTTTAATGTTTAGCTAAGATATATATCCAAGTTCTAGGTACCAAAAGAAATTGGAAAATGGAATGCATATTACTGTAATGCGTATGAGCAGTAGTGTCACAATAAGCTAATGGACCTATCAACTTTGTTTAGCTCAAATCATTGATCAAAATATTTAAGCTAAAATTGATAATAATATACTTATCAGAACTTTATAAATCAAACTTAATCTTGCCCATTTCGAATGTAGGACTAATCGAGGTATTTCAATCTCCCCTATTTAAGGAATTGACGTGGCTCCATGACTGTGATGAGTCTTTGACTCTATCCATGGATAGTTCTTTCCTACTAGAGCCTCCTCACTATGCCCAAATACTATGTTGAATTTGATACTAAATATCATGACCTAAGCTTGATTAGCTAACTGGCATCTGACCCTAGGTACTAGCAAAAATGCTTAAATTAAAATTGATAATAATACACTCATCAAACCCTTATAAGTCAATCTTAGTCTCACTCATTTTTGATAAGGGACTAATCAAGGTATTACAAATAGCTTGAGCTCAATCGCAAAAGGATAATGGACTCTTTGTGGAATAGTAGCGTTCTTTTAACTGATGAGTATTAATCCAAATTCTTTGATTTGAAAATGCTGCCTTTATACTAGTAGGTATTCTTTATTCACTAGGAAGGTGTTACTTTGACTACTTGTCAAGTAATCTTACTTGATAATAACTAGTAAAACGGAACATAATCCTAGTTTGTGGTTTTCTCGTACCTTTAAATATATGATTGATATGAATTCAATGAAAATTTAGTAAGAAACCAAAATCTGTTGTTTTCATATGAATGAGGCTTTCTCACTTTCACATAGCCTTGGCTGAGCCTCTCTTAAGTAGACACTAAACATCAACATGAGTCCTGCAGACTCAATATTTTTGGGTCATATCTAGTTGCACCTCTCTGTAAATCCTGCCTTTTTGATGAATTTGTGGTGACGAATGAACTCAATGTTTCACTAGCTACTCAGTTTCATGGAAAACAAGCTAACAGTCTGTCTCCAGTTCTGAGAGTGGCTTAAGCTAATTGTCTAACCGATACTGCTGTCTGCATCATTTTTTCTGTTAACATTTAGCTGTATGTCTCAACTTTGTTCATGAATTGTGTTTGTTCATGCTTTGTATACTTTTAAACTCAAGTGTAGATCCTTTCAATTGTCTCTATGTTACTTTTGCTTAAACAATAGAAAATAGAAAGCAAGGCCCTTTTTAACAATCATACCTAACATTTCTCTAATTTTGTGTTTATATATCCATATTGCCCGTAGTCCTAAGATTGGTATAAGAACACATAGACCAATGAGCATTATCTCATATTTCATTTATTTATGAAATTATCATTTTCATTTACTTTGCAGGCCTCAGATGTCTATCTGAAGTTTCACAATGGTCCTGGTGTCATGGTAACGCTTGAATATCTTGAAGAAATGCCCAAAACTGGAACACAGTTGAGGTTTGACATTTCTTCTCTTCTTAGTGCATTATTCTTCACATGGATCATTGAGCTACTTTTCCCGGTAAGTTTACTGAGAGATAACATTATTAAAATAGATCTTTGAAAATCTTTTTCTTAAAGAGGCAGTATTTTGTTTTGATGTGCATCCAAATTTAGTACTAAGTTTCTGTAATACACTGTCTGCCTTTCCATGAGCGTTTGCTGTGGATGGGTAGAACCCTGGGATTCTACTGTATTCTTCCATGCCTGTGACATTGTATGAGGATTTCAATCTCTAAACATCTATAGAACCCTAAATTAATCGACTATCATCATAAACTTTGGATATTCTAACTTATTTCTGCTTGACGGAGACTAACCTTTTGTTTCTTATGTAGGTTTTCTTGACATACCTTGTCTATGAGAGACAACAAAAGTTAAAAATTATGACAATGCATGGGCTAAAGGATGGACCTTACTGGTTGATATCTTACGTTTACTTTTTCTCACTATCATCACTCTACATGATATGTTCTGTAATATTTGGCTCTCTAATAGGTAAAGACAGCCCAAAGACTTCATTAGTTTGTGCATGAAAAACTAAGCCTTTTCTGAGCTGATAATCTTTTCTCCTGTACAGGGCTAAAATTTTTCAGATTGAATGACTACAGCGTACAGACCGTGTTCTATTTCTTTTACATAAACTTGCGGATAGCGATGGCCTTTCTCGCATCACCTTTCTTTTCTGCCGTGAAAACTGCTACAGGTGAGATATAAATATGGCTAAATGAGTCGAAAAATTCTGCCTTAAACTTTGTATAGGAGAACTTAGTGACATAGTTTAATGATATGAAATCTGATGCTGCAGTCACTGGGTACATTTATGTGTTTGGTTCCGGCATATTAGGACCATACCTTTTGCAATTTTTCATCCAAGATACTAGCTTTCCAAGTGGGAACATTTCCAAATAAATATTCTTTATGGGATGATCTGAAAGATGTTTTGACCTGAAAGTTTATGTTTTCTGGAAGATATCAATTCTCTTCACAATTCCTCAGCATTGAAAAAAGATCATCTCATGTTTTTCAGGAGCTTGGATGATAGTAATGGAGCTCATTCCTGGATTTTCCTTGTATCGTGGGTTATATGAGCTTTCACGGTATTCCTTTGAAGGAGATGAAATGGGGACTTCTGGTATGCAATGGGGACATTTAAATGACATGCAAAATGGGATGAAAGATGTGTTGATCGTAATGTTTGTTGAGTGGCTAGTATTTCTTCTAGTTGCATTCTATCTGGATCAGGTATTAGGACGAGGAATCTGGAAGGGTCCACTATTTTTGTTAAATTATTTCCAGAAAAAATCTCCATCATCTCAAAGAAGGCCTGGTTTGCATCCACAAGGATCCGAAGTTCTTGTTGAAAGGGAGAGTAGTGATGTTTCTCAGGAAGTAAGTTGCATCACTTTTCAGAGCTATTGTATACTTGACTGAGTTCCGATGATCAGACAAACATTTAAAAGTTCATTGTTACTGAAAAAATGAAACACTTAATTTAATTGATTACTGTTCAAGGTCAAGTTTCATTAGGAGTCTTAATATATTTGCATAACATGGCAAGCTATATTGAATCAGAAAATTATTAGATTTTGTTGATTGCTTAACTGAAAATGGATCTTTTAAATGTCTGAATTTTTTGTATTTTACTTGGTTTTTTTTCACTAATAGCAACTCAACGATGTTCAAACACTACTTGGTTTAATGCTAGAGCTTAGAGGTATTGAAAGATGCTGGTTATCTTGTTAACATGAATCATTTGAAATGAAAAAATGTGTTAGGTTGCTAAGAATAATTTCAAGTCAGGTTTGAGACAAATGCAGATAGAAAAAAAGGATTCTCCACTCGAATTCGGGACGGAGTTCGAGCAACAAAAGAGAGAGAGAGAGAGAGAGAGAGAGAGAGAGAGAGAGAGAGAGAGAGAGAGAGAGAGAGAGAGAGAGAGAGAGAGAGAGATGATGATGATGATGACAGTAGACAATTTTTGTTTTCTCTTTAGATCCTTGTGTTTATTCGATGATTATTTTTATTTCTATATGATGACAACAAGTTGAGTTCCTTTCATTAGGGGGATAACTATTGATTGAGTTTTGGATGGATTTTAATAGAAAACTTAGGCACTTAATTCGGTTTGACCGGAATTTAAGTAATTGACATTTAGTCATATTTAGAAACAAAGTGAAAGTTACGATTATACTATCATTGTCACTCCTAACCTTAGTACTATTCATTAGGAGGATATCTTTACAATTCACTGCATATTGATAATGACACTAAATTTGAGAATTTTTATAGAAATTAAAATACAAGAGTAATAATAAATCAAGATAAGTAAATATTTAAATTAATAATAATAATAATAAAGAGATATAAATCTTTATAATCAGTCCATCTTTCTTACCTTTGTCACTTTTGAACTCTCAAAACAGAATCTTATTATCATTTTTACAAGACTCCTCAGAACTCAATCCTAATTATATATATATACATATATATATATATATACAAATATATATATATATATATATACATATATATATACATGTATATATATACATGTATATATATATATATATATACATATATATATATATATATATATATATATATATATATATATATATATATATATATATATACATATATATATATATATATATATATATATATATATAATGGTATTGTGATTATCACTGATGATAACTCCCAAGACACAGCACTGGTTCGGCAGAAATGGCTGCACCTGCATTTACTTTGAACTGAACCAAAGCAGGCCTCTGCCACCACCAAGGAGAAGTCACAGCTTAATGAATGGTCATCCTTGGCACAACATGCATTGATGTCTCAGGTATTTGTGTTGGCAGTCCCGAACAACAAGAACACAAACACAAAAGTCATAAGCCAATCACCAAATTGAAAGGTGTGCATGAATAGCTTGCTGAGACCTTATTGGCATGCTCATGTTAACCTCTGGAAAACTAATAGCTTTCCCTACCCTTATTGAGGAAAGTTTGCTTGGATCAGTGACCTTAAACCCAAATGTGATCTTTTTTCTTTTCTTGACCAAGTGAATAGCAAACATGACTTTGCTCCGAGAATATGATTCTCTCAGGTTCCAGTTTGCCGTAGCTGACTAATATAACTTTTGGCATACAACACTAATGTAAACAAGCTAAATTTGCTCATCATAGGGCTTGTTATAAATGGAGCTCTGGGGCAACATAACTGAGTATATTTCATCAAACATTCAAAGATCAACAAACAAGCCCCAGTACTCCACCTCCAATCAAAGGACCTAGAATTTTCACGCTCTGCAGCAACTTGAAGAGGAACCTGAGATTTGAAGGTAGGGTCCTCATATTTTCCTCACTTAGCTACAGAAGTGGAGTTCGTCTGGATCCCGTAGCTTATGGCCGTCGAATTCCTCTCCACGAAATGCAAAGCACCAGGGCACCTCGTAGGGTTGCTTTCAAGCCATGCGTCAACGACAGCAGGAGTTCTACAAGATTTGACCTACCACTTCCACAAGCAAATCGCTTATGTCCAAAGTAAAAGAAAAACCAAAAACGTTTTCCTCAAAAGATAGAGCAGATTGAGGCTGTTGGCTGATCAATCAAAAACTGGAAATACAATCACGTTTCTAAAGCTCAAATACTAAAACTAATATAGTTTCATGATGGGTTTAACTCTTATCTTTATTGATCATTTCATGAAGTATATATGGTTATTTCTTATGAATCAAAATATTAAGTATTCATTAATTTTTTTAATTTAAGCTCATAATCGAAAGTAAGGTCCGTAATACCGTACCGTACCGGTGTACCGAGAGTTGATTGGTATGATATTGTATGGTGTACCGAGAAGCGGTATATCTGAAGCATCGACAGTACATTTAATTTAGGTGTAAATTTCTCTAAAAATACCTGAAAATAAAAAAAAATTAGGAGAATGAAATAGAGGGAAAAAGGTGTTTAAAAAGACATGAGAAAGGGCTCCAATGGTCAATTTGACCATTGGAGTCACTAAAATCGGTAATGGTAAAATCTCTCATTTGTCTTGCGGCGATAACGGTCGAAATTGATCATTACCGAATCAGACCGAGTGATAACGGTCGAAATTTCGATCGTTACTACCCGATATATCTCCATATCGATCGATACGGGAGATATTAGGCGTTCCGCCCGGTAGAGGGCGGTCCGCGTATCGATATCTTGTCGAACCGGTACGTACCGCCCGTACCGGGCGGTACAGTTCAAAATTGCATACCATATTCGAAAGTTCAATTAATTATTTTTTATTATGATAATGATGCTGAATTTTAAAAGCTTCATAATTTCTTAAAACTAATAAAACCTCTTATTTTCTCACCCCTTGATGTACTCTAAGACTACAAAATATCATGATCGTTACATCATCCAAATCACTCACTCTTCTCACTCAAACTTTCTTATCCCTCCAAATTTGGTCTCATGTCTTTCTCATATGTTACCTTGCTAATCTTATGTTCGGTTGTGTTCTCAATATATCACATTTTAAAAATTTATTTTGATCTAATCTTAATTATACTAAATTATTTGTTTTGAATGTCTATAGTTAAAACGGCAGCCCAATCAAAATCATGAGTTATATGTTGTGATGTTCTCTTGCCTACACTTACTTCCAACAATTTTGTTGATTGGATTTCTTACACTCGTTGAGCCACCTTATATGACCAATCTAATTTGAGTTGAAACATCAACCTCATCCATTAATTTGGACAATTTATCCACCAAAATATCACTAATTTTAGTTCCACTTATCGCTCCATTTAGTAAGGATTTACTAGCATTCGTAACAAGCCTTTGTCCGCCAACACTTCCCTCTACTTTATTTTTAATAAGCATCTTAGCGTAGTATATTATTAGTAAGAATGATATTGAGAAAGATAATATTGAAAAGAGAAATGTCATTACTATCTCAATCATTTGAATTATGATGATATGTTAAGAAATTATAATAATATATTATAATTTTCTCAATCATAATAATCTCATAATAATTTCGTCCATCATAATATGATTGGAATGTATATTTTATATTTATTTTTTATTTAAAAATCATGATTTTATCCTATTTTGTAATTTCTGGTTGTGCCTGTATTCATGCACAATATCAAGTCATTTCATTCAAATATAACATGAACATGTATTACCAAATTTGATATTAAAACTTTTCCAAATGTTCTCATGTTCATACAACCTAATTGTTCTGATGGTGTGTTCTTTTGTGATGTTTATTTGGTAGGAACAAAAACAAAAAAAAAATTCCAAAACTTCCTTTATGCAAAGAATTTTTTTATTATATTCGAATATCTAAAAAGAAAAAGAAGAAAAAATATTTATTTTTTCTATAATTTCATAGCTTAGAATAGAATTTGTGAGGGGAAAAAATTGTTCTCCATCCGTTTCTCTGCCACCGAAACTCCCACCGAGCCCAAACCTCCCATCTCCGAAGTCAAATGATCCTGCGTTGACCATTGGATCCTTCGTACGTACATTTGCTGCCGTCACATGATCCAGCGATTGTTTTCCTTCCCGTGTGCAGCCATGCAAGCGAAGTGATGCCGTCCCTTTCCTTACCACCACTTCCTGCTCAGAATTCCCGAGAATTCCCTCTCGGAGTTGCCCTATAAATCCTCTCTCCCTTCTTTCAAGCTTGCAAACCATTGATCTTTCGAGGGAGACAGAATCGAACCGGGAAGTAGACGCAAATACATCTCTTGCGAAGGCGCGAGAGAGAAAGGAATCGATGGAGTCATCGTCCTCCTATTCGTCCCGCGGCGCCGCCAGCTTCTTCACCCAAGCCAATGCTCTCCTCCGCAAGAACCTCACCTTCCAGGTTCCCCTTCCTCCGCCTTCCTCTCATCAACTCGATTTCGTTTCCTGAGCGGAGTGGCGATGTGAATAGGAACCTCATGCGCTTTGAGCCTTCTCACTGCTTGCCTGTATGCGTGTCCTCTTATGGCAGAAGCGGAACCTGAAGACCAACATCGGGATCGTCGCGTTCCCCATCTTCCTCTGCGCGGTGATCATCCTCATCCAGAAGGTGGTGGAGGAGGAGATGAACAAGTTCGGGCATCGATGCGGGTGCCAGGGAGGGGTCTGCGGCATCCAGTACTCATCGCTGGATCAGTTCGACGCATGCCCCATCTCCAGCCCCTTCGAGTGGCCGGCGCTCCTCCAAGTTCCTCGCCCCGAGTCTCGCGCCGTGACATCCGATCACCCCACCCCCGCGGGCTTGCCCGATGAGTCTTGCAAGGTCTCGCAGTCCTGTCCGGCGTTGGTACTTTTCACCGGCGGCAATCAATCCTTCGCACAAAGTATCCGATTCTCTTGCCATGCTTTTGTTCCGGAAATCCATCACAATATGATGACTGCTATCGAGTAACATTCTGAACCGAAATTGATCTTTGTTGGCAGTTCTGGCGCAGAGTCCGTTTCTGAGTTCTTCCTCCGCATTGAACCTCTCGGATTTCCCCAGCAGTTTGTCTACTTTCATTCTTGTAAGATCTTAGAACCAATGCTTTTTTGTAGTTTGCTGTTATCATTCGTAATTAGAGGCAAGATTGGTTCTTTCCTTGACCTCTCCAGGGGACCGACACATCAATGGGAAACACACAGTTCATGGAGCCTGCTTTTGTCTCTGAGAGACCCTTATATCTCATCCAACCTCAATGTGCATCAAATGCAACAAGTCCAATTTCCTTTAAAATTGCCAACAGATCAATTGAGCTAGGTAAAATATTTTCTGGCCGAGAGCAAGACTACTTAGTTTTCTTCCTCCTCATGTTCCTTTTCTTTGTCAACTTATAGTTTCCATTTGAGGTCTGGTATATTGTAGATTATTCAATCTGAGACCTGGTCTTCTGTCATGTTGAAATCTGTGTTTGCACAATCGCCAGTGGTGAGGTTTTGTTGGTATCTCAACAGCCACGGTGTGTACATTGGTAATACACAGAAGTGTCATTTGCCTCTCCTTCTACAAGAAAGAGATGCCTCATAAAAATATAGAATCTTTCCCCAAATATATAAAAAAGATATTTCTTTTGCGTTGGTTGCTTCACATCATTATCTATTGCTTGCTTCCAACTGCATGCTGATTTCTGAAAATTTGGAAACAGTAGGCAACTCGCCAACTCACTTAGCATCATTAAGGCGCTAGAACAAATGACTTGTGCTTTAATTAAAAATATTCAAGTGGCATACTGATGACTGAAGTATAGGACTCTGCATTATCATATTGACAGATCTGGCAAAAAAGCCTCTCTTGTTTGTTCGTTCTAGAATCTGAATGTGACTATTGGCTTTAGCATATTGCCAACAATTTTCTTTTTTTTTTTTTTGAATTCCATGAAAACATGAATGAGCTTCCTGTTTCAGCTTATGACCAGATGAAAATGTTTGGATTTTTTGCATGATGTTTGAGCCCTTTTAGACTTGTTCCATGCTATAATATTAAAGAAATTGATGAGAATCAACCACTTTTTGAAAAAATATTTGGAAACCATTTTTCATGTAATTTGTGTTCCAGGTGATGATGTTGATTTGTCATTTATGATTTATAAATGCACCCAGAATGCGAGTCTGAACTAAAAGGAAATTTAAATTTCATGTCCATGATCTTTTACAAAATTAATTAAGCCTAAATTCCTCAAATCTATGTACATTCGGAATTTGTGCTGCAATCAAGCTTATTCTGAAGATTTCATGGAATTGGGTGATGCCTAAAACTATGCTTGCCAGAACCTTTACTGCCTTTAATTAAAATTAAATGCAAGTTTATTTGAAATTATATTCTTCATATTGTACTATTTTAATGTTGTAGCTTTTGTTAAAAAAAAGTTATATTCTGAATCTGTAGTCTTTGAAATGACAACAGAGTTACAATGTGTTCAAGGATTCATTTTGTGGCGTGATAACTCATCGTTGATAAATGATGAGTTGTTTAAAGGTTACCAACAAGGAAATTCAGAGAAGAAAATTAATGAGTTCATTGCAGGTTATCTTTTTGAATGGCTTCAAATTTTTTCCCTTTTGTGTGTTCCTGTACGGGGCTGCTTATACCAGTATGTTCTTTCTCTTGCAGCCTATGACTTCTTAAACTCTGATGAAAACTCTTTTAATCTAAATATTTGGTACAACTCAACATATAATGATGGCGATGGTTACCTGGTGCGCGTACCTCGCTCAGTGAATCTGGTATGTATGAAACTGTTGTTATAATCTCTGATATTGCAAATAATGTTCTGGTTTGTATTAGCATCAAACAGTTGGCCAATGGCTTCTAAAATCAGTAATAAGTATGATGACAGTATTTTTTTAATGGCATTTTAATTCATCTTTTTTTATTGTTTCATCTTGTTAAGGTGATAAGTGTTCTCTGCCTTGTAAAACAACACGGATAAGTTTGACTGACAAAATTAAATATATTACTTGTTGTAACTCTTATCCCTGGGAGATAGAGTGAGCTATTTGTGTGAGCGGTTCTCCATGTAAGCATTTGAGTTGGTATTATTCTATTCATACTCTCAGTGCTCCATTAAGACTAATGTTCTCACAAAATGGTTTTACCTGTTATTGTGTCTTTATATTATCTTTGTTAACAAGAATAATGTATGCTATTCTTACTGTTTGGTAAAAGTAGTGGTTAACACTTGGAGAGGTTCACCTGATGGGTGACCTTTAATGTTTAGTTAAGATGTGTCTCTCAAGTCCTAGGTACCAAATGAAATTGAAAAATGGAATGCACATCACTGTAAAGCACATGAGCAGTAGCTTGGGCTCCAAGAACAAAAAGCATAATGGACTTTCTGTGGAATCATAGCATTCTTCAACTGATGAGTACAACTTGAAATTCTTTAATTTGAAAATGCTGCCTTTATACTAATAGGTATTCTTTATTCACTTCCGTGGTGTTACTTTGATTACTTGTCAAGTAATCTTACTTGATAATAACTAGTAAAACAAAACCTAATCCTAGTTTGTGGTTTTCTCATACCTTTAAATATATGATTGATATGAATTCAATGAAAATTTAGTAAGAATCCTAAATTTGTTGTTTTTATATGAATGAGGCTGAGCCTCTCTTAAGTTTATGTAGACACTAAACATCAACGAGTCCTGTTGACTCAATATTTTTGGCTCATATCTAGTTGCACCTCTCTGTCAATCCTACCTTTTTGATGAATTTCAGGTGATGAATTAATGAAAATGTTTTACTAGCTACTCATTTTCAAGGAAAACAAGCTAACAGTCTGTCTCAAGTTCTGAGAGAGGCTTAAGCTAATTGTCTAACCTATACTGCTGTCTGCACCATTTCTTTTGTTTACTTTTAGCTGTATGTCTCAAATTTGTTTATGTATTGTGTTTGTTCATGCTTTGTATACTTTTTAACTCAAGTTTATATCCTTTCAATTGTCTCTATGTCACTTTTGCTTAAACAATAACAAAGAGAAAGCAAGGCCCTTTTTAACAATCATACCTGTGTTTATATAGCCATATTGCCTCTAGACCTAAGAATGGTATAAACACATATAGACCAATGAGCATTATCTCATATTTTATTTATTTATGAAATTATCATTTTCATTTACTTTGCAGGCCTCAAATGCCTATCTGAGGTTTCACAATGGTCCTGGTGTCATGGCAATGCTTGAATATCTTAAAGAAATGCCCAAAACTGGAACACAGTTGAGGTTTGACATTTCTTCCCTTCTTGGTGCATTATTCTTCACCTGGATCATTGAGCTACTTTTCCCGGTAAGTTTAATGAGAGATAATATTATTAAAATAGATTTTTGAAATCTTTTTCTTAAAGAGACAGCTTTTTGTTTTGATGTGCATCCAAATTTAGTACTAAGTTTCTGTAATACACTGTCTGCCTTTCCATGAGTGTTTGTTGTGGGTGGGTAGAACGCTGAGATTCTACTGTATTCTTCCATGCCTGTGACATTGTATGAGGATTTCAATCTCTAAACATCTATAGAACCCTAAATTAATCTACTGTCATTATAAACTTTGGATGTTCTAACTTATTTCTGCTTAACCAAGACTAACCTTTTGTTTCTTATGTAGGTTATCTTGACATACCTTGTCTATGAGAGGCAACAAAAGTTAAAAATTATGATGAAAATGCATGGGCTAAAGGATGGACCTTACTGGTTGATATCTTACGTTTACTTTTTCTCACTATCATCACTCTACATGATATGTTTTGTCATATTTGGCTCTCTAATAGGTAAAGACAGCCCAAAAACTTCATTAGTTTGTGCATGAAAAACTAAGCCTTTTCTGAGCTGATAATCTTTTCTGCTGTACAGGTCTAAAATTTTTCTGATTGAATGACTACAGTGTACAAATTGTGTTCTATTTCTTTTACATAAACTTGCAGATAGCAATGGCCTTTCTCGCATCAACTTTCTTTTCTTCTGTGAAAACTGCTACAGGTGAATTTAAATATGGTTAAAAGAATCAAAAAATTCTGCCTTAAACTTTGGATGGGAGAACTTAGTGACAGTTTAATGATATGAAATCTGATGCTGCAGTCACTGGGTACATTTATGTGTTTGGTTCCGGCTTATTAGGACCATACCTTTTGCAATTTTTCATCCAAGACACTAGCTTTCCAAGTAAGTGGGAACATTTCCAAATAAATATTCTTTATGGGATGATCTGAAAGATGTTTTGACCTGAAAGTTTATGTTTTCTGGAAGATATCAATTCTCTTCACAATTCCTCAGCATTGAAAAAAGGTCTTCTCATGTTTTTCAGGAGTTTGGATTATAGTAATGGAGCTCATTCCTGGATTTTCCTTGTATCGTGGGCTATATGAGCTTTCACAGTATTCCTTTGAAGGAGATGAAATGGAGACTTCTGGTATGCAATGGCGAGATTTAAGTGACAGGCAAAATGGGATGAAAGATGTGTTGATCATAATGTTTGTTGAGTGGCTAGTATTTCTTCCAGTTGCATACTATTTGGATCAAGTATTAGGAGGAATCAGGAAGGATCCACTATTTTTGTTAAACTATTTCCAGAAAAAGTCTCCATCACCTCAAAGAAGGCCTAGTTTGCAGCGACAAGGATCCGAAGTTTTTGTTGAAATGGAGAGTACTGATGTTTCTCAGGAAGTAAGTTACATTACTTGCCAGAGCTATTGTATACTAGACTGAATTCCAATGATCAGACAAACATTTAAAAGTTCATTGTTACTGAAAAGGTGAAACACTTAATTTAATTGTTTACTGTTTAAGGTCAAGTTTTTCATTAAGAGTCTTAATATATTTGCGTAACATAGCAAGCTATACAGAATCAGAAAATCAGAAAATTATTAGAGTTTGTTGATTGCTTATCTGAAAATGGATCTTTTAAATGTCGGAATTTTTTGTATTTTAATTGGTTATTGTAACTAATAGCAACTCGACATTGTTCAAATACTACTTGGTTCGATTCTAGAGCTTAGTGGTATTGGAAGATGTTGATTATCTTGTTATCAGAAATCATTTGAAATGGAAAAATGTGTTAGGTTGCTAAGAATGACTTAGATTGCTATTACTGCTTATGAATGGCCTTTCCAAATAAAATCAAGGTTGTATTGTGTTGTTTTTCTAACTGACTGTTAAAATAAAGTCATCCAAGTGAAGATTACTTAGATTATCTTGGTTTCATAAAAGAACTTTAAGATGCGAAAACAACAATTATTAAACAAGTTTTATTGAACTACTACTTTCATTAATTGCTAGCTTGGATTTTGAGGACTACATTTCTATCTGTTCTAATTGCTTTTCTTATCATAAAATTCTGTTGTATTTCTTAATATTACATTTAACTGTTTTCAATTACTTATCTTTTATTTCCCCCAGCTCTTGATTAATTGCAATCATTCATATCATGTTTTTGTTCATGCCAGCGTGAAGTTGTTGAACATCTGCTACTAGAACCTAATATTAGTCATGCAGTCATCTCTGATAACCTCAAAAAGGTTTACCCAGGATGTGATGGAAATCTAGACAAACATGCAGTTCGAGGACTATCTCTTGCTTTACCTAATGGTGAATGTTTTGGCATGCTTGGTCCTAATGGTGCTGGAAAAACTACCTTTATCAATATGGTTAGTGATAAAGTTTAAATGTGGATTTCTTATTGACTGCATTACATCAAGATGCTTATACCTTGTTCATGACTGCACTGTGTAGCCTTGGCTTTGCGTCAGTTCCAAAAGTTAGTTGCATTTATTCAATATATATCTTCTTCTTCCTGAAATAAAAAAAATTATTTACTGAAAGTCCTTTTCTAGTCACCATAAAGACAATTCTAGCATCCTTCAAGCTAAACTCTTTAGGAGTTCAGTTAGGCCTTTTTTGGTATTGCATATTTATTGGTCTATCAGTCCTTCGTTTCATATGGTTCTAACATATGTTACATGGTAAAAAAATGTCCTAACAACTGTATTTGCAGATGATTGGTCTTATTACACCTTCCTCTGGTACTGCATATGTTCAGGGTATGGACATAAGAACCAATATGGATCAAATATACACAAGCATGGGAGTATGCCCACATCATGAGTAAGGCATTTATATCTTATGGTTTTACTGCTGAGAAGATTACCGATGATAGTTCTCATGTTCACTTCAAAGTTCTCATGTTCACTTCAATCAAACATTGCTAGTCCTATTAACAATCATCCTAAACTACAGCTTGCTCCGGGAAACATTGACTGGCAGAGAACATTTACTGTTTTATGGCCGACTGAAGAACCTTAAGGGTGCTGCATTGTTACAGGTATTTCATAATTATCAATATGGTGTGTTATACTTAAGATTTGGGTCATCTTAACATGGTACAATTATACTACTAATTGCCTCTGTACAAAGTTGTATCAAACACTAAAGGATAATTTTTAGTTTCACCATTTGTAACTTTGCTTATTATGCATCACTCTATTCCACCATCTTATGGATGATGTTCTTTTTCCAATAATTAGAATAATCATGGGAGTACCAAGCCATATTCTGATTCTTAACTGATAAAAATGACAACAGCATGAGTGAATTCTGCTAATAGGGTTCATAATTAACAACAAACAGGTTGGAATTTAAACGTGCACGTGGTTGGGGTATCACAAAATTACCATTATTAACTCACCGTAGTGTATGATTAATACATACCATGTAGATTTGGTATATGATATGCTCAAATAATAAGGGCTTCACGTTGTTATAGAAACAGGTTTCATGGTTCACTTGTGTCGGCTGATCTTAAGATGTCTGTCTAAACCCACTGTTGCATTAATCTGGCCAATATTCTATTTGTCAATCTAAAATTGAAAATTGACAAGCCAATTTCTTCCCATGTAAGGAATTTTTTTTTAATCTTAGTTTCTTCTGTAGAGGCATCTTTGTGTTGCTATCAGGAGGTTATCCTGCTCAGAAAGTGTCAAATGCATGTATTATATAACAATTTAATTGCACAGGACCACATTTGCTCATGGAATTCAGTATTACATGTCCGAAACCTATTGACATCTCTTACATGTATTCATCATCTTCCAGGCTGTGGAGGAATCCTTGAAGAGTGTGGATTTGTTTTATGGTGGTGTTGGAGATAAACAAGTTGCGAAATATAGTGGTGGAATGAAAAGGAGGCTTAGTGTTGCCATTTCACTAATTGGGGATCCTAAGGTACAAATCTTGCTGATGATTCTAGACCTACACAGACAAACATTTTGAGAAAAATGTAAGGCTTGAAATATCTTTGGCAGGTTATCTACATGGATGAGCCAAGTACTGGACTAGATCCTGCATCATGAAACAGATTATGGAATGTCGTGAAGCATGCAAAACGAGACCGGGCAATCATACTCACAAGTATGTATATTCTGCCAGCTTTATTGCTCTCAGTAACCTACCCATGAAGTCTGGGTTTTAGCAAGACAAATGTCTGAATCTTGCAAAAACATATTTAACTGCATTGTCAAAAGTTTCAGATTCATTGTTTTTGCCTAAATAATAAGACAATCAAATATTCACTCATGCCATGGGATAATATGGATTTATTTACTACTGACGACCTCAAATAATTAAGGTATCTCAATGATTTCAGCACACTCGATGGAGGAAGCCTAGGTTTTATGTGATCATCTTGGTATCTTCGTTGATGGAGATTTCCAGTGCATAGGAAATGCAAAGGAGGTATGAAATTTATATCAGGGTAGTATTACTTCAAAAACTTGTTCCTACAATTTAAGTGGCTGATCTAAAGTTTAAGCTACGTGATTATTCAAACCATTTCCTCGACTATTTCAAGCTCTGCAAACACATGATATCTACAATTACATTGATTGTTAAAATCATTTCCTCACCTACTTTCATCTGGTGATAAAAAGCTTTGAAATCTGAAAATGTTCTGAGAAACAGAATATACTGAAAGAATTTTCATTGCAGCTCAAGGCTCGATATGGTGGGTCTTATGTCTTTACCATGACGACATCTGTGTACGAAGAAGAAGAGGTGGAAAACTTGGTTCGGCGACTATCACCAAATGCAAACAAGATCTATCACATATCTGGAACCCAAAAGTTTGAGCTGCCAAAGCAGGAGGTCAGGATATCTGATGTTTTCCGAGCAGTCGAGATTGCAAAGAGTAAACTCACAATCCATGCATGGGGTCTGGCAGATGCCACATTGGAGGATGTGTTCATCAAAGTTGCCAACAATATTTCAATGAGCTTTCACGAGTGATAAATACTGGCAGCTGCTATTTTTGTTATATTTTGTAGGATAAATTTGTATGTTTGGCACAATGATTCTACTTTCTTGGTTTGAGAATCTAATGATATACATAGATAGATACTGTATGATTTTTATCATTGCCCCCAACAATATAGTTGACAGGAATATTAATATCTGTATCTTGAACCTTGATATTGTATCATCTCCATATGCTAATTTCACCTAGTTGATCTCATGAGTTATTTATCATGTAATATCTAATTTTTGTTGGCGGGTAATGCTGGCTCCATTTAACTTTTTAATTTCTTGATTTTGTGGATAGTAGATTCCTTATTGATATTTTTTAAAATTATTTTTCTGAAATTTCTATAATTCAAAATTTTACTTTTTGTGTTACATATATGTATGCGAATTATGGCAAACTTAGAAGTAACCATATATTGGAATCTTCTCCAATTAATGGTCGGACTCAATTTGTGCTTCACATCGGAAACTCGATCTAAGCAGGTCATGTAGAATAAATGGATCCCACATCGACGAAGGGATTCATATCGGAATCGCTTGGAGGATTATAAATTAAAAGTCACAATGGACGGGAACCACCACTAAGGACACTCCCCTTCCCCTCGCCCTTGCCCTCATCTGCGCTCCTTTGCCCTTTCTTCGAAAAAGAGAGGCCCAGAAGAGAAATGGAGGAAAACAAGGCGGGCGAAGCGATCGAGGCTTTGGAAGAGACTTCGCCGAAGCCTGACCCCAATTCCAGCTCCGGCGACGAGAACAAGACACCGGAGGTGGAAGTCCACCTCTTCCGCCGGGGACGAGGGCCGATCGACGTCTTCCGATCGAAGCTGGGCGGTTGGGATCAGGATCGCCTCGAGGTTCAAGACATCCTCGACAAGTATGGGTTCAAGACCCTCTTCTCCTTTAATCCCGAGTCGGGGAGAGGCGTTCCCATCCGCTTCAGCTCCCGCAACGGCCGTTCAATCCTCCCTTACACCGGAGGATCTGTGGTCGTCATTGATGGAGAACCCAAGGTGATTCCTCTCTCGATCGTTTGTTTGTCTGAACCTTTTTGTTGAACTTATTCGATTGATCATGATGGTTTTTTTTTCTTTTTAAGAAAGCTAAAATTCCTGGCGAAAAAGATAGATTTTTGTAGCGATCTCATGCTGTTCTTGAATTTTATGATTTATTTTGAGAATATTTATGGTAATTCTTCTTTGCAGGATTCATTGGTTAAGCCTGTGACGAAGATCATGGTCGGAGTAGCAGTGCTAACACTTCTGATCGCAATGTTCTTTAAAGAAACACCGGAATGGTTCAAGTCGTCAAGGTTCTCCGGCGTAACATTTCCTCCATGGGTTCTTGCTTGCATGGTTATCCTCTTCACTCGCTTGAGGAAGAGAACTAAGGATGTGCTGAAGAAGTATGGGCGGTGAAAAGCAATCACAGGTAATGACTCCACACAAACTTACAGAATTCTTTCCCTCCCCCATCTTCTCCTTGTTTATCAAACTGCCCTTCTCGAATGTGCTTCCTCAGAAGAATCGTGGGATGTAATTTGTTTCAGTTCAAATGGAAATTTGCTTTGCTTAATTATATATCCCACATGTCTTAGTTAATCAATGGATAATGCCATTCAACTCAACTAATTTACTTCAAGTAGTACATAGTTATTGACATGGATTTGTTACATGTATGTCAAAGTAGTAAGAATGTGGGCCTATCATATTTTCATGAAAGGCGTAACTTCAATATGCTTGTATAAACACTTGCTCATGATACTTTTAGCCTCATGAGTCTTTGGATATTTAAGTATTTGCCTCTTGACCCTGGCAAATTAGTAGCATGTTTGCTCATGTGATCAAAACACAAAGCTAAGAACTTTCACATAAATCTTATGTTGCCCTCTAGAACTAGATTTGGACTATGGCTAAGGATAATCAGGATGTCAAATCTGAATACCTAAAAATTATACTTCATCTGTAAAGCATAATTTTGGTTGCTCACAGGGACACAATTTTGATGGTGGGTCCCGTTATCCTATTGCAGTTGCCTCCTTATGATCGAGGTGCCCAGTGTTCAAGTAGTATAAACTATCTGCTTATTTGCAGAAGTAAGACTTCATATACTAATCCTTGTCAGACCCTATATTGGTGAGGTGAGAGTCTTATGTAGTAGGTCACCCATTTTTATGATGACATGATTCTCTTATGTCCCTTGGTGACTTTAAAACTTTGATGGTGTGATGACATAGTGCAAATGGTTAACTGAAATGATATAGAACAAGGTTCTGGGACTTTTGAGTTTTAGGTACATTATTTCTTTTATATGAAAAATAAATTAAAGGATGTATTTTCTTGAAAATTGATACTGATTGCAAGTTCTGTTCAGATTCTGAAAACATTAAATGACAATTTTATCATAGATTTTGTTACTTCTTAAGTAGAATGTTTTCTGCATACATAGCTCATGTTATAATAGGCAGAACTAGAACAAAATGTGCAAGTAATTTATCAAATCACTGCTTTAATAAACACCATCAGTTGAATATTATTTTTCTTTCAAAATAGTTATTGACATTAATGATGTTTGAGGTGTTAATGGAAATTCAAGATATAATGATGTTTCTGTGCTATCTTTTTGTGTTCCAAGATGGTCGTGAAAATTAAAAAAAATTTATTTGTAAGGATGACTTTTTTCCTTTAAGTGCCAATTTGTCTATGATCTCCTTCATCAAGCATTGGCTGTGTAGCATGTGTCAAGTAGTCATTCTTCATGCAAGTCATCTCTTTTTTTCCGATCCGGTAAAAAACCTGAAGTCAAGAAGGCTCTGGATATGAAATGGTCATTCTCCATGCAAGCCTTCTCTTTCTATCCAATTGGGTAAAAAGAACCCTAAGTTAAGAAGCCTTTGTGTATGAACAATCTAACTTTTAGCAGATCTTTTTAATCATCCACATGATGAATGTAAGTCCTTTGGGAAATACTGATATATGCCAACAACTGCAAATTTAGATGAGAGAGAGAGAGGGAGAGAAATTTAAATTATCTCTCATTTGTGTGTCAACTCATGAATCTAGGAGCTGCCTGTTGAAAATTGTCCCTGATTTGGACCAAACAAGAATGAAGGATTCATATGTTTTAAATTAGAGTGACAATTTTATCTCCAGCCAAATATTGCTTTATTTTGCTCTTTGTAAAATGATGCTGTTTTTCTCTGGGAGGGAGCAGCTGTCTAAAAGCAGTCAAGTTGTTCCTTTTTATGTGCATTTAAAAATAGATTTACTTATTTTGTGTCAGACCCAAAAAAACGACACCGAAGTTATACATCTTGCAATAGGTTTATGCTACTGATTTTCTAGGGAATGGAGCATGGTGAAGAGCCGTAGGCTGACAACATCAACTACTTGGTTGTCACAGTAATTGCAGTCATAGGATTTTTCCTATCATTTGCCATTGGTGTGTGTGAACTTGAAGTTATAGGTATTTCATCAGAACTGCCCTTTTCAACTTAATGTTTCACATATGTTCATTGAAAAACGCAAGAACACTTCGACACCATTTGACAATGCAAGTTTCTTTTTCCTTTTGGTCTCTGGTTGAAACAGCCATCATCTGCGGCATTGATAATACAAATTTCAATTCTTGTAGTCACTCTGGTACTTGAGAAGATAGGAAGTGACAATGCTCTCTTGTGGTGCAGGCCAAAACATGGTAAATTGCAGTGGAGTTGACTAATCAATAAGCAACACTGGTCCTTTTCTTTTTCTGAAAAAGACATTGGAGAATTATGATATTAGCAGCGTTCTACTTCCTATTGTTTTCACGCAATAACCTGTCTGTAAAAGTTTGGCAGCTCATTTGGGTTACAAATGCCATTAAATCAACTGTATTCGTTCATTACCAGCGTGTTGCTGTCTTGATCTTATCGATCGTGTTTCAGAACTTCATACTTCATATTGGAATGCGAGTTGTTAATGATGCGGCATATCATCGGACGACTATGGTGTCAGAGATGATCTGTCCGGTTCTCGATGTAGAAGCAACAAAAGGCGTCCAGGAGGTCGAACCGGGGTCGACGAGTTGAGGCGCTGCCTCACAAGTCATCAACGACGACAACCTTTTATATATTATCGAACCCCAGCAGCCCGCGGCTTCATCGTTGCCCGTAGGTGATGAAGGAGAAGGGACGTGACCGGTAGGGTCTGTGGCGGCAAAGATGGTGCCTTTATCGAAGAAGGACGTGACTGGTAGAATCTGTGGAGGCAAAGATGGTGCAAGAGGAAGGTGACGAGTTCAATGAAGATAGGGATAAAATATTTTTTTTATGTGATTAGAAGCGAATTTTTAAAAATTAATTTTTTTTTTTCAAAGTTATAATATTTTTAAAATTTAATTATATATATATATATATATATATATATATATATATATATATATATATATATATGAAATACATCTTCTATATGTTGAAAAAAGAAGACCCGACGGTGTACATCTCTGTACGCTGAACAGATCAGACGTTCAATTTTTTTCGTCCTTTCAGGTATTAGTGAGCATCCGAATCACCGAAGCAACAGTTAATTAAATTCTAGAACCAATTGAACAAAATTTGCAGATTAGTTAAATCAAAACTTTCCGATTATTCATGAATTTACCACCTATTTGATTTAGATTTAATAATAATAATTAACTGGATTTAAGATGGATATAGATACAAATATGTTCGAGTAATTGGAGAATTAACGCGGAATGATTTTGGTTTTCAAAATTTGAATGCAGAACAAGAAGATTTTTCTTTTGAAACAATTGAAGAAGAACAAGAAAATTCGCGCCAACGCTATTTTAGCCATCGTCTCTCTCTCTCTCTCTCTCTCTCTCTCCTGTAATTCTGTTTCGTCTCTGTTGCGGCTGCTGCTCTTTGATCCCGATCGAGGGAGGATGGGTCCAGGCCTCTACTTCGAGATCGGCAGGAGGGCCAGAGGTAAATTCGTCTTGTTCGTTGTCTCTTTCTTTGTTTGCCCTAATCATCGACCTTTTCTTGATGGAGATCTTTGGTTCTGTTGCAGAACTCCTTTATAGGGATTACCAGACGGACCACAAGGTCACCGTCACCACCTGCACATCGAATGGAGTCGTGAGTGATCATTTTCTCCTTCTTTTCGTTTTATAGGGATTTTACGTTATGTTTGCTAGTTCTTCTTTGATATCTCTGGTTCTGATGAATGGACGGATCGTTTCAGTAAATTTAGTCTTTAGATTTGTGCGTGGAGACGGATCTTGAAATCACTCATATGACTTCATGTTTTGCATTTCTTTTTTACATTTCTTTTCCTATTGGGAGATCACAATTTATGGTCAGAGGGATTTGAGCATGCTGCAGATCCGTCAAAGTTTGATCGACTTTCCTCCTCTGATTGATCTTTGTGTAGACCGTTTTACTTGCAGGAATTGCAAATGAAAATATTGGTTAATGGACATGCTGTTTGACGTGTCTTTGGTCTCTGCGCATGTACTATGAGGAGCTTAGTTTGAGGTCTGGTTTATTCATGGCCAAGTCTGTGCAACGGCAAGCCCATATTGCATTGGAGATCTAGGGTTGACATATTTGACTATTTCCATAAAGTAATGTACCAAGTGACCAATGGAATTCATAGCAGCCTATCATTTTTATATTTGACCAAGAAGTTGGTCAGAATTATTAATCAAGCTTTAGGTTGAAATTTGCAACAATTTCCCATACCAATTCAACCACACTTTCCAGGAACTATTCAGATCAACTTCATATATATGGAAAAACACACGCAACCTAACAATTTCTTGTTAATTATAGTAGTGGTGACAGGTTGCTTCTGTCTTTGTTCCTCGTATGAGGAAGAGGAAGACAGAATAATTCAAAGATCTACCTCTACCAAGGTCCTAGACCCCTATCTTTTCGGAAAGGGTGGATATGAGGATCGAGGATTAGTTATGATAGCTATTGTTTCACCAGTGATTTTTCAACAATTTATAAATATGAAAAACACATCTCTAGTATTCCTACTTCCAGAATCACCCTTTGATCAGATTTGCAACAACATGAAATAATTCAAATAAGACTAGAAAAGTTTCAGCTGACTTGCAAATTTTCATCATAGAAATTTTGCAATTAATGTTTAGTGTAGCTTCCTAATTAAATAATATCCATGCAACTAAGTTTGATCTAAAGCAATTGACATGTAGATGTCCACACCAACTTTTAGTTTATTGTAGTGCATTTGGACATTCAAGAAGATCATGCTGGCACACATCAATAATCCAATAAGAGAGTCTAGAAGTTTTGTCTCAAAACTCACCACTTTCAAATCTACATGACTACTGGAATATGTATATCACAACATATCTCAATAGTTTACTAACTTTTTTGAAAATTTAAAATTTATCAGAGATTTATTTGGAGGACATTAATTTATAGCATAGCATGTGACCCATGAAAGGAGGGCCAAAAGATTCCACTTCAGCCCTAATTGGGTCAGCCTTAGTCTTCCTAAGGTGAGCCAAGAGATGGGCCAAATAAACCTTGTCATGTGGGCCCAACAGTTTTAGATGCTTTGTCATGTTGTCCGCCTAGAAGGGGGGTTGAGTGTCATCTTAGCAACCTAAGACCATTTGAAGTTTTATATTAGCATCTAGGCTAACACACCACCAAGTTTCATCACATTTGTACTTAAGTTTGTTCTAACTCCTAATTTTAGTCAGATTAGGACTGTGCCAGTTGAGAGTGACCTTTATTCATTTGGAGACACTTAAATCGACCCAAATTTGGTTGGATTGATTTCAAGTCACATAGGGATATCGGGAACTTAGAGAGATTTTTTAAAAGTCCGGGGCTCATCAAGGAAGGTCATGGATGAGAGGTGTGGCATGGACACCTAATTGACACATCTTCTTTTCCTAATCTGATTGTAGTCAAAGAAAAGATTGGTCATTGATTTTATTCTCCTAGATAATGTACAACTAATGTTGCATTTGAGATTGAGAGTTTATAAATAGGTGAGTTGTGCATCCCCTAAGACATAGAACTAAGTATTTTTTTAATAAAATATTATCTTTTACCTCTTTTTCTCTCTTTTATCTCTTTCTTCTCGATTCTATTGGCTCTCTTTTATCCTTTTCACTATATTCTTTACCTTATGTTTTCCCTTCAACTAAGTAGGTACTTGATAGATAATGAATATCCTATCGATTAATAAGGAAAAATGTTTCCCATTTGGAAGTGTTGCTTGGTTCTGATGCTGCATGCTTTGGATAGATAAAAAGCACCTCACTCCTAAAAAATCTATAAGGAGCCGGTAATGGCATTGAAAAGACAAGTTGCAGGGTTATGACCTTTCAAGATAAAAAGTCAATCACATGTTTCTCTAATTATCAGGTCATGCACATTGCCAGTCTATATGCATATTGACTAGTCCATGCAGTACATTGAGAAAAGACAAACATCATTTGACTTTATACAAAGTGATTTTCTTGATTGAAGCTTGTTTTTCTAGTTACATGTGTACTTACAGATTAATATGAATGCTATATACTGAATAATTCTCTCTTTGTTGTTACTCTATGCAAATTTCCACTTGTTTGATCTTTTTCTCTGCTGCAGGAAATTACGGCATCGGGTACAAGAAAGAATGATTTGATTTTTGGTGAGATTCAATCTCGCATAAAGAACAAGAATGTCACCTTTAATGTGAAAACAAACTCAGATTCAAATGTAACACTTCTTTCATTCTTTGATTGTCTTTTTCCAAATTTAACATGTTACAGTGTTTGAAGCATAAATCTTTCACATATAATTTATACCAGAAATTCATGAGTTTCGTATTACTCATTAGTTGTTTATTGTACGGTACTTGGAAATGTTGACCTGGTGCATACAATTTCTCATGCTTGTTAACACATGCTTAAGGTACCTACAGAGAGAACTATTGATATACCGTTCCTCTTAAGGATCAGGCTCTTGGTCTATATATATATATATATATTTATTTATTTATTTATTTATATATCATTTGTTGCTTCTCCTTTCAAATATTTGTAGTTTGTTATTCTCAAATAATTGATCTGAAATTCAATATATTTCATCAAGCTAGGTGTTCTATTAAAGAATGTTGAGATTCATATCAAGTCTTTGTATTTCAAAATGCAATGATGATGTAAATGAAATACATTAATTTCTTGAAGAAATATGAGGGTTTGGATCTTCCTTAAATGTAGCTAATCATAGCCTATGCACAGTCTGGAGTTGGGTTTAGATTGAGAACTTTAAATAAGTTTACAAGAATTGTTCTTTTTAACATTTATGAAATGGTTTTCAGAAGAAAGAAACGTCTAGATCACTAAAAAAAATTGTTGAGGGATTTGACGGGCAAGTCCCATAGACTTCACTCGTCAAGTCTTTATGATAAATGATGAAATGTTAACATGGTTTATTAACAACTCATTTTACGAGATGATGAAACAAAATAGATTGTGTGGCTATTAAGTCAATAATGATCAAACACATCGATTTGGCTTATCATGAGAATGCCATTTTCGCGATGATAATGAGCTTAATGTATTCTTGTTAACTCAACTAATGAAACAACAGCAGACAGGAGAGAATGTGCCATTTTCTTGCAGATATGAATTTTTTTCTGCTGACAGACGATGGTGACAACAAAGTTTGTTGTGGTATTTGCTAAGTTACAACTACAATTACCATTGACGAACTTGCCAGCCCAGGGTTGAAGACAATTTTCAGTTTTGTTGTTCCGGACCAGAGGTCTGGGAAGGTAAGCAGAAAGTTCTGGTGAAGTCATCAGATAGTTGTTCTTGTTGTCAACTAAATTGTTCTATATATCAACTTATTGCTGTGATCCAGGTTGAGATTCAATACTTGCATGATTATACTGGGATTAACGCAAGTATTGGATTGACAGCAAATCCTGTGGTTAACCTTTCTGGTGTGGTCGGATCTAAGACTCTCTCGGTTGGTGCTGATGTAGCATTTGACACTGCAACTGGGAAATTCATCAAGTACAATGCTGGTTTGAGCATCACGCACGCTGATCTTATTGCTGCCTTGACTCTGTTAGTATCTTATCCAAGTGAACTTTCACTCTAATGACTTTCGTCAAATAGAGAATTATTCCTTACAAAATTCATTTATCGTGTCTAATGACTCTATTAAAATGTGCTTGAAGCCAAATCATGGTTTAGGCAATTTATGTTAAACTTTGAATTCCATCCCCTTGCAGGAATAACAGGGGAGACAGCTTGAGTGCTTCCTATTATCACCTAGTTAAGTCTTTGTCAAGGACAGCAGTTGGTGCGGAGCTGACACATAGCTTCTCAAGTAATGAGAACACACTCACCTTTGGAACTCAGCACGCACTGGACCACCTGACCACCGTAAAGGCACGCATCAACAGTTATGGTAAGGCTAGTGCACTCATCCAGCATGAGTGGAAGCCCAAATCATTTCTGACTATCTCAGGAGAGATTGACACCAAGGCCATTGAGAAGAGTTCAAAAGTAGGCTTATCCTTGGTTCTCAAGCCATGATGAAAAGTTGGGTGCCATTTGCACTCTGCCTCCACTTCACAATTGAAAGGAATGGAATAAAGTTGAGAAAGGATGACCAGGTAGCATGATTTTGAATCGTTGAAATTTTTTGCTGGTGCTTGTTCTATGGTTCATATGGCAGCATTTATTCTCCTTTTGTTTCTATACTAGTTTGTTAGAATATTTTTTGGTGATCGGGACCAGATCTTGTCCCATATATTCTCACTTGCCAGAAATTTAATCTGGCTTCCTGCAGAGATTCATTTTTACCATTGCTTTATGCTGCATTCTGCCTTTAGTGGTCTTCACATGATCTGATTTTTTAGTCTTCACTTAAATTCATTCAATAATTTCTGTTGTCTCTATTTGTTGCGAATTTCTTGTTGCTTGATTAACTTTTTCAGAACAAAGACCTCAGTTCTTTACCTGCGTGATGTGAGGTAAAACTTGATTACGATAAATGCATGATAGGGAGATGGAAAACTAAAATGTAATAAATATAGATTCATGAAGATTTAAGATTTATTGAATATTTAAATATCATCTGGGAATAGAAAAGGATAAGAAAATTTTATTTATTTTCTTGTGTAGGGGTATTCAGTTTGATCTTTGTAAACAAATGTGAACACAACTTGTTATAGAAAAATCCAAATTGGCCTATGACAATTAATTTATATTTTTGACTCAATATACTTTCTAATGGTATGTTTGCCTTGTAGATTATCTTGAAGTTAATCTTAAAATTGATTCAAACCCAGCATCAAGATTCTTTTATTAACAATTGAAAGATCCCACTTTCAATTCTTTTAGGGTTATTGTATAGAGACATTTTGGGATCTCACTTAGGTTAGATATAAGAGAATTCTATATTGATATATTTTATAGTGTGTTGGGGGAAAATATCATTGATGTCTTAGTTCGATGTGGTTCAGACTCATGTGCGTAGAAATGTGTAAGATGTCTTTGATATAGAAATACTATGCTCCTGAATTGGAAATGTTATACTCTCGAGATGGAAATATTGTGCTCTCGAAGTGTCACCTGTATAAAGATTGAGGTTGGGAGGAGTTTTTTGACCCGATCCCTCCAACACTTAAGTTAGTAATATGATGTTTCTAAATGTGGGTTCGAATAGTTTCAAAAGAGTCTATTGCATTATGTTTAAGATGTCATTTTATATCTTAGAGGATGAAAAGGAGTTTGTAATTATCTTCCTCATCATAATGGATGAGAAGGAAGGTTGTGACTATCTTTTTTTGTCATAAAAGATGAAAAAAAAAATTTGTGATTGCATTGGGCCTTGCACCTTTGCCATAACAGATTTATCTTAGCATAGATCGAGTTTTTCCAACACATGCGTCTTGAACATATTTGGCCTTGTGCTTCCATTGTAGCGGATTTCTCTTCACACGGATTAGCTTCTCTCGACTCATACATCTCGAGTGCATTTGGTCTTGTGTTTCTATCGCAGTAGATTTCTCTTCACGCGGGTCAGGTTTTCTCGACTTACACGTCTTAGGCGCATTTGGAATTATGACTGTCGTTGCGAATTTATCTTTGTGTGGGTTTTCTCGACTCATGCATCTCGGGTGCATTTAGCTTTACTCATTCGTCGTAACGAATTTATCTTAGCACAAGTTGGGTTTTTTTGACTCGCGTCTCTAGCGCATTTGGCTTACACCTCCAACATAGTAAATTTATCTTAGCGCGGGTCGGGTTTTTTTGACTTACACATCTTAGGTGCATTTGGCCTTGTGCCTTCACTGTAGCGGATTTATCTTGATATGGGTCGAGTTTTTACACCTTATACATCTCAAGCGCATTTGGCCTTGCACCTTTGTCATAGTAGATTTCTCTTAACGTGAGCCAAATTTTTCCAGCTATGTCTCGAGCGCATTTAACCATGCGCCTTCGCCATAATGAATATATCTTGGTGTGGGTTGGGTTTTCTTGACTCATGTGTATTAGGTATATTTGGCTTTATGTCTTCATTGTAATATATTTATCTTGTCAATGGTCAGGTTTTCCCTACTTATGCATCCTAGGCGTATTTAGCTTTGCACCTCTATTATAGTGGATTTATCTTGGCACGAGTCAGGAAAACCTGAATCGTGCGTCTCGAGCGCATTTGTCCTTGTATCTTTGTCGTAGCAAATTTCTCTTCACGTAGGTTGGGTTTTCTCGACTCTTGTATCTCAGGCATATTTATCATTATGCATCTATCAAAGTGGATTTATCTTAACATAAGTCGGATTTTCCCTACTTCCACATCTAGGAAGCATTTGTCCTTGCGCCTTCATAAATAACAGTTGATGTATCTTGGTACCGGTTAGGTTTTTCAAACTCACGTGTTTTGGGCACATTTAGTATTGTGCTTCTACCATAGTGGATTTATTTAGGTGCAAGTCGGGTTTTTCAAACTCACGTATCTTGGGCGCATTTGGCCTTGTGCCTCTGTTCTAACGGATTTATCTTGACATTGGTTGGTTTTCCCAACTAATGTGTCTCAAGTGCAATTGTCATTGTGCCTCCTCCATAGTGGATTCATCTTAGTGCGGGTTGGGTTTCGCAACTCACGTGTTTCGAGTACATTTGGCTTTATGCCTCCCAAATAGCGGATTTCTTTTCATGTGGATTGATTTTTCTTAATTCACACATTTTAGTTACATTTGGCCTTGTGCCGCTATTGTAATGGATTTCTCTTCACACTTATCGGGATTTTCCCACTCATATGTCTCAAGACATTTGGCATTTGGCTTATAGTGGATTTATCTTGGCTCGAATCGGGTTTTCGCAACTCATGCATCTTGGGCGTATTTAGTCTTGCACCTCTATCGTAGCGGATTTATCTTGGCGCAAGTTAAGTTTTCCCGACTCACGTGTCTTGGACACATTTAGCCTTGCACCTGTATCGCAGCAGATAAATCCAACCCATTTAGCTTGTGCATCCACCATAGCGGACTTATCTTATCGTGGGTCAAATTTTCTCAACTCATGCGTCTCAGACGCATTTAAATTTGTGCCTATGTTGTAGCATATTTCTTTTAGCGTAGGTCAAGTTTTCTTGACTTATGTGTCTTGGGCACATTTATCTTTGCGCCTCCGTCATAGCGGATGTATCTCAGTGCAGGTCAAGATTTTTTGACTCACGTGTCTTGGGTGTATTTGGATTTGCACCTTCATCATAGTAGATTTATCTTAGCGCAGGTTAGGTTTTTTCAACTCATGCATCTCAAGCATATTTGGATTTGCACCTTCATCATAGCGGATTTATCTTGGTACGGGTCGGGTTTTCTTGACTCATGTATCTCAGGTGCAGTTGGTCTTATACTTTCGCCATAGCAAATTTATCTTAAGACGGGTTAGGTTTTCCTAACTCACATGTCTCGGGGTATTTGGCCTTGCACCTTCATCGTGACGGGATTCAAATCGTCTTTCCGCTATGGCGGATTTCATGTCTCTTCTCCACCATAGTGGATCTCGGGTTTTCTTATCGTGGTGAGCTTCAAATTTTCTTTCCACCATAGTAGATTTCATGTCCTTTCTTTCCACCATGGAAGGCTTCAAATCTTCTTTCTAGCGTTGCATATTTTAGGTCCCCCCTCTGCCATAGTAAATTTTGGGTCCTCCCACATGGCAGATTTTGATTCTGATCGACACACGACGATGCTCTCCGCTAGAGATGTCATGGTAGATCTCATCGCCAATGATGGTCTTGGTGGTGGACCAAAGGCCAAGCTAGTCAATGAGTGCTTTTACCCAGCTCTTCTTCTTCGAGGTAGATAGCGATCGAGGTAGTTAGAACTCTGCGAAAAACATCAAGGTCTCTTCCATACTTAGCGTAGGGTACAAGAGGTTTTCCTACATGACATAAGCGAAGATCACCTTGAGGAGTTTCCCCTCGAGCTTCTTGCCATTGAGGGTGATGGAACCCTACAAGCTCTCTTACATGATGTAGTTCGTGAGGGCATCAAACAGGGTGGACTTGTCGGAGCCACTCACCCCCAGCATTGTGAAGATCTCCCCTTCCCTCACATCGCCAGAGATAGAATTCAACAACGTCTTGGTCCTAGAGATCACCTCCGATGGTGCAGTTGATGGTGAGGATGAAAGTGACAAGGTAGGAGGCTAGGTGGTCATCAGCACCACCTCTGGGGGCGAAGTCATCGAGCTCGAGGATGTGATGCTCCAAGGAGGTGGAGCCATCGCTCTTAGTGATATTGTTGCTATGTGCATTGCAAATGCACTTGAAGAGTTGGCCATGGGTGATGGACTTGTTATCACCTCCAGAGTCTTGGTTGGCATTAGATCGGGGGGTCAGGGATGAGGAGATGGTCGAGGATGATGGACTTATTACTAACACCATCTCAAGAGTATTTGATTGGCATTAGCTCGAGGGTTATGGTGGCCGAGCAGGCCATCAAGATTAATGTCCTTAGCCTCTGCCATCGAGGAGGATCACTAATCGAATAAGGATATCTTATCCATGAATCGGGGCATGGTATCACTTTGCTATCCCCTTTAATTCTGTTGGGATCTCTTGTTGGTAGTTGAGCTGTTGATTGCAATTGATATGGTAGTATTGCTTGTTAGGCTAATTGGGGAAAGAGCAGAATAACAGCTTGTATCATGCCTATTAATGTTTGCACATATTGTGTGAGGCTTAGGAATATCTTAATGGGGATGAGCAAGTGGCCTAGGGCCACTCTCGAGGGTGAGAGGCCTGAGTCATCAAACATATGTTTATATCGCACCGATATTTGCATCGAGATGGATGCATCCACATACGAAAAGGGTGGTTGTTGCCCTTTGAGCCAAAGTATTGCGAGTTGGGGGTAAGGCCTCCTTGCTCAAGTATTCTTTGAGAGAGTTGGTAGGCGGATGTTCGTGAGATATCGGGCCCTCCCTCTAATGAAAATATCATTGATATCTTGGTTAGCTCGACATAGTCTAGACTCATATACATAGGAATGTTTGATATTTCTCTAAGGTAGAAATATCATGCTCCCAAGGTAAAAATGTTGTGCTCCCAAGGTGAAATATCATGCCCCCAAGGTGCCACATGCACAAAAAATTTGGTTGAAAATGGTTTTCCGACTAAGTCCCTCCGATTCTAAGTTATGATTGCTTTTCTTGTCATAACAGGCGTAGATCTCTTCCGATCAGACTAGACAAAAATATAAATTATTTAGTAAGATTACTTATTTATTTATTTATTTATTTTGAATCCAAAAGTCATTCTCATTATTTTTATGCATCTACCTTTTGGTCAAAGTCTTCGTATGGCCTTGTCAATCTTTGGGATCTCGTCCTATTACTTTGTTCTCAAAATCTTCAAGATCCTTATCGATAGATCTTTGTCTGAAAAATATTTCTTTCCCTTCAGCTGTTGATCCTTGTCGGCAGGTTTTTCTTTCTTTTTTTGTTTTTTGGGCGACTGCTGATCCTTCAGCAGTGCATTTTTGTAACTGTCTATTTAGTCTTTTTATTCCACTTTTATTCAAAAAAAAAAAAAAAGGGTTGTGGTGGGGAGGAGGGGAGGGGTAGGGGTGTATGGGTGGGGGCGCGGGGTGGTGTGCGGGATGTGGGTGTGTGGGGTGTGTTGGGCCGGAGGGGCGGACGGTCCCCGTTGGAACATCAGTCATCGTGGAATGAGGTTGGCACTTGCATAGGCAGTGGACAATTGATATTTAAAAAAAAATGAAAAAAGAAAAATCAAGAGATCCAGTATAGAATTCTGACTATGATCAATTAAAGAAACCAAACCAATAGGAATGAAGTTGGTGTAGTCCAACAATTTGTCTAACAATTTAGAAGCTATCGATCTTGACAAAGATCAAACTGGGATTCCTATGTTTTTTGGCTATTGAACTCTGTTTCAAAGAATGGTTGTGACTTCAAAATGCATCTAAAACGACCGCTCTCTCCTCTTTTCTGACAGGTCGTTTTGCCTACGGATCTTGCTGAAGACAAAACACTAAAGCTTAGAATGTAATGCTAATGTTCACAGCAGCCGACAAAAATGACCAAATTCATGAACGAATCATGCGAGATCCCGATCAATCAACAGATCAAGCCACTCTGAAGACCCAAATCTGCAGCAGCTCAACCTAACAAGCACATCAATTTCCTTGCTCTGTCTGAAGCGGTTTCTTGAAAGGTGCTGCAGATAAGAAGGTAAGATGTGTGAATCTTTAACTATTGCTCCCTGAGCATGGAAAAAAATTTCTAGTTCATCATCTCATGCAAACAACATTCCTTCTTGTTTTTTCTAACCAAAGATAATCCAACCAATATAATATATGGACCAGAAAAACAAGGAATGTTTTATATTATATATTATATATTATAATATAAAACATACTGTACCAGAACAGGTTAAAAGATCATACTGTGCCAGAAAAGGTTCTAAAATAAGTATGAATCTCCACACTCAACTGTTTCATTATGTTAATTCATCTATAAATACTTGTTTTGACAACTTCTCCAGAGAAGGTTCTTCGTGATGTATTTTCATGATTAACCACACATGCCTATGTGGTCCAATTTTGTTGATTATTAGAAGTCACTTATCACATGCAAGGATCTACTTTTCACCATATTGTATCACATGGGCCTGCATGTTCAATCCACTCCAACAACTCTGATGTTTATGCTTTGCAAAAAAAAAAAGAAAGGAAATTCACTTCAAGAAAATGAACTTGAAAAAAGTTTCATAAAAATTTTAGAAGGTATACTGACTTGTAGTAAGTCCAACAAGGAAACATACAACAATGAGAAGCAACAATGTTAAATATAATTAATCCTAGGTACTTACATGTCCAGATCAGGATTCAGAGCAAGTCGAGCAGCATGGACAAAAACAGCATCGACATTGAAATTGTCTTTAGCGGAGGTTTCAAAGTAAGGTATATTGCCTTTGGAAGCACACCAATTTTCTGCTCTCTTAATGCTAACCTGCATGATATATATGAAACAAGCAAAATAGAAGATTAAGAGAAGGAAGAAAAAGCCAAAGCTGTATAAAGAACTTAATTGACTATCGTCCACCATACCACCCTACTTTTGCCACCGTCAACGTCAACTTTGTTCCCAAGTAAAATGAGTGGAAGTTTTGGGAGATCTAGTGGTCTATCCTGCGGATTCATCTGGTACATATGCCCGCATGTTTAGTAGAGAAGATTCAGAAGCCACATAAACTCGCAGTTGCACTTTTAACAATTTCACTCCGTTCATGTTAAAATAAAAGAAGCTTAAAAGCTAGAACTTCAATGAAACTAAAAAAGTATGAAAGTTTGTCATTCAAAATCACAAGGCAAGCACACAATCCAAGATTTTGTTCTGCATGCCGTTTGAGCAATGAGACACCCTAGCCTCACCAGATTTTAGTTTCTCGAAGTTTTTTTTGTTCTCATTTCAACCATAGAGTGAGCATCTAAATTGCACACGTGTGCCATGGAAGAATCAGATCCTCTAAATAATTCACATCTAATCATACTTGCGATCTTTAAACAATCTGATGAGGTGAAGTAAGGCCTAAATTGTTAGTCATTATCATTGTCCCTAAGGACCATTAATTTCCCATATCTGTTCAGAATGGTAATGGTTACTTTTGCTCTATAGGTTGTATCTGCTACAGAGTGCGCCTGTAGAGAAAGTGAAAAAGAGGCATCTTATTCGTTCAATATTCTCTATCACCGACCAGAGGGTTGGTATAAACTAAAAGATATGGTACATGAATGTACCAGAATCTGGCACCTCTGGACCAAAGAAACTCATTTCAACACTTGACGAAGTATTGTCTTGTGGAACAAACGAAAATAATGATTTCAAGCCAGCGCCCAATGTATCATATAACAAGTAGCAACAAAGAATCACCACAATTTAGATTGCCAAAATGAAAAATGCTCAAATGCCAAGCCAACGAGTCAAATAAACATGTAATCCTCATAAGACACTAAAACATGGGAAAAGGAAAAACAATGAGACAACTAAGAACCATATAAAGAATGATCTGGTCAATGTTCTCCGAAGTTACTATACTTATTAGTATAGTAGGTAAAGCAGAGCAGTATTATAAAAAGGAAAAATGTGTGTCCAAAATAAACTGTTAAAGCATTTAAAATAGCAAATAGATAAAATGTTCTTTGTGAAAGCATAAGCAGGTAGTCTTTATCCATCAAATTTTCCAAAATAAATTTGACGCAACAGAACAATGTCCAAACGAACAAAAAAAGAGAGATGTTTTGATTTGTTCTTTATGAACCCTTACCAACTATCAGAAGACATGTAATATTGAAAGCAAAAAATATTAAGTAAAAACATAAAACCGAGTAACAAATTTCTCATGTTCTTTATGGACCAGCTATTGACCACCTCAAAAAATCCCCCCACTGGCAAAGAGCATAATTGCACAAATTAGGGTTTTCATGCTTTATAATGGATAGCAAATTTTTGAAAAGATCTCCAAATATCTTGAAGCCAAATTTTGGTGGGATGAGCAACATATACTTGGAGTAATGTTGGTTTCTTCAAACATGCTAAGATTGAAGCAACATACCTGGTTAAAAAGTGCATCATGCCAGGAATCAAGAGTGTCAAATGAGTTTCCAACATTGACATCATAGAGCAAAATGCAGCAGTCGGCCATTCTATAGAATGGAGTACAAAAACTTTGAAACCTGTCCTGTCCTGCAGTATCCCAGATCTACAAAAGAAAGTAGTTAAACTTAAAAATAATGGACTAATGTGAAGAAACATAACAAATAAGTATATCAGGGTGGATGATTTGAATAAGAGCTCACCTGTGAGATCACAGGTGCATCACCAATTAGAATTTCCTTGGTAACAAAAAGAGCACCATAAGTGGCCACATACTGCTCGTGGAACTTCTTGAGCACATATCTAATGGTGAGGTCAAGAAACCACTAAACAGAGATTGAACACTGTCCCCATGCCAACCAGCAAAACTATTATATACAGAGTATACCGGCAACTCACGTCCCCATAACTCAACACTTTAAAGCAGAGATCATGATAGACCACTCCAACAAGGGAATAATTACACTTTATGAGACGTATATCGAAATATATAACAAGGACAAATGAAGAACCTTAAATTGATGCTCAAGATGTGCAGAGGTGAAAGGCTTTTGAACATCTCACTGAAATCATCAAAGAAAACTAATAATACATAGACCTTAATTATCTAACGGAACAGTTCAGCAAGATTTACCAAAATTAACCTCCTTCGGTTCCACATTGCCTCTACAAGCAAGTAAGCTGGCAGAAGAAATTGAATCTAGTGCCCTGCAGGAAACTGTCAAGGATACCGATTGATCAAAGACGTCTTGCCTACACTAAAGATTAAAGCAAAAGAAACAAAGACGAATTAGAGGGCGACCAAGAAAGAATGGGGAAAGAACCCTAGAGAACCGAACGAACCAAACATAACATCCGACGTAGAACAAACATAGGAGAGATCAAGATGGGAAGAAGAAGAAGAAGTGAGAGAAGAAGCCCCTTACCCTCTGTTGCCGAGGATGATGATCTTGAGCGCGGTGCCGCTGCCGGAGGCCATGGCAGGAGAAGGGACCGACCGGAAAGCAATCACCACACACAACAAAACAAAACAAAGCGAGAAACCAAAGCGAAGGGGGGAATCCATTTTATAGCAGCTGCTTGGGGTTCTGTTACGTTAGTTAACTGATCAACTAACCATACTTCTTCTATGCTTTTTCTTTATTCTTTCCTAACAACTAGTAAAACCATAAGTAAGCCCACGCTTTAAGCTGTCGCGGGCGATCAGGGCCGTGCACGATGCACGCAACGGCTGATGATGGGGGATTGAATCCCAAGGGTTGATGAGTTCGGATCATCTGAATCGAACGGTCTGGGATGAGTCATCGACTGCAAGGGATCGAGTTTGTTGATGATATTGATGGTAACGATAATGATAACTAATAAGTAATAATGATGATAATAATAATCATAATAGTGACAGTAATCATAACAATATCAATAATAATAAGTAATATGGAAATTGCAGTTGTAGCTAGACACATAAAATTTGCAAGTCTTTCAAGAAAAGGCAATTGAGAAATTGTGCAGTGTCTGCTCCAGCACGACAATTTATTAGCTATAAAAGCAGATGGAATTCAATTAAACAACAAGGTTTTCTTCTTTTTATATAAGAAAATTTCACACCATCGGACACAATGTTGTATTATTAGCCGAGAACACTATTGAATCCGAATCATCACTAATATTTCTGTTCATTGTGTAGAATAATTCTCCTAAAATCATGGAGTATAATTTTCAAGCAGAGGCATTGGCGATTTTTATTTTCCCTCTGAGAAAACTGCGAGATGGGAGTAAGCAGAAGGAATTTGAAGAAGGGAAGAATATAGTAGATAGCCATGAAAAATGAAAGATCATAACAAATTTCAGTCCTTAATGTTATCGATTACAAATGTTGTTCTTGAAGAAGAATCTTGTGGAAATCCTCTTTTAAGCGATCAGCAACAGCAACAGGAGCATCCATTCCCATACCTTTTCTGCCACCAGCCATGGGTTGCTGCTTCTCTAAGAGCTCCAATGCCACTTGCTTCCACTCCTGCAGCTGTTGCCGAACCTGCTGACGGAACCACTGCTACAATGTCCACATTGCCTATGACCCCGAAGAAGATTGCCGCATAATCGATATATCCAATATATCTAACAGAACCACAATTATTCCCCGAAAGGGGTGAAGTTAAGATTTCAGATGCCAAATAAATGGGTTCATTATATGACTACCAGAAAAACCTTACAAGGACACTAAAAAAGGATCATCATTTGGTCCAATCTCCTTTAAGCATAAATCATAAGATAAATTCTTGAAAGAATTAAAGGATAAGAAAAAAGGTGCACAAATCTTCGAATTAAATAAAATGTCAGTTACAAGGCATGGATAAATGATGCATGGTTAGAGTTTTACTTTTTCATGATAGAATTTCTGGGAATGATGAAACTGGAATCTGAGTAAATGCAGACGAGTTGTTGCCAACGACATGGCAATTTGATTTTCAACTGTAAACCCTCAGAATAACTATCATAGCTTGGAAGCTTATAAGTCTTTCCAGTAGGAGCCATCTCTAAGAATAGTGAGCTACATCATGTACTCGTACAGTTTTCAGGTGCAGAACTATACAACTGTTTGACAACATATATCAGTAATTCATCAGTCTATTAAGATAAGGAAAACTGGTGAATCTGTAAATTAGCTGTACACTTAGTAACAAAACTGAGGTGAAGAATCTTTATGATAGATTTTACATGAGAAAGAACAATATAAGTTGCTGAAGGGACCAATTTATTATTGATTTCTTAAATTATTTGTGACATTCAATTAGACAATGTTATTTTTTCTATAAATATTGAGGACAAAATTTTCCCTAAAATGATCAAGAAAATTCTAGTTGTCTAATATTCATGGTTCTGTGAAACTCATTGAATATTTCTACATCATATATTAGTTTCTTGCCTGATCAGTGATTTAAAAAACACTAGACGTCAAAAGGCGCCAAGGTCTAAAATCGCCCGAGGCGCTAGGCGCTCGCCCAGGCGCTGGCCCGAGCGAAGCGAGACGCTAAAATATAAAAATTTATAAATATAATTATTTAAATCCAAACTCACAATCGAAGGGCAGTGGGAAAATAAGAAAATCTAACATACAAACTCACAATGTCACATTACAAAAAAGTTTCAAAAATCAAAAAAAAATTTACATCAAAGTCATTCATCGTCATCAATATTATCGTCATTTTCATATAAATCATCTTCATTGAATTCATCCTCTTCATCTTGTCCTTCCTCTTCATTAAAATATGTTTCATTCTCAATGTCTTCAACAATAGTAGGAGTCGAGCTTGATGCTTTTGCACTCATTTTTCTCTTTATCATCTGTCTTGTATATGTTTGTAATTCTCCAACACCTGAAGCTCTTGCCACATCTCCCCATGTCAATTTATCATCTTCAAATACAAGCTCGTCTTCGGCATGACATCTTGTAAGTTGGCACCCATTTCTCCCAACCACTCATTTGAATCATCAATATCTTGTAATGAGATTGGATCAATAGTATTTCACAAATTATGACGAACCTTCAAAGCTTGATTATACTTTATGTAAATAAGATCATGTAATCGTTGATGTTCCAACCTATTCCTTCTTTTTGAGTGAATCTATCATGTCATATAATTTACAAAGATATTAATATATCTATCTAAATGAATAAATTAATTGAAACAAAAATATTTATTGATTATTACATGCTCAAAGACACTTCAATTTTGCTCACAACCCGAAGCACTACATGTCAAACTAAGTATTTTGATAGCAAATTGCTATAAGTTCGGGGTAGAATTTCCAAATAGATTCCACCATTCAGTTGCAAAATTTATATTATTATTAGCAATAATATAATAACATACTATCAATAAAAATTAATTATCTCAAATTATTAATACCTGAAGATGTAGTTGTCCTGGATCGAACTGCCATTGGAATTTAAAAAAGACCTTCAGCATTTTTATATAGAGATAATTCACGAATAATCTTATCTTGCACCTCAACGCTTGGAACTAATCTTGTAACACTCTGATATAATCCATCCAAAACTTCTGCATCAAACCCAACAGATTTAATCGTATAAAAGAATTCAGGGTTCAAATAATATCCTGCTGCATGTAAAGGACGATGAAGTTGACAATTCCATCTTTCGTCAATGATTGTAAAAATTTTCTCATATTTTTCTTCATTTTCATTAAAAGACATTTTAATCGTCTCGTTTGCTCTATCCATAGCCTCATAAATATATCCCATTGTAGGCTTATTTTCATTATCCACCAATCGAAGGACTCAAATAAGAGGGCCCATTACCTTTAATATATAAACCACATGATTCCAAAAGGATGGCATTAAGATGATATCAGTAGCCCTCTTGCCTTTTGTTTCTTTTGCCCATTTGCTTGTCACCCATTTCTCATAAGTAAACATGTTTCTCAGATTATGCTTTTGACGATGCACACTCTGTAATGTCAAGAATGAAGTAGCAAATCGGGTGACACCATATCTCACTAATTTTTTGTTGCCTGTGAATTCTCTCTTCATATTTAAAGCCCCAGTATGATTATAAAGAAATCCAACAATAAAAATTGCCCTTTCTAAGGTCTTCTTAATGTCTGGGATGTTTCTAATATCCTCCAACATTAAATCAATACAATGTGCCGCACATGGAGTCCAATATAAGTGCTGTCTTTTTTATTTAAGTAATTTACCTGAGACAAAAGATAACAAAAATGATAAGACTTACGAGTTTAATTCATTTAATTGAAGATTAAATAATTAAAATTTTAAAAAATTCAAAAGATGAATATTACCAGCTAATACATAGTTGCTTCCATTGTCGGTTATGACTTGAACGACATTTTGTTCTCCAATTTCTTCTACAAACTTGTCAAGTAAATCATATATCTTATCTCCAGATTTTACAAAAGATGAAGCATCTATTGACTTCACAAACAATAGTTCCTAAAGAACAATTAACCATAAAATTAATTATACTCCTGCGTCTCCTATCAGTCCAAGCATCTGACATAATAGAGCAACCATGTGTTACCCATGATTCTTTATGACCCTTTAGTAAGTCATTTGTATAATTCAACTCTTTTTGCAACAATGGAACTCGCATCTCATAATAGCTTGAAGGTTTTAATCCTACACCATATCTTCCAATAGCTTCAATCATTTCCTTAAAACTATCTAAACGAGTAGTACTAAGAGGAAGACCAGCCTGATAGAAGAAGTGAGCAATGTGCTGAATTGTTCTTCCTCTTATTTCTTTATCACAAGCATCACTTATATTTGTCTGTCTAAATTTTGAGCCTCCTGCTTGCCCTTGTTGCTTTTGTGATTCTTGAAACATATACAGATCCATCGGTCCTTTTTTAGCCTTCTTAGTACTCACAACTTCTTTTCCTCTTCTGTTAGATACTTTTTTTCCCACTTTGGTTAATACTCAAAGAATAATCTTCTTCTTCGTCCCTGAGATATTCAACATCATCTTCTGGTAAATTCCCGTAAGATTCATTCTTTGTTATCTTTTTTTCATTCATATAACTCAGCAACTCTTCTTTAACCTCGGGTGAATACTTTTTGCAAGCTGTTGTATTCTTGAAGTTTCCTACTAAATGTTGTTTTGCACGAAAAATACCACCTTTAGTAGTTTTGTCGCAGAACATACAGGTCACTACATTAGGATCTTTCGGATCCTTTAAATAATTATACTTCCATGCAGGATCTTTTTTTGATGTCATCGTAGAATCAATTGAGTTGCTCTGAACACTTGTCATTTATCCTGAAACTTAATAATAATTTCAAATAAATAAAATATAACAGTATTAAAAACAAAATAATATATTATTATTTTAATAAATAAAAAAATTCTGTTAACAAAGATATCTTGTTAAATAAAAATTCTGCATTAACAAAGATATCTTTGTTAACTACGGGTCTGCAATACAATCAGATCGCCTGCACAAGGCGTACATACCGTCCGACGAATATCGACACATGGACATACTGTACGGTCGGTACGATTTTTTTATTTTTAATAAAAATTATTTTTTAGCTTTTTTAATGCTCGCGACGTCATCGAGGCTCAGCGGCGTCCGAGGCCTCGGCGACGGTCCCGAGGCTCGGCGACGTCCCGAGGCTCAGGCGGCGACGCCCCCGAGGCTCCAAATTTTTAAAAATTGTTTTTTAACTTTTAGGCGACGTTGCCTCGGGCGCGGCGTCGCTCGTTGACACTCTCGGCGACGTTCTTCGAGGCGACATCGTCGGAAGGAAAAAAATCTATTTATATATATATATATAATATTTATAATTATAATATATATACCGAAGCGATGCACGTTTGAACGCATCGCTTCGGTACCTTCGCATCGCATCGTACCAGGAAAGCGTCGAAACTCCGATGCGATACGATATTGCAGATTCGCATTGTTATCAAGAATAATATATCGTTAATGCGAATGATATATACTCGTAGCAGAAGGAGAAATCGAGCCTGTCGGCGACAAGGGAGCAATGAGCGACGGCTACTGGTACCGAGCGAAAAGTCGGCGGCGAGTGAGCAGCGACAAATGCAATCAAGCGGTGAGCGACGGCAGAGCGAAGCGGCAGCGCAGCGGCGAGCGAGCGAAGCAGCGGCGGCGAGCGAAGCGGCGAGCGACGGCGAGAGCGGCAGCGGCGAGCGACGGCGAGCGACGGCGAGAGCAGGCGCAGGCAGCGACAGCATCAGCAGAGGCTAATCGCGTTAGGGTTGGGGAAATGGATCTTATCGGTGATTTAATTGGTTCAATCGAACCAACTAAATCACGTTAGACCGAACCAAATGTAAAAATCTGGTTCGATCGCCCGATTTAACCCAGGAGCTCGCCCGAAGCGCCCGATGCCTGGGCTCGGGCGAGCGCCTAGGCGGCGCCTCTGTGAAGGGCGCCGCCCGGAAGACAATCGAGGCGCTTGGGCCTCGCCTCGCCTCGCCCGAGTGCTTAGGCGAGCGCCCGAGCGCCTTTTTAAACCCCTGCCTGATCATAATGAAATTCTATAGGATTATATAGAACTTTTTTGTAAATTTTTACTGGTTTAGTGTCACTCATGTTACTGCCAAACAGAAGAGGTATGTAATTTAATAAACAAGAAATGGATTTGTTCTATTGGCAGCTCCCAGTTGTCTTTTGTGGCAGGTGGCTTTCCTTATAGATCTTGCAAAAGACGTCGTACAAAAGCCAAGGAAACATGTACCACAAACTAGATGCAGCATATAGTGTTCATATGGGCATAGCAGCAAATGCAAATGGCAAAAATCATGAATGAAGTATCAAGATCCCAATCAATCAGCAGAGCAAGATTGTTAGTTAAAGCTGAATCTGCAGCAGCTCACCCTAGTAAAAACAACTTCTTTGCTCTGAATGTGAAGCAGGATCTGGAATTGTTCTGCCGACAGATTAAGATTTATGAAACAGTCAAATTGTACTCAAAATCAGGGAAAATATTAGCTTTTGAATCGGGCGACATTATTTAGATCATCATCTCATGGAAACAACATCCTCTAATGCTTCTGGATTTTCCTAAGATACTTCAAGCAAAATAGAATAGGCTTCTTTAACATATTGTCTGCTCAAAATTTTCATACTACAATATTTATTATCACATTCTAAAAAATACATAAATTCACCCACTAGAGAATTAATATTTGATCACATATGTCATTTTTTGGTTTTTGCCAATGTTATGGACTTAATTAAGATTAAACATCAACTGTATATATTTAATTTAGTTTAACCGTCAATAACTTCCTTTTATACCTTTTGTTTACATTTATCATACACTTAAATAGAAATACTTAAAATATTAGTTCTATCTTTATTAGGTACATATTCTAGATATATTATTGGTTACAGTCCAACCTAATTTATATCATTAGTTAACGTTTACATCCACCAAACAAATATTCCAAGCATATTTGCCAACTCAACTTGATAATATAGACGACCAAATAATGATTTTCAATTGGCATTATGTATTTGAAAATCTATGATGCATAATATTGTATTTGAAAGTTTCGAGTGGCAAATAATGAAAAGATGCTATAAAAAAATGGTGAGCATCAGAAAATGATCAAGCTTATAATGGAAGATGGTAGTTTATGGAAGATCAATAAATAAATAGAGACTATTTAATAAATATTCAGGCAGAATATCATCTGAAACAAACATTAAACTGAACAACTACTTAGAAGTACATCTCTGGATATGCAGATTGGATAGGACATCAGGATATACAGATTGGATAAAACATCAGGATATGCAAATTGGAAAAGGCATCTTGATGAATGAAGCCATAAGATGGTCATATATTTTACCAGTTGCCTCCCATCATTTCCTAAACTACAACCTAGCTGTATACCAGAATAACAATGAAAAACAAATCAGTTTCTAGTAGAATTCTCTAAAAGGAAGTCATTGATTTAGCAATCATGTGTACATCATCTGATCCCTAAATTCCTTCAATTGTATCCACAATATTAAACATTGTGAGAAATCCCATTTCCAAACCATTCGTAGCTTGTAGAAACTTAGATTTCATTCGATAGCCGGTTTAGATTGGAAACTCAAGCAATAATTGCAAAACAATAAACTTCACAAAAAATAGTGATGTTATCATAACAGAAGATCATTCTATACCCAACTAGGTTCCAAAATGAGTATCAATGGCCATCCCATGTTTGTTTTGTCTCTGTTTAAGTACCTAAACAGATTACACTATTTTTGTGGTTGTTTATGTAGAATTATTCCTTCCATTACACTGATTTGTCTCTCTTTAAGCACTCATTTTGATAACATTGCAGACTAGGTCTTCATAATGTATTCAAGACAAGCTACATAGGCTTATGCAGGTCCAGCTTTGGTAACTATTAAAAGTCACTCACCACATGCAAGGATCTATCATTACATTGTATGAAATTAGCATGTATAATTCGAGAAGAAGTGGCACAGCTAGTACATTTGATCTAACACCCCGATTAGTCCCACATCGGAAGTGGGCTAGGACTAAAATTGACTTATAAGAGTCTGATGAGTTATATAAATATACTATTAGTAATTTCAGTTTAAATATTTTGAGGCAATAGTTTGGTTCAATGACGACCCGATGAGATAACTAGCTTGTTAGCTCAAAATGCTTAAGCTTATCAGTTATACCCAAACTCTTATAAATCAATCTTAGTCTTAACTCACTTCTGATTTTTTTGAGCTTAAGCTGAAGTTATCAGTTGTACCCAGACTCTTATAAATCAATTTTAGTCTTACTCTGCTTCTGATTTGAGACTAATTGGGGTGTTACATTCAATTCTATTGTATATCTTTAATGTTTGAAGTTTGCAACTTATAAGAGAATTTTCCAGTCAAAATGACTAGAAAAGATTTCATAAGTTTTCTAAAAAGTATACCAACTCTAGTGAGTCAACAAGAAAACATATAACAACAACAAGCAATAATGATGAGATCAAAGAGCACCATGACAAATGCAGACTAGTAACTGAGAATACTCACTTGCACAGATCGGAATGCAGAACAAGTTGAGCAACATGGTGAAAGGCAGCATCAACATTGTAATCATCTTTTACAGAGGTTCCAAGGTAAGGTATATTGCCTCTGGAAGCACACCATTCTTCTGCTCTCTTCATGAAAACCTGCATGATATTATGAAAGAAAAGAAACAAACAGAAGAATGGAAGATTTGGAATACAAAATTAATTAAATCTCTATAAAGAACTGAATTGAGTATCCAATATACCACTCCTACCATCTACATCAATCTTGTTTCCAATTAAAATGAAAGGTCTGTCTGATCTAGTAGGCTAGCCTGCATAATCATTAAGTACAGAATATAATACGAATTAAAAAACTTTTTAAAACCTTCAACAAACAAACCATACACTATAAAGAAGAACGAAAATCTAAATAAGAGAGATTCAAGTCCATCCGAATAACAAATATGAGTGGGCAAACTATAATAAGAAAATGTTCAAGTCATTTATGTTCATGTGTCATCTCAGAGCATAACTTTGACAATTATCCACTAAATTAGAATGTTACTTTTTTTGGTATATTGCTTTCTATGGTGACTAAGAATAATATAAGCACCTCAGGGGTCACTAATTCGAGCTTATTTGAAGGCAAGCCTGATTAAAAAGTGGAAGGGACATGTTTTTGTCTTCATGAGGCCTTTCAGCAGATAAGTTCAGCCTTATTGTACCCATAATTTTAATTTTTAAATATAAGAAGACCTGGAATTTTGAGTCACGTTATACATATAAGAGGGAAGACCTTTTGACAAAAAAGCAAGTCATGGATCCCATGACACAAATATGACCCCATGCACCTTTTACAACAAAAAGGAAATTTTCTTTAATTTCATTGGTTTTTCAGTTAAATTTCTTGTCAGCAATACACGAGGCTGATAGAGCTATGTGTCAAAATGTCATGAAACACGAAAAGCCAAGAACTACAGAAGCATTTATCAACAAATGAGATGATCACACACCATTGTCCAAATAAAGATTCAATAAATGGTACAATACCTGTATGATAATCTTAAGCCACACTGAGATCCAGAAATAGTAAAAAGAAACGATAATGTCAGCATCATGTTACATATACGGGTAAATTAAAGACCTACACAATCTGATGAGAGGTGGTGAGACATATCGGGCAGACAAGTCCAAGTCTTAGGTAGTCAATCATTTTCATTTGCCTAAGAGTCATTCAATTTCTGTGAATCTTCATGATGACATAGATGGGAAGCAACTGGAAATCCAAATCTTAAATCCAGGCTGTCTAACTCTACAAGTTTGATCAACTATGGGCAGCACCTGGGGAAAGTGAGAAAATGAACAACACCTTTTTCGTAAAAAACTAAACCAATATGATACATAGAAGGTCCAGAATCAGGCACCTTTCAACCAAAGAGAGTCAGCTCAAAACTCAAAAAAAGTATTGTCATGACTAACGAGCATGAATGAAAAATAACCATGAGAAATGTAAACCTAAATGTCCACTAAACAAGTTAAATGATCAATAGACAAATGCATGACCATTCAAGCCACTGTGCAAAATATCAAGTGTCAATAAAGAGTCACCATAATGTACCTCTTAGATGAATATGCAGACACTTGCATAGAAAATTAGTTCTATCATTCAAAAAGATTGTTATGCTTAGTAAGTAACGTTTATTTCTGCCAGATTCAATTCAAATTTTTGAACCTCACAGAGTAGGTAAAACAGAGTCATTTCGGAGTTTGTTCTACAAACAAATGAAATAAGGTCATCTAATGGTCATGAGAGGATTTAAAAGAAGCATTCCAAGAGCATTGTGATGGGCACGGTTTAGCAAAATTAAAAGTAAAGCAAAAAAAGGCATAAAAACAAGGCCATGGCACTGCATACCTTCCTGAGAACTTCATCATGCCAGTCATCAAGAGTGTTAAACGTTCTACCAACATTGACATCATAGACCAAGATGCAGCAGTTGGCCCCTCTATACAATGCTCGACCATAGTTTTGAAACCTTTCCAGTCCTGCAGTATTCCAGATCCACAAAAGAAAATGGCTAAAATTTGCACAAATTTTATTCTTAAAATATCAAAGTAGGAGAGGTAAAGACTCTAGTGAGAGAACACCTGAAAGGTCACATGTCTGTCACGGACTTCAATTATCTTCTCGACATAATCAGGAATAGATGTCGCCTGATACTGCTCAGTGAACTCCTCGAGTACGAATCTAATGGTATCGTCAAAGGAATACTAAACAGAGAAAATGTTATTCCCTGGCCAAGTGCCAACAAGCCAGTGCAACTGATCGAAAAGGGCAGATGCATCAAAAAACAAAAAGATTACAACATAACCAATATCCACACTGTAAAACAGAGATCAACAAATCAAACCAAGAAAGGAATAGACAATCAAATGTTTTGAATATCTCATCCAGTTTCACAACAGGTCCAAATAATTAAAATCGGAACGACAACACTCACGACACGATAATAGCAACACGAAAAGAACGTATCTTAGTAGCTGCTGGAACAGCTCATCAAATTAACAAAGTGGCAGAGATGAATTGAAAGTAGCGTCACAAGAAACTTTCGAGGATGCCGATTCATCAATGACGTCTTCCCCGCATTAAAAGATCAACGCAAAGAAACAAAAGAAGAGTTAGAGGACGAACCTTAGGAAACCGAACGGCCCCAAACAAGAATTGGAGAAAGAAAAGAGAGATCAAAATAGAAAGAAGAAGAAGTTGGGAGGAAATCTTAACCCTCTGTCGCCGACGAGGAAGACTTTGAGGAAGGCTTTCCTCTGCCCGGCCATGGCGGGAGAAGGGACGGATCTTGGTTACCGAATCGACCATAGGAGCAAAGGGTTACGGAAGGAACGAGCGGAGATGCCTTTTCCTGGCAGTCCGGAATGTAACGTAAGTTAATTAATCAACATATTCTACTTTTATCCTTTTATATTTTTTTTTTCATTTTGTTTTCCGTATATTTATTTCTGGAAGAATTAGTAACAACACTATGCGAGCGCCACGGTCGCCAAGGCGATCAAGACCGTGCACGATGCACGTAACGGTGAATGATCAGGAACTCAGCTTCAAATTATTTGGGTATATTACTTTTTTGGATAAATCTGATTCCCATTTTTACCCCTATCTGACATTTCAAATCACACTTAGGGCAAGAAATTATTTACATAATGAAACTGTCACAACTTACGAAACTTAGTTCAGCAATTGTAATACCGTAATTTAATAGTGTATAAAGACTCATATTATCTTATAAAAATCTTATGAATGTATTATTATTCAATTAAAACTTAAGCATTTTGACCTTATAATTCTTATAAAAACACAAAATAAGATGTATGGCTGAAAGACAGTTGAACAGTACTGTGATAATATTTAAAAATATTTATCTTGCCGCTCAGATATAGTTGTGGATCCGAACTATATTTTTAATGGATTAAGGATTCAAGTCTCGATCAAGCATACGAAGGCAGATGAAAGGATAGGTATTGCTGCAGGAAAGACGGGAAAAAAAGGGACGTAAGAGTGGAAACTAATGATGAAGACACAAACGGGTGAGAGGAGTCCTTGTGTTATTGATACTTAATTTACTAGTCAAAGTTTCATATTAAACAATATAATTAGTAATATTTGTAATCTACGTAGTGGTGTGAGCTCGGAGCAGTTTAAGATCGTAGGCAGTGGAATTATATGGTATTGCTTATCGTGTGGTGTTCTGCCTCTCTCCCATGCATGGCGTTCAAAGGGAGAAAACTACGAACTTGATTCATCTATTTATATGACACTAAGGGACATGATTGCCTCGCACTAGGAACCTTCGTACCTCAGCGCGCACGGGGAACTTTCTTGGATGCAGCCATGCACGCATACTTCATCGTGATGTTTTGTTTAGCTCGGGAGGACGCAGGGTGACAAACGTTGACTTATCACGATGTTGTTCTATCCAGCATCCTAATAGGTAGCATAAGACAATATGTTCCCCGTTCCCCTCTCTTTCTCTCGAGGAACAAGAGGAGACTTTTTTGCTCAGACCCGCATCTTCCCAGTGGTTTCCGGAGAGAAGAAGGAGAGGGACGCTTTTCACTTCTTGCTGCATGACCTCTCTCTGTTGGCCGCTACGTTCCGTCATAGAGAGGATCAGTACAGTCAAGAAGCACGCAATCAGACAACCATAGTCAGCGCTTTTCCCCTAAGTAATGCCATGGTGACCTTCCCAGAAGACAGGTTCTTGACTGTGACCATTCCCCAGGATCAGAGGCGGTGTGTCATATCTGGAGGGGACTCCATGCGTGGAAGCTTCTTGGCGGCTGAGGGAGCTCCGATCCATGCTTCTGGATGCACAACGGGAGAAGAAGATCCTAAGGATGCTGTTCGACTCTCAGCTGAAGTGTACTCTCGATGTCACCTCCGACGAAGATAAGGATGCGATCACATTCTGGGTTAATCACGGATCATACCCTTCTTCACCTCCGTAGTTTTCAAGCGACATAATTAAGCATCCTGTCAATTGATCTCTCTGATGTCGTGGTTCCTAGTTGAATACACCAGTAACTTGGAATTAGGTGCATCACCAGCTAATGTGCCATTCTTTTGGACAAGGAAGCCTTGATGGAACAGACTGTATGCATAGCTTCTGATAGAGCTACTTTTGCATTCCTGATGCCAAAAGAGGCACTAGTGGACCATATCTGTTGAAGATGATATCTAAGCTGAATGGTCGAAAGCTGGAGATGAAAGGAAGACATGCATGGAATGTTCTTGCAGCCTCTGATCGGTTTCTGTGGAGCAGATTGCCTTCTGTACCAATCCTTGCAACTTCATGATGCAAGCAGAATGATGATCTCTTACCTCAGCTGAATGGAAAGCCACGGGCGGCTGGCATTCGTCGAGATACATATGATCGTCGCCATCAAATCATGATCTGATGGCCACAAAACTCATGTGAGCACCACTTTCATTGCAGCAAAGATCAAATTTGCGGGGCCACGTCCAAAGATCCGGTACCCGTGGCGCCGTATCAAACAACGAAAAAGGAGAGATTAAACAGTGGCAGCCTACTCTTAACCTGTTTGAAGTTATGACATCAAGAAAGAGATTTATTATAATTGATAAGGCTTTCCTTTCCTAAACGATTCCAGAAACACCCATCTCTTCGACAAGATGCCTTTTTTTCCCCGGTTTGACTAACGCACCCGGCCCGTGACACATGGTCAGCTCATGACAGATGTCAGGTTCTGAGATAATGGCCAGAAGACATTTCACGCATGGTCCTTGCAGCTGATCCTTGAGTCGTGCGAAGACGAACGACCCAAGTCTGCGAGCAAGTGCAGCACGCTGCGGAGGTGAATGGAGATTGGAGGGCAGTGAAGCAGCAACTCGGAAGCTTCCAGCTTGAGCAAGGCAGCTCAGTGGGAAGGAACTTAGGCGAAGGAAGCTCAGTGGGAAGGTACTAATGGATACTGCAAACTCACTCCCAATTCCATGTCTTAAACCTCTTTGTTTTGCTGATTTATACGTCGCTATAAATAAATAAGAAGGTGAATTCTCGTAGTTCATGGCGGCAGTAGGACTTCCATTTCATGCCAAAGCCGGTAGCATGGCCCACTTCCCCTCCCGAAGCCAGGGTAGCAGCTCCTCCAACAGCACACCGCTCCACGCCGACGCAGCAGCGCCAGCGTTTGATCTCTCCGACTTCATCATGTTTGATCAGGCCGAGTTCGCGCCGCCTTCCTTCGGTCCTGAGCCGCCAGTAGTTCCTCCGATGGTAGATGGCGGCCGCAGCAGTGACCAGAATAGCAACCTAAGCAACATCACCATCAACAGCGGCGACATGACTGTGAATGCCAGGTGAATATGATGTTCAATTCCTTCTTTCCATTGCACCACTACAATTCATGCGCAGTACATGCTCTCAAGTTGGCCGTTGCTTAATCTGGGGAATGCCTTGGAAACACAGGAGCACTGGTGTGGAAGGAGAAAGAAGGGAAGAGACTTCTAGGATTGCATTCAGAATGAAGTCAGAGGTGGAGGTCGTCAACGACGGATTCAAGTGGAGGAAGTACGGGAAGAAATCAGTGAAGAACAGCCCCAACCCTAGGTATGCCAAGTGATTGTTTCTGGAATTGTTAGGGGGAGGATCCGAGATTTGCTTCATTAAGAATGATTTAATGCTATGCTTATGCCAACCCCTATTGTCCTGGATGCGAGAGCATGATCTCCCTCTCCCTCGTGAGAGGTTCTGATCACAATGATTTTGCTGCCAATGGTTCTGAGATTAAGAATCATGCAAATGGATCCATGTGATGGTCATATAGATCTTGTTCATGGATCATCAGAAAGCTGCAAGAGCAGCTAGCTGCATGTTTGTTGGGAGATCGAGATCAAACGCAATTACACTGCTAGAACTTACTGGTTAAGAAGTATGTATCATCGGATGACTAACTTCAGCACTGGGCAATGCAGGAACTACTATCGGTGCTCCACGGAGGGTTGCTCCGTGAAGAAGAGGGTGGAAAGAGACAGAGAAGATCCCAGCTACGTGATAACAACGTACGAAGGGATCCACAACCACATGAGCCCTGGCGTCGTCTACTACACAACCCAAGACAGCGTCTCCGGTCGGTATTATGTTGCTGGCTGCCAGGTGCCTCCAGATTCTTGACCTATGCATGCTGCTGCTCCACCCCACAAGTGGAGTTTGCCGTCACTAGCGAGCAAAGTAGTACTTCTGCAGTGCTTTCTACTATCTTCTTTTCCCCTTCTTGGAACAGTGAGCAGTACATTGGTTCGTCGTTTCACTCACTGAACCAACTTTAGTTCCAAGATTTGTGCCTCAAATCGCGCTTTCTTGCTATTGTCGACGCACACCTGTTACATTATGAATATGCGCAGTATAAGCTTCTCTGGATTCCTCGTGTGTCCTTTCTGATCATTTCATCTCTTATGAAATGAATCAAGGCAATGCTTCGTTTTCCACAAAGAAGGGGAAGTGAGCATTCACTTCCTTGCAAGATCACTTCTGCCAATACTTGGAAGTTCTACGTATCAAGGGTTTAGTGTGAATCAAACATTTAGCTAAGCCAACTTTTCAAGTATATCACGTATATACAATGATTCTAAAGACTGAAATCTAAAACCAAAAAAAAAAGGAAGATACATATGTTCTTTCGGAATTGATAAAACTTTACAAGGATTAATCCATCTATCAAATTCTCCAACGCAGTCTATGAGAGACAGCTTCCTCACAGGTTCCTGCAGAGAGAATTGATGTCCACTGCAGAACATCCATAGGGTTAAGTTCGAAGAAGCACTTTAAACACTAAACGGCACATCACATCTCTGACCGATGCTTTTCTGAACCCCAAAAAATCTGTGAAAGTTTTCCCATGTGATGGTGAGTTGGAAGCCAAGAGGAAGGCGCGGAGAGAATTTTGCTTGCCATGCAATAGGTTGTGTTCCCAATCCCCACTGTGGTGGGTGCCTTATTTTTAGACTTTAAATTTGACTTTTGACCTATGACATTTTGACTTTCTGAGTGGTTTGCACCAGCTTATGACGATTTTATTGCAACATTGGCACGCTGGTGGTCAATTAAGTTCCACCACAAAGGCAAGTCTCCAAAGTGACGTCTTTAGTGATTAGAGTACCCTATTAGGAATGCCATGTAATATTTGAATAAAAAATAAATCAAGAAAATGGATCTGAAGCCGGTCAATTAGTATACATGTAATTCCCAGAAAATATATATGTATTTTTTTTATTTTAAACAGCTAAATATGCAAAAAATAAAAATAAAAATAAAGCATACAGAGTGGGATGAATCGATCAGCATATCAAAGTTCATAAAAAAAAATAACAGAGGACAAAATTAAACAATTAATTAATTTTTTAAAAAAAAGAGATAAAGGAAGAGGAAGAAGCTCTTGCACTATTGCAATTTATATATATTTTTATATATCCATCGTCGCGTGTAAAGAGCAAGGAGAATAGGAGAGATCAGCCATCGTCGATTGCTGCGGCTTCTTCGCCGTGGCGCCGAGGAACATAGGAAAAAGGTACCTTTTCCTTGCCACACTCCTGCTAACGCTTATCTGTTGCTCCGAAATCTACTCTTGTAGTATGACACGCAAATTTCTTGGGATTCAGGTGAATCCATAGTATAAGGGCAGCGGGAAGCGGCGATTTTGGCTTGGGGTACTCTTTCGAGGGGCAGAGATCCGTCAGGGTCGTCAAGGAGCTCGAGATGGAGAAGGGTGCTGATCCTTTCCAAGGCAGCACCGCCTTGGCCGTCGTCGTTGTCATCACCCCGGTCTGGCTTGTACGAACAGGTTACGTTATTTTTTCTTCAACATGTTTGTTAGGGTTGTGCAGAGTATTTCTAGTCCAAATTCTGAGAACATTTAGGTTATTGCTTGGATGGAATTTCCGCTTGCCTTTTCATATCAATTTTAGTTCTCAACTAGGAAACATTGGAAATCAATATGAGGTGAGGCATATGACGCACATATATAAAAGAATTAGATCGCATAGGTGAATGACTCTCTGCTGAGACAAAATTATGCAGCACTTCGTTCCAATCCAGTTCTCTTTGCCCTGACCTAGTGCACCTTGAGAAGTGGGGTTCCTTGCTGAGTCATTTCTGCTTCCGTTTAGATTGTGACAAACATATATGCTGTGGGGCTTCAGAATAATATCCACAAATGCAGGTCACGGCTTTCATCTGTACAGAGGGATGACACTGGAAGGGGAGGTTTAAGATATTTAAAATTGTGATGGAAATTGTAGGATATAAGATACCAGAGAGGCCAAAACCCTCTATGTAAGTTAGGCTTAAAATGGTTGCTCAAGAAAGAGAAAGTTATGATTAAAATGTTGCTTTAGAATAGGAAAATATAAATAAAAATATCATCATTTAGAAATTGTAGGATATAAGATACCAGAGAGGCCAAAACCCTCTATGTATGTTAGGCTTAAAATGGTTGCTCAAGAAAAAGAAAGCTATGATTAAAATGTTTCTTTAGAAAAGGAAAATATAAATAAAAATATCATCATTTAGGTTTTGGAATAGAAATTATGAATTGATATTAAAATTTACAGCTTACTATGTTGAAATTTTATTATTTAGCAATTTAGATTTTCTAAGACCTTAGCTCAGAGAGTTCTTTGAGAGTTCACAGAAAACTAGTGTTTGATTGATCTGAAATAACATTTGAGCAGATACTGAGATAGTGACTGATTATTGACATTCAATATACTAAAAGCTTCATATTTGTGAACATGATCTGAAGCCTTCTTTTGAACTGGTCTATTCAAAGTTCCTGACTCTGAACCTTTTTTACGGTGCTGCAGACACCTTTGTTATAATTGCTTTAATTGAACAGAGAATTCCTATGCCCGTTGTTATGTGAAGAGAATTCCATATCTTATTTCTAGAAGTCAAGGAGTACCCACTATAAACATTGAAAATCACATGAAAGAGTTTCAGGTCATGGGTTATAGCCTGCTTTGGTTGACGATTGGATGGTAATATATAACCAGAAGATATTAGTGACACGTATGAGTGCACCATAGTAGAAATTAAGACATGCATGGATAAACATTATTTCTATGTGAGAAGATATTACTGACGCATAGACTGCAACATAACTAGAAATTAAGACATGCATGGATGAACATTGTTGTTCTGTGAGAGCAGGATATATAAATATATATATATATATATATATATATATATATATTTATGGTCTACTTAGCTAATTAATTAGATGGTTAAGACTGGAAATGAATTTACTGTTTGTTTGTTCTTGTTCTCAAAGTTATGCAGTGAAGATAATTAATTCTTACTCATGATTATCTGCCACAGTTCTCGGCCTATAAACTATGTACCATGAAAGATTTTAGGGCCCATATAATTTGCTCACAGTTGAAAGATAGGTCCTAATATATATATTTTTTTAAAGAATGGCTATTCTGCATCTTATGATAATTGAGAATGCTTGCTGTCAATGGTGGGAGTTTGCCAATTAGATGTAAAATCAGCTTGTATTCAAGATTCGTTAGTGTTTCCTGACATGCCATTAATATGTTCATAGGCTGTGGCAGACCTAACATACAATATATGCACTTGAATTTGGGTGGTAATAATGAATGTAATGAACCCTCACTCGAAAAAGATATTTATCATATTTAATGATCACAGGAGTATATTTATCAGTGCAGTCTCTTTTCCACAATGAAGCAGGCTTATTAAGATTGCTGGTGGCAGATAGATCTTACATATATGACTTCTAAAGGCTCTCGGCAGTGACTGAACTTTTCTATATGCAAATTATTATGCTATAGAGAAATCCATCAGCTTGGCAATGTTCTACATTTCAAGAAAATTTCAAAAACTTCATTTCCATCAGACTAGCCGCTAGAGCATAGTTTATCGGTGTGGTTTCAAGTGACTCATGGTCTTTTTCTCATCATGTCCCAGAATTGGCTGTGTCCAAGATGTATCCTCATGAGGATGGGATGTATCCTCCCAATTATTTGCATTATCCATCAAAGATCGGAGTGTTAAATGTTACTGCTGGTTTGGATTTTCATGCAGAGTTAAACGATTCGGCTTATGTTTTGATGCAGGATAAGCTTTGCTGCTTTAAGTGTAAAGAATTCATCCAGTTGTCCCAAGAAATATTGAGCTTGTTATGGAATACTTCAAGAACTGGTTTGCAGTTTGCCAAAAAGATAAATTTCTTCTGAGGATGGTGAGGTTGGGTAGGGATTTAGATAGTGTTTTTATTGATCAAGATAGCCTTGATGATGTTGTGGGATGATAGTAGCATTTATGTATCTAAGACTTGGTGAAGCAGAATATGATATGAAAGTTCCTTGTGGTTTCTATGATAAGGCCAGGAGTGTGCACTTGTCATGTCCTCTACATTCAATTGAATGTCATCTGAAGAACTGATTTCTGTGATTTACCATTGTCAATGTTCCTTGTGGTTATTTTTATATGGTCAAGTGTGTGCATTTATCATGTCTTCTAGATTCAAATGAACATCAACTAGAGAACTGTTTTCTGTGATTTACTGTTGGTTAGTTTACTTGTTTTCTACTGAATATTATGTGGGAAATCAGTTTATATATTTATTGAGAAGTACAACTTAAACCTGTGGATCAGATTTTGTGGATTCAAACTGGATGCACATGGCTGAACAAATTAGTTTTCAGGATTTTCTATATGTATCATCAATGAAATTGTATCCAGAGAATTACTGCCATCTAGCACCATGTTCAAGTGAATCTCGTCATTGGATGCTTGCTGAAGCATCACCAGCAGCAGCTACTAAATATATAAGTTGAGTATCAATTAACTGGGTAAAAGCAGTGTTTTGAACTGAGGTGCTTTTTTCTGTTCATCTTACACCATATGCCATCATAATCTCTTTGGCAGGAGGGTATCGTACAGTTTGGTGTGGAAAGTTTATTTGGTGTAAACACAAAAGTCCTTGACTAACAAACTATTCAAATGGATATCCAGTGGTCACTTGATCTTATCTTATCAATTGCTGCAGGACCATTGTTAGTAATTGCTGATGGGCGGTTCCAGTGATTTGGATTCACAACCATCACTGTGAAAAAAATAGCAGTTGTAATGTGCAAGCACATTTGTTTGGCAGCCTCTATGTCATGGCTAGTAGTTGTGCTCACAGGACCATGATTTGTCTTAATTCTGACATCATAGGTAGCTTCAAAGTAGAGGTGGATCTTGTCTGTTGAATCTCAGAAGTGCAGTTTGGAGCTTTTTAATTAGGTGGAACCATTTGCTGTGCAGATAGTTGCTAACAGATTAAAAAATGTTAAGGATTATGTTGGTGATAGATGATCTGACAGAGTAATTGGTATGTGCAAAAGCTTCTTAAAAGGAAATCCTGTACCAAGAGACATTCAAATTATAGTGGTTGCTATAAGACAAATGGTGCTCCCTTCATCCAACTGGGAGGAACTCGGAATCAGATTATCCTGCAACAATGGTCATTTTTATGTTTTGGACAAGTTCTTGGGAACATCAGTCTGTGTGGATAATTATCAAGAGCCTTTCCTGATACATTGGACTTCCCCACTAATATCATCACCACCAACACATGCTATATACACCAGAAACAAAGTATGCCAGATGTACACATTTTTCATGCATACAATTTTACAGTGTATCTCACAAAATTTTGCAGGTACCATGCAATAACTTCAACTGAACTTTCACATGTATTAGCTTGTGGTGGATGCTATTCATAAAACGGAATCATCATGTGCATGTGTGATTTACGGTTCTCACTTGTGTCATTTATCATCATTTTGAACATCAAGATGCTCTACTCCCTTTTGCCCTTTCTACTTTCTTGACATGGTCTCTCATTGTTGATGGTTTTTTTGTTTTTTTTCTCTGAAGTCAATTTGATGGGCATACTGTGGGCATATTATTGTGGGCATTAGAAGGCTTTCTTTTTTGTCATTATTTGTGGGCATATTAGTCTACAGGAGACACAATCAGGGTATAAAGGAAGGCTTTTTAGCCATTACTGTGGGCATATTAGTCTACAGGAGACACAAGGATTTCTTTTTGTTGTTTGTTGATCCTTTGTTTCACAACATTTGAATTTTTAGCTTGTTTGACTCTGCTGTCAAGTTACATGCCACAAGCAGTATTGATCTGTGCCTTGTAATATCTAAATAGTCAACCGGATTGATATTTGGCTCGTTAGGAGCGTTTGAGACTCTTGGTTTTGTTCGCTGGTGATCCACCTGTTTTTTCTTTTCTAACATAATCTCTGGTTTCTTTTGTATTTAATTTTCAATAGCTGGAAAAACACGAACTAAACTGACCTAAGTGAACTGTGATGTCCATCTCAGTCGAGGTTGTATATTTACTGGTCAGGTTTCGAGATGCTACCATATTGGTAGTGCATAGGGTGTATCGCTGGGTTTATTCAGATAACTCATGATAAAGCCAAAACATTTTCCCCTTTTTTTGTCAAAATATTATTCTTTACTCTCTCATAAGCTTCATAAAAAAGCTGCACAATCGTTCCTTAGCAATATATATATTAGTAAAGGTGCTAATATTTTGGGCGGAAATTGGGAGAATAGGAAGCGCTGAACATAGGAAGAAGGAAGAAATAGGGAGTTATGAACAAGGGAGAGAGAGAGACAGAGAGAGAGAGAGAGAGAGAGTATACTTTGGTGAAGCAGAGAAGAGGAGGAAAAGTCCCGATCCCGTCTACTCTCATTTTTCTGGTCCAGACAGCATTCGGTCTATATATCCTCCTTAGGAGAGAGAGAGAGAGAGAGAGAGAGAGAGAGTAGACTTTGGTGAAGAAGAGAAGAGGAGGAAAAGTCCCGATCCCGTCTACTCTCATTTTTCTGGTCCAGACAGCATTCGGTCTATATATCCTCCTTAGGCGCGAATAGCATACCATTTGGTCTATTCTGCTCTGTTCTGAGAATCCAAGATAGGTCTCACGTGCACGTCAATTCGGTGCACGTGTCTTCTGTTGACTTTTGATTTGGGGCCTCGGCAGCGACCCTCTGAAACTAGTTTTCTCATTTCATTCATTCGGTGCACCCATCCGTCGGAGGGTGAACGGTCAGTTTCTGTAAATTTGAAAGCAATCAGCTTCTTATAGAAACTTTTTAAATCAGAAGAAAAAGCAAAACACTTCATTACCCAGTATTAGTGTCGCTCATCTAAACTATATGCACACTGTACAGTGGTATTAAGCAACAGAAAGAAATCTAATATGCTCGAAGGGATTAAGCAGCATTACGGAGACTTCACCTCAATAGACCGCATCATGCCGTCGAGTGCTTCTTTTCATCGCCATCCGTGTCGCCGTAATCATCGCTGTCGTAGACGAACAGTGCGTAGAAGCCGCCGGAGACAGTGAGCCCCGCCATGCACCAGACGATGACCGCCACGGCCGGTGGCATGACGGCGGCCACGCGGTAGCTGAACATGGCTACGAGCAAAGCTGAGAGGCACCACACCGCCTTCTTGAGGTTCTTCCTCCTCTGGACTGCCGCCTCGGGGGTTCTCTCGAAGAGGCGGAGGCAGTAGAAGAGCGAGATCAAGTCGGTGTAGGATGCGACGACGAAGGCGGCATTCCCGGGGTCGTCCGTGGATCGGTACAGGGCCAGCACGGAGTTGACGGTGAGGATAGCGAACACCAACACCTGCATCCACGGGAAGCCGTCGTCCGCCCCAAGATTGTCTGCCTCGGCAGCAAGTAAGCCGTCGGCGCCTCCATCGCCCTCGGTGCGTCTAGGATTATTGCTGGCGCCCGTTGATAACGACATGAAATAGAGCAAATAAGAGAAAGAAGACCTACCGTCCGTTCCTTGAGTCGTGACGCGCTGCTTCCGTCTCATACTTGGTACCTTCCGTTTTATTGCATCGGCCGCCGTTGTAGTACTCTCGCGTTTACACTTAAGCCAATACTGCTCTGCTAGTAAAAGCAAGACAAATTGAACCAAATATAATTGTAAAAAAAGATTCACAAATTGACAACTTGTGTCCAAAATCTTGTGACCATGATTTATCTTTTATTATGTCCCATCGTTTCATTATTAGGCGTGACATTTTTATGACGCTAGAATATTCGATTCAATAAAATGCTAATAAGATTTGCTTTTTATTTGAAGTCCATCATTGCATGTTAGTTCTAACATTTAAATCCATGAAATGCTTACTGAAACTACGAGGTTGGAGTTATTTAGATAGGCCCCTCGCTCCAAATAAAGGGATGTATGTTTCTTTATTTTAAATGTACTCTTTTCTGAATCATTTTCTTCGCAGAAACATCAGATGGCAGAAGGCTGCGGAAGATACTTCATATTAATTATTCATACACTTTTAAGCCTAAGCAGCACAAGAGGTTGGCAGATAAAATTTTAACCGATCCTAATCGTGTTCATGCGGAATATGCTAACACACGAAGTTTCGCGGAACCTTCGTGGTGTCGTATTATCTATATATTGACTGACTTTTTTGTTTGTCGTTTTGTCACGCACTTTCTCGAACATGGACACTGACCATATCAACAGTATTATATATATATATATATATAATGTTATAAATGGATATTTATAAATTTTTAAGGCGTAAAATTTATAAACTATGACGTCATCCATGCCCGAAGCAGTCTTATTCGATTCGGATTTACTTACGAAAAATGATTGACCAGTATATAAACGGAGTTGTGTGTGATGTTGAATGAGATTCCTTCGAAGCTCAAATTAAATTTTTAATAAAAATAAAATATTCGAATAAACAGTAATTGATATCAGTAACAATGAATTGATTAACTTTTAGCTCATCTAAAGCAATATTTTGTGATATTGATAGAATATTCTTTCAAGATTTTTTATTGGATGTATTGTTGATTGGGTTCACTCTTGCTTGCTAACTGAAATCTAGATGGTCTCTTATAATGATGATAAGGTTTTTTACGGAACAGCACCTTCAATTTCTATTTAAATCTGGATAACCAATATCTTGGCTTTATTAGAGAAAAATACTAAGAGTTTTCAAAGTATTTGAATCGTTATATTTTTCCAAGTCAAGGAAGATGTTTCCAGCACGCTGGTATGCATTGAATGGATGGGCTTGCCATATGGATGACTTTATTGTCACTAATGACTTCAATATGTAGAGGTTGACTCTCAATTTCATAGTTGACTTACTTCGGAATACAATTTGCAGGATAGCTATCATCCGATGCATTAATATAATCTATCTAAAATCAAATCGACCATAGTATATCCATTAATTAGATCCAACGATGGTTTTAACCGGCAGTATTATAGGATTAATATTTTTATAAAAGGACAAGGATAGAATTATATATATATATATTCCTTAATCCATGAACAAAATCTATATAGACATATGGATCCATACATCTCTATCGAAAAAGAATCAGATGATATCTGTGTTGAAACAAGCTAAAGGGGGAAAAGGACAACATAAATTATGATAATAAAATCCTTTTGAGGGTTGCTTAAGAATAAAAAAGAAGAATCTTATGAAAATATCATGGAATAAGGATTGATCCCATTCATGTGAATTTTGTAAATATCCTATTTCAAGAATAGAAAGTTTGAAACAATTTAGATATATATATATATATATATATATATATATATATATATATATAATTTTGAACATTTCCATTATGTTTCTCAAATTTTCCCATATTATTTTTTATAAATGATACCAATATACTTAGGACAAGTTCGAGAAACATTTAATCTTATACTTCTATAACTATTAAAATTTGTATTAAAGTTTGCAATATTTTAAATAACTAGATAAATGGATCTAAAAACTATAAAAATTATTTATTTTTCAAAATAAAAATGAAAAATTGACAAAATAAACACACACATGACAATATTTTTTAATTTTATAAGAAATACTAGAATCGTTCAGTTCATGGAGTAATAAATATTGACAAATTTTTATTTTGTTAAAATAATCAGATAAAATCATTTTGTTAAAAATTCCTAAATTAATTATATTTTGAAATATTGTTACCTACTCAATTTATTAGAATCAACTCGTAAATGTGACAATTACACATTGTAATAATTTAAAAAGATCAATGCACCGAATTGTAAGATTGAATTATTATTATTATTATTATTATTATTATTATTATTATTATTATTATTATTATTATTATTATTATTATTATTGTAAAAGTGCATATTTCTTTCTCGCTTATCTTTGATTATTTTATATCTCAATATGGTTCAATTTGTTTATCGAGTGGATCATGCTAATATCATAATCCAAAGTTCATTATTTACAAAGTCATGGCCACAATGATAAGTCAATATATTCTTTATTATTTTATAATTGAAAGTATATTTAATATCTCTAAGTCTCGGCTACAACATTTTGAATAACATAGAAATATAGAAACAATATAGTCATGACTACAACATTTTAAGTACATAGAATCAACAACCATTTGTTGTTGTAAATTTGCACATTCGCTTTATCATCATATTGAATAATTAAATATTAAGTATGTTGACTAATGTATTTGGTAAAAACTTTGATAGAGTATTATAAGATGATAAAGCGAATCTTACGTTCCTCGCTTTTAAAAAAAAAATAAATCAAACAAAAGAATAGGATATTTGGGACGTCTTTTACAAGTTTACTACTTTTTGACCCTTCTTTTCTATCATGAGAAGCAACCCCCCATAAGAAAGAGATTAAAAAGAGATTAAGAAAGACCACAGGGGGGTTAGTGAAAAGTTTGGTCCTTCCAAACTGTTATCACATGATCGTAATTTTGTAGGAATGAAAAAAGAGAGTTGGGCATAGAGATTTTGATGTCAAAATTGATCATATCATGTTTGACCGACTTCATCAATAATAATTATTGTCGCCCATTTCTCGAACTCAATCGTATTTAGAAAAAAAAAAAAAAGGAATCTGGTAATGTTATACAAGTAATTTGATCTATTGTCTTACAAATACATGTTCTTGGTAAATTAAAAAAAGAACATACAATCTATGTTCTTGTCTTAGTTGAAAATATAGTATAAACACTAATCTCTGTGTACATGTGAAAGAGATTTTTGAGTCGCGAGCCGAAGAACAGACACATACAACACTTCCTGAGAAAGGTGACGGAGTATTGCGGATGTATGCCATCAACATTACAAAAACATTAGCACAAGCATGGCATAAAAGATTTTTCCCTAAAAAAAATTCTTTAATTAATTTTCCATTATCTTCTCTATCTTTCTTTCCTTTTTTTTTTCGACCAAAAGAAGAAAAATTTATAAATCAAAACTTAATGCAACCTTTTTTTAAATAAAAAAAATCAGGAGGTAAATTCATCTACCAATTACAAGTAGAACTTAGATGGAATTCCTATTGTAGTTAACAAGCCAATTTATCGCACGATTGCCCTCTCACCGTACAACAGCAAAAGAACAATATGAGAAATGTCTCGCAAGAGCTAGTATGTTTTTAATTAAAGCAAAAATACTTCAAAACAATACTTCCATGTCCAAAGCCTATTCCCACACAAAAGATCATCTTTTTCTTTGAGCCTCTCGAAACCACATAAAATACATGAGTTATTAAAATTTCTAAAAATAAAATCACATCCTCGAGTCATCACAGTTGATTTTTTTTAAAAAAAAATCATAGTTAAATCCATTTAACAAGGATTTGATCTATCTTATCATTTCCTTAAGAATGATTAATCAACATAGTATATTCGTTTGCTTGAGTAAATCAACTACACCCATCTTTTTTTTATTCCATCCATAAAGTTGTGGAGACGCCCATAAAAATAACAGGACTCAAATATTTATATACCAAATTGAAATATTTGAGAGATTATTCTTATTAAAAATTATTTATTATTCCTCGATTTACTTACCAAGAGTCATTTTGTAGTAAATAATATTCTCTCTCTCTCTCTCTCTCTCTCTCTCTCTCTCTCTCTCTCTCTCTCTCTCTCTCTCAGGAAACAATAGACTATAAAAGAGAGTGACAGGCATAGTTTAATTATTAATTTTTTATACTTTTTTTTTATAATCCAATTTGATGCTATACTTTAGGCTTTAGAGAGGCCATATTTGAAACCTCTCTCAATGTCATTCTTTAGCAACTTGCTTTCATATCAGGAGCTTTCGGCACTCAAATACAATGTTAATTTTTCCTCATACAAGTTAGGTCCAGACCAAGATGGATTGATTGTCCTACTTGAAGATGTTCATCGCTATCCTAAAATGCCACCACTATTTTGTATTTAAATTAAATAAAAAGGAAGCTAATTTTAGGATAATAGCAGTCTCAAGTGTGTTGCTTCGTATTCTTATTAAACTCAAAATACAAGGTTTCACGGACCATGACATATAAAGAGCCACAACCATATCATGCTACAATACGATGAGAATAAGGATCCAGAATTTATTGTTGAACTGATTCCAACATAAATGTGTACAAAACAAAGAAGGTAATCTTGCTTTCTATTATTGTAACCATGATCATGATGGTGTCTCCAGCTACAACAATCAAAAAGATATACTCTCTTTTAAGTCTCATCATTGCCATTGAAACAAAATAAATTTATAGAAATTATCTAGCACAAATATTCAACTAAACGATCTTTGTTTGTACCCAATCCAAACTCGACCATTGTATGAAAAAAAAATATAAACTTAGAATGAGCAATATAGGCTTAGTAAAGATTGTTTCAACTAAAATCTTTTAAAGATGATACAAGAAGATATAAGTTAGTTTGATTCATACAACTTTAATAGGATATTGAATCTCATCTTTATCATTTATTCTTTACCAAATATATATATATATATATATATATATATATATATAATTTATCAAAAATCGATAGAAAATATATTATAATATGCCCGTATCCACTAAGAGACTAATCCCATCCTAGCGTGTTAATTTATGATAGCTCATTTTTTAATTCATTTTTTCTTTTTAATCAATTATCTTCTCTTTCTCTCTTTCTTTTTATTTCCCCCTTCTTCCCCCTTCCCAACTACCAACCCACCCCCTTTTAATCAATTATCATTTATTCTTTCCCAACTACACACCAACCACCCCCAAACCACCCCCCAACCCCACCTTCCCCACCCCCACCCCCCCACCCCCCACCACCCCCCAAACCACCCCACCAATCCTCACCTCCCCCGCCGCCCCCCGCCCCCCCCCCACCCCCCACACCACACCCCCTCTCCCCTCTCTCTCTCTCTCTCTCTCTAACCTGCGGGACTGCATCAGCCTATGGGTTGCTCAACTAATTGATCGCGGTCCGCTGAGCTACAACTGGGCTTCTCGCCATCGCACTACCTCTAAACGGTGGGCCTCTTCGGATCGCTTGCATTGGCTTATTAGGCCTTCTGAATGAGTCCAAATAATATGCATCAGTGTTTCCTCGACTGTTATATGGGAGTGGATGGATCAATCAAAGGTTATACATCTAGGAAATAATCTACTTTAAGATATATCCACGATATCAAAAAATATATTCAAATATCAACAATCAAATACAAATAAAAAAGGTTGAGGGAAGATCTAAGTGCTGGTATCATAGTTCTATTGAAAAAAAATTGTTAATACGGAATAATTTTTTTCTATATTAAAATGGATTTCTTATCAAAAATACCAACTTGATATCATAAGAAAATATTAACCAGAATAATATAGATAGTAGAATAACTGATCAATCACAAGTGAGACCGAATTTTTAATGTGAAAAACCCAATACGAAAAAAATCACAGGACCGTAGTTCACTTTAAACTTTCACTATCACCAATAATGATAACAGGTTTACAATAGATCTTTTCTAAAATAACAAAAGGATTATAATAGCATCAAGATCACATATCGTGGCTTAACAATAGTACGTCGTCATCATACAGATGGATCTCATCGAAGAAAAGTTTTAGGTCTTACCAAGTAGGTATGGTAGGAAAGCATCTTATAGAGAATAAATTATAGATCGACACCATTAGGATTGTAGAGTTTACTGTAAAGATTCTTCACGTCAAATTTGGGTTAAAACTGATAAAGTTTGGCCACCGATCGTTATGTAAAAAAAATTAAGTATCCTAATTTTTCTCTCTCCTCATTCGTTCTCTTTTTTCTCTCTCATTGTACCGCCGCATGCTGCACAACAAAAACCCTTTCTCTGCTCACACCACTTCGTAGCAATAGTCTCCAAAAAAACTTTTTTTTCTTTAATTAATTGATTTGGGCTCAAAGGCTCAATTATCTAGTCCAAGCCCACCTATGGGCTGGACCCAACAATTCTCCCCCTCCAGCTCATATGGTGGACTGTACTAAGCCCACTCTTCGCCTACAAGCTTCAAGCTTCTTCTTAGACAAAGACTTTGTTAACATGTCTGATCCATTCTCATTAGTATACACCTTTTCCAATTATAATTCTTTCATCTCAAGTAGATCACGAATCCAATGATATCTTACATTAATATGCTTGGATCTAGAATGATATGTTGAATTCTTAGAGAGGTGAATGACACTTTGACTGTCACAATAAACAGTATATCCTTCTTGTTTCAAGCCCAATTCCTGCAAAAACTTTTTCATTCATAAAGCTTCCTTACAGGCTTCAGTAATAGCTATATATTCTGCTTCTGTGGTTGATAGAGCAACATATTTCTGTAACTTAGATTGCCAAGAGATTGCTCCCCCTACAAATCTCATCAAGAATCCCGAAGTGGACTTCCTGGAATCAGTATCACCAGTCATGTCTGCATCTGTGTACTTTTATAACACAGGTTCACCACTACCAAAACGTAAACATAACCTGGAAGTACCTCTTAGATATTTTAATATCCATTTTACTGCTGTCCAATGTTCTTTTCTAGGATTAGAGAGAAATCGGCTAACAACTCCAACTGCATGAGCTATATCTGGTCTAATACAAATCATAGCATACATCAAACTTCTCACTGCATATGAGTAAGGCACTTTGGATATTTCTTCTTTTTCTTTCTCACTTGTCGGAAATTATTTTGAACTGAGCTTAAAATGACCTGTAAGTGGAGAACAAACTGTTTTGGCTTTACTCATATTAAATCTTTCAAGAACCTTCTCAATGTAGGTCTCCTGAGATAGCCAAATCTTTCCTTTCTTTCCATCATGAAGAATCTTCATGCCAAGTATTTGTTTCACCGATCCCAAGTCTTTTATAGCAAAAGACTTACTTAGCTCTCTTTTAAGTTTTTCAATTTTATTAGCATCATAACCAACAATCAACATATCATCCACATATAGCAGGAGAATAATGAAATCATCATCTGAAAACTTCTTTGTAAATACACAATAATCATATGTGGTTCTATTGTACCCTTGACTCATCATAAAAGAATCAAACTTCTTGTACCACTGTCTAGGTGCCTGTTTGAGATCATATAAATTTTTTCTTAACTTATACACTAGATTTTCTTTTCCCTTGACTTTGAAGCCTTCTGGTTGCTTAATGTAAATTTCTTCTTCTAGGTCACTATGAAGAAATGCAGTTTTCACATCAAGTTGCTTAACTTCTAAATTCAAATGGGTAGCCAAACCAAGAACAACTCGGATAGAGGATATTTTCACCACAGGAGAAAGTATTTCTTCAAAGTCAATACCTTTCTTCTGACTGAATCCCTTCATAACTAATCATGCCTTGTATCTTAGTTGTGAGCTATTATTTTTAGTCTTCAATTTATAAACTCATTTATTCTTGAGAGCTTTCTTCTCTTTAGGTAATTTTACCAAGTTATATATGTGGTTCTCAAGCAAGGATCTCATCTCTTTTTGCATGGCTTTAACTCACTCATTCTTGTGCTCATGTAGAATAGCTTCTTTGTAAGTTTTTGGTTCTCCCCCATCAGTAAGCATAACATACTCATGTGGAGGATATATTATAGATGGTTGTCGCTCTCTTGTGGATCTTCTCAATAGAATCTCAACTGGTGGTGGAGGTGCTTGCTCAGTTGGTTCAACTTCATCAACTGTAGGAGCATCATTACTAACATTCTCACCACATTCTTCTTTATCATCTCTCTCATGATCATCATGAACTATAGATGGAGGAACTGAACCCAAACTCTAAGGAATATAAATAAAAGTTTCTAGCTTCTCAACATTATCACCATTATCAAACAATTGGTCTTCAAGAAACACAACATCCCTGCTTTTAATAATCTTCTTATTCACTGGATCCCATAATCTGTACCCAAACTCTTCATGACCATATCTCAAAAAAATACATATCTTTATCTTATTATCAAGCTTGGATCTCTCATCTTTGAGAATATGTACAAATACTTTACACCCAAAGACTCTCAAATGATCATAAGATACATCTTTCCCTTTCCATATTCTCTCTGGAACATTATCTTTCAGAGGAACTAATGGAGAAAGATTTATTAGGTCAACTGTAGTTCTTATAGCCTCCTCCCAAAATGACTTAGGTAACTTGGCGTGGGAAAGCATACACCTAATCCTTTCTTCAGTGGTTCTGTTCATCCTTTCTGCCACACCGTTTTGTTGAGGAGTTTTTGAAACTGTTTTCTCAAACTTGATACCATGAAACCTGCAATAATTTTCAAAAGGACCCCTGTACTCGCCACCATTATCTGCCCGAATACTCTTTAACTTTTTACCAGTTTCTCTTTCAACATTGATATGAAATTCTTTGAAGACATTGAGTACCTGGTCTTTAGATTTCAAAGCAAAAGCCCAAACTTTTCTAGAATGATCATCAATAAAAGTAACAAAATAAAAAGCACCTCCAAGAATTCTAGTTTACATAGTATAAACATCAGTATGAACTAAATTAATAATATTTAATCTTCTAGATGATGGATAATTATGAAATGTAACTCTATGTGTTTTTTCAACTAAGCAATGATCATAAGATTTAAGAGATATACCTTGTAACTCTGGTAAGAACTGCTTTCTAGCAAGAGCTTGAAGTCTCTTCTTATTGATATGACCAAGCCTCTTGTGCTAAAGATCTATGCTTTCACTCTTTTGAATTACATTAATCTCTCATTTGTGTAGCTTAGCTTTCATAATATAAAAAGAGTTTAACTTATTTTCTCTCATCGCAACTAGAGAACCTTTAGTGAGTTTCCATTTGCTTTCACCAAAATAGTGTATAAATCCCTCATCATCAAATCTGCCTGTAGATATCAAATTCAGACGAATATCTGGAATATGTCTAACATCTTTGAGTATCAATTTGCTCCCAATACTGGTCTCTATACAAATATCTCCAATATCCATAATATTAGATGTACCACTATTTCCTATTCTAACATTGCCAAAATCACCAGTAGTATAGGATCTGAAGAAATCACCATGAGAAGTAACATGGAATGATGCACCAGAGTCAATTACCAAATTACTTTTAGTAATAAGTGACTTCTTTCACATCTTTCACTAGTAGTATATTGTGACTTCTTTCATGTCTTTCTTGCTTTTTAATAATAAGTGCACCAGAAGAAGATTCTCTCTGTTCTTTTCTTCTGGCATCTTCATTCAGTAAACTATATTTAACCATATCTATAATTAGAGTCTCCTCTGGCATGGAGTTACAAATTGTCACCACATATGTTTCCCAACTTTCTGATAAAGAGCTAAGAAGTAGTAATCCCTGCATTTCATGATCTATATTCATTTTCATAGTAATCAACTTGTTTACAAGACTCTGAAATAGGCTTATGTGCTTAACAATATTGTCACCATCTTTATACTTCAAATTAATAAGCCTTCTAAGAAGAGAAATTCTATTTCCTATTATCTTTTTCGTAAATAGATTTTCTAACATTTGCCAAACAATATCAGCTCTGGTTTCATCAGAAATATGCTCATGCAAATTTATATCCATCCATCTTTTAATATAAGCAATAGCTTTACTGTGTTGGACCTCTCATTTCTCCTCTTCCATAGTAGAGGGTTTTTCTTTAACTTTGATGGGCTTATACAAATCTTTGCAATAGAGCAAGTCTTCCATCATTCGCCTCCAAGTGGAATAAGTTGATGAGTTCAATTTAATCATACCATCTGACTCTTCCATTTCAATCACACAAAAAAAACTAGTAGCAAATAACCTAATGCTCAGATACCACTTGTTGGGAAAAATCTGTTAATGCGGAATAATTCTTTTTCCTCTTTGTATATCAATATGGGTTTCTCATCAAAAATACCAACTTGATATCACAAGCAAATATTAACCAGAACAATATAAATAGTAGAACAACTGATCAATCATAAGTGAGATCAAATTTTAACGTGAAAAACTCAATATAGGAAAAACCACGGGACCGTAGTCCACTTTAAACTTCCACTATCACCAATAATGATAATAGATTTATAATAGGTCTTCTCTAAAATAATAAGAGGATCATAATAGCATCAAGATCATATATCTTAGTTCAATAATAGTATATCGTCATCGTATTGATGAATCTCATTGATAAAAAGTTTTAGATCTCATCAAATTTATATGGCAGGAAAGCACCTTAGACTAGATAAACTATAGATCGGCACCGTTAGGATTGTAGAGTTTACTATAAGAATTCTTCACATCAAATATGGACCAAAATTGATGAAGTTTGACTACCGATCGTCAAGCAAGAAACTCAATGTCATAGATCGGCTCTCAAAAAAAAAATTTCTATAATTAACTGATTTAGACTTGATCGATGGTTCAAGCCCACCTATGGACCGGAGCCAACAACTTCTTACTCAAAAAATCAAATTATATTTTTATTTTTAAAATTTAATTTCCACTCATGCATAATCAACCTTGCACACCTTTTTACATGAGGATTTCATATCATATTTTCGCTCATCCTTAATAAATATAATAAAGATATGCTTAGAAGTCATATTTTTCATAATTCCCACCACTCAAACGCAGGTAGACACACAAAGCATATTCATAGTTTTTTTTTTCTCTAATACTTGAGGATTTTGTTGGAGAAAGACACAAGTTTTAGAAATCTAAACGATACTTGTGAACGCTTAGGCTTCTACCCAAGTTGTAGACTAAAATTCTAGATGGTATCATTTCTGAAAAAAAAGGAGCAAAGGTTACGAGAGACTGCGGAGGCGGGGAAAAGAGAAAAAATTATTAGACACGCAAACAAATGCGCGCTATGACGGTCGTGTGTTGGTTCTAGTGATTGATGGATTGGGCCATCGTCATATTTCATTATTTGACCCTCTTCCTGTTGTTTTCAGTTTTTGACTCTAATTAGGTCATCTTTGTGTCGTTTTCGTTTCATTGCTTGGCCCTCTCCGTGTTGTTTTCAGTTGTTGACCCTGATTGGGTCATCTTCGTGATGTTTTTATTTTCTTGGATGATCATGACAAACAATGCTTAGAACCTGGAGCCTCGGATGGCAAACATTGGATGGGGCTCGTTGGACCGTCACTTGATACTCGTTCGCGCAGCAAAAATTGACCCAATCAAATTGAAATATTTGAGAGATTATTTTTATCAAAGAAACTATATATTATTCCTCCGTTCACTTACCATGAGTCATTTTTCAGTAAACAACGTTTTCATTTTTTTTCTCTCTATTTTTGAAAACCATGAGCTATAAAAGATTGACGTAGATGGTTTAATTCTTAAATTTTCAGAGACGATGGTTTTTAGCTATTTATTATTGTAGCAGGAGGTTTCGACACTCGAAAACAATATTAGTTTTTCCTCACAGCAAGTCAGCTCTAGATCAGGTCGGATTGATCATCCTACTTGAAGATGATCACCACTATCGAAAGATAATACCACTGTTCTCAATTAAGGTAAATAGAAAGGAATCTAGTTTTTGGGCAATAGCAGTATCAAGAGTGTTGCTTCAGATTCTTATTAAACTCAAACTACAAGGTTTCACGGAACATGACATGTAAAGAGCCACAACTTTATGATGCCACAATATGATGAGAATAAGGATCCAGAGCTTATTGATGAATAACTAAGTCCATCAGAAATGTGTATAAAACAAAGAAGAAGGTAATCATGATCATGATGGTTTCTCCGACTACTGCAACAACCACAAAAAGTATACTCTCTTTTACGTCTCATCATTGCCATTGAAATAAAGTAAATTTATAGAAGTTATCTAGCAGAAATATTTGACTAAACGATCTTCGTTCGTACCCAATCTAAACTCAGACCATATATCAAAAGGTTCTATGAGAGGACAAGAAATTAGAAAGATCAGATGATTGATTTGAATATGGTCTTCATTAATTTGTGGCATGTTACTGTTCTTTGAAAAGTTTCTTGTTATCTTATTTTACGATATTTTTATTTATAATTTGATTTTTTGTTTGTTTGTTTGTCATTGTAGGTTGATTATCTTCCAATTATTCTTAACTATTTTATCAACTAGAGAGACTTTCTAATCCCTTTTTTTTTTTTTTTTTTTTTTTTTTTTTGCTTTCCTCCAAATGGTTTTAACATAAATTTAATTCCCAAATGATATGACGGCGAAGCAAATGACACGTACTTGACGCGTGGAAAGAGGCAGAATAAATATGCCGCCAATCCGGTTCCATTTGCTTCTCGTTAGAATCTTGGCCTCCGACATGCGAAACGCACGGGAAGCGTTGGTTCGCTGGCAAGAGGCGGCCGCAGGTTGGCCTGACATGGAGCTTGGTTACCCCGACGCCGGCACGAACAACGGCTTCCCGTCGATTTACGTGTCGGTACCGGCTTTCTTTACTCTCCTCATCTTCCTGTTGGCCGTGTACCTCTGCAGGAACCACCCTTGGCCTGCTGCATCCTTCATCGCCGTGCTCTTCTACCACCTTCGCCTCTTCGAGAGGAGGCCCACGGAGTCCGTCCAGATGTGGAGGAACCCCATGATCGCAGTCTGGTTCCTCTCCGCAGTCATGATCGCCATGTTATCGGACAGCTTCCCCGCCGTCATGCCTCCGCATGTAGCGGTCCTCGCATGGTTCCTCTCCGTCACCATGCCGCGGAGCGCACGTTCTCTTTCATGCTCTCTTCACCTACGGGAGAGACGATAACTACGGAAGGCCCTCCGAGGTGCGACGCTCGATCAGGTTTTCTGTGAGGCTTGGGGTGCAAGCATGGCTATCCATCACCCAGAACACAATCGACCTCGAGCACCCACTTCGCCATGGGGACCTTGACATCGATGAAGTGTTCACTGAGGAGATAGTGTAACCATGTAATGAGATTTCTCGCAGACATGGTTAACATTAGATATATATGATGCTTTGCTATCATCCAAATCTTCATGATATCTAGGGTTTCAAAAAAGGATTACGAGAGATTTAAGTGAAAGGTGTACAAGAGAAGCCCCACCTGAGTGTGGGGTTAACTCAAGAGCCTCGTAATTGATTTTAAAATTTATCGAAATATGTTAATCTTATGCCAACTTTCTGATATGCTTTTGTTTTTCAATCTCTGAATATATATATATATATATATATATATATATATATATATATATATATATATATATATATATATATATTGAAATTCTTCTTTCACTTGTGTTTTACATTTGTTCAGTCAATTTATACTTAATCGTCTGTTTGCTGCACGCAGCTGTGTTGTTTCAACAAAAAAATATTGTTCTATTAGTTTCTGGACGGTTTCAACAGGATCACTTGAACCATTAGTTAAACCTATACTTTCTATCATCAACCTCTTTATCCGAATGGATAGAGGTATTTGAAGATGGATTCTTCTATTTCTGGTTTTCTATGCTTACCTAATGATGCCGCATGAATCAATTGAAATCATGATATCAACACAAGTTCTCGGGTTTTAATTTTTATAGAAGAAATTATCATGTAATATGTACTGCCAAACAATTATACATGCTTAATGTAATTATAATTTATAATAATATAAAAAAAAACTCACACATGCACTCGAAGCCTTTTTCAAAGGCTCCACTTGAAAGTATCCTTTTCAACACGCCTTTGAAGATGGCCTATCTTCAAAGGTCCATGTGAACAAGTCTATGTGAAGTGGCCCTTTTTAACAAACCCTTGCATCTCCCCCGACGCCAAGCGATTTACTTCTATTTTATGCGATGAACTCTTGTGTTAAATAAAAGTACAAACAAATTAACTTGATTTGGTCTCAAGAAACAGTCTCTCCACTTTGAAGATCAATAAATGACACCTAAAATGCTACAACCATATGATACCACATTATTCCCATACAAGTCCGCCGAAGAAAATTCATGTCCACCCAACTAGTCATGAAGAGTTGATTTCATAGAACGCAATCCACTGAACATCCGACGAGCACAGGGCATTCTGTCGGACACTGCTTCAAATTTTCAGACATGTAATATGATGAGGTTGTCAATAACAACGATCGGAGAACTTCTAGCGAAACAGCTGGAGGTAATCATGCCATGTGTCTCAAAAACGAAGAGAGATGTGAATAAAAACAAGATGATCTTGCTTCTTATTGCTGCTTCTGCATTCAGTTTCAGATACAGCAGCATTGCACGCTGCACGCCCCCCTGACAGTCCGTCGTCCTCTAGAACTAGCACCACCGGCAGTAACTATTAACTTCCCAAACGAAAAAATGGTAATCATGGCGGTCTCTCCAACTTACCAGAAACTCGTTTCTAGGACACCTACAGAACAAACATGAAGGTGGATAAACATAGTTTTGGGCCGTCAAGACTACAAAAAGTAGTCAGGAGTTTTGCGAGTTGTATCAGGTTCAATTTGTCGTGGTGCTGGATCAAACTGAAGGAAGTTCTGATCCATGTTCTCCCCAATCTCTAATATAGCTGCCATATTACCACACCGGTAACAGTAGTTTGGCGCACTAAATACTGTGACAACGTTTCTTTCCTGCAGCCATGACAAAATATACAAAATCTATGAATCAAGTTGCGACTTCCAAAGATTCAATCAAATAGTATTATGCTCTATGGCAAAGAATCTTTGCAAATGTGCTGAACATCTTCCTATAATTTAAGAAAAGCATGAGTTATGATGAACAAATCCAAGATTACACTTAAATCTTTTCCTTTCGGAAAATGCAACAAATTCATTGTATAGGCAAAGGCAAAGCTACAACAAAACATGCTGCAGTATTATTGTACGCGGACACATTCAGTCTGGCTAGCCTTAGTATTGTGATTTGATAAGCATCACACTAAACGAAATGATCAAGGAGAAGATATCCAAAGTTACCACACATGCCTCATAATTATCATGCATGGAAACATACAGCCCGGAAATATGGCTATCCTAGCTTAAAAGCTTGAACAAGATGCTAAACAAGAAGAATGAGTAGATATCACAAGATAGAAATTTGAAGTATCATATGAAAGTTGGAGAATAACTATGCTTTGAGTTTATCTTATTGACCATTTCTGTTTCGTGCTTCTATGACTTCTTATTTACCAAACTGCTCATTTGTCTATCACATGTTAATCCTGCAGTTGGTGTGATAACATCAATCTTTAAGAAATGCACTTTATGGTAACTATTTAGTATCAGAAATCTACAAATTGACCAGATATTTAACTGACATTTCAACCCACCTGGCACCAATTAAAACCTTCCATAACAAGTTGATGGGCTCTTGCAATAAGAGTCAGACCATTATTATGATTAAATTGCTGGGCAATGTCTTGTCCAAATGTGTATCCTGCTCCCCTTGGCGATATACCCCATCCACATCGATCATCAGGATCAGACCAGAGCAGATCACACATAGGACCTTCATGTGGAACCTATACAAGAATAAACATTTAAGTTATTGTATATGGAAAGGTAATGCTGCATACATTGATCTTCAGACCTTGCGTTAGTGGGAGCCTTGTGCACTGGGTATGTTTTTTTTTTTAATATGGAAACTATGTAAAGCATCTTTCATGTCAGAAACACAAATAACATAACAAATACTTAGGAGAAGAATATAAGGAATAACTTTAAAAAATTTGCAAAATCACAATTGCATAATAAACGAAGAAAAAAATTAAGTTGTTGAGATATTTCTGATGGACATAATTTATTATGATCGCCCTGCAACTCACAGCTAAGTGTACAAGCTATTTGCTTCAGAACATCTTGTTGATGTCTGAACTAATCTCACAATAATATTATCCTTCAACTTTTACTAACATAATTATTATGTGTTCTAGAATTAACCCACATGCACGAAATCAATATTATGATGAAGACAAACCACTACTGAATCATGTACCAGCTGGATCATGAGAAATTGGATCTCATGTTGCTTAATTCCAAATCATTGCGATGGATTAGTCATGAGAGAACAAACTTGATAGAGCATGGTCAGGATTTTATCAGAAGGTACTGGGTTTTCATGTATTCCCATCCCATTGATCCAGCTCAGCACTGGCAGAAAATGTACGTAGAGTAATCCTGCATTCTGCCTTGCTTTTTAGATCAGTTTGAATATTTTATTTCTATAATATCTAGAGTATCTAGATTTAGTCATCCATTTCCAGCATATGAAAAGCAAACAACCTATTAAAAATATATCAATTAAAAATATATCAACCTATTAAAAATATATCAATTTGGATTTATGTGAAGCATATAATAACTTTAAATATCATATGGACCAACCAGAAAATTTGCTCAAAAGCAACTGACTACTGACTGGATTAAGAAATTGAGAGAAAAGTTTAAGAGCAAAAAATTAAACCAAGGACCAGTATATCAAAATTTTAATAAAAGCAGAAAATATTTGCTATTTATGGGCCTGGATAATGAACATAGTACTGTCATCCAGTTGATTTAGTTCTAACTCACAAATGAAAGTCAGAAATGTTACGGTTCCATTCACCAAATAGAACTACAATTGGAACATCCAACATTAAGGAAAAGATTGTCACAACAAGATACAACCTCTGACTCTTGAGACCTCTTATTGTTGCATCATAAAAGGAGAGCCTGCTAAGTTATAGCAAAAAATTATTTTGATGATGAATACAAAATTTAAGGGTCAGCACAAAAGTAATCAAACGCCTAAGATGATAGATCTTCTAAAGCCTAGGAATGAGGCGCAATGTGTGACACATACCTCAATAAAAATGAGACACGCATAATACGAAAGACTGAATTTAATGTAAAGATAGCACAGAAACTTAAAGAAACACAGCCAGCTGTGCCTCCAAAATAAACGGCAGACTACCAAGGCTGTCTTGAGACTCTGGTAAGGCGCATGAGGTGCATGCCTCAAGCATGCTTAATTGAAGACCACGAGGCTCTCTTGCCTCACATCACCTTGAACATAGGCACACCTCAAATGCACTTTTCATGAGACCGGATGAGTTTTTGTTTTGTTCCATAAGTGTTCCTCCATTAGAACTTGCATTACACGTTCAACTCATGTAAACAACAGTTCTATTTGGATGGGAGCAAGACTATATTATGTCTCCGAAAACTTGAAATGGCAGTACATATGGAATGCACTAATCATCTTCTTGCAGGGTAAGACTGAACATTGATCCTCTTTAGACCTTACATTGCAGGAACCTTGTGTACAGGGCTGCTATTGTGCAGTGTAGTAATCTATCCTCCTAGTGATGGTCTAAATAGTTGGCATAATCTGAGGCATTAATTGCTACACAACATAGACGTATAGGCAAAGCAATAACATAAATTAATACATACCTCCTGTATACGATTTAGATCACGGATATTATCTAGTGTATCCAGCGATGGAGACAGGCCACCATGCAAACAGAATATCTACGACAGGAAAAAAGTCTGCTTATAAGAAATTGAAAATGGCTAAATTAGTAATTCAAAATTTGAGGAAACGAGAGTAGGAAACTAGACCTGGTTCTCGATAAGAGCTGTAAGAGGCAGATAATCAAACAGATCAGTAAAATGCTTCCACACATTTGCATTTCCATACTTTCTCAAGCATTCATCATAAAAACCATACCTGAAACCAAATCCCATGACAGATGAACTCGTAGTAGGTGTAAATAAATCTCAAATATCAAGAAATTTATCCAACTACTGACAATTGGATGTCAAACTAAAGTCATTTTTTTGTATAGTAGAAGGATCCAAGAGCCTAAAAACACTTTGAATGGCACATCCAGCATGCACTGGATCGGCCAGCACAGAATTCACTGGATTCCAATATCTTTTCTTTTAGTTAATTAAACTAGGTATCGATTCATAGAATCATGTACTTCAACCTAGGCCGATACTTATGGTTCTCTATTTAGTGTTTCATGATGCTTACCATACCAGTTGCTGCATAAGAATGGACAAACCCTATTATCAAGCAGTAGCTGGTTGTGGTAAGCATGAACTATTGTCATTAGATGTCCAAATCAGTATATATTGATTAGTCTTGGTATGGGGTCTCAGAGTGTGCCAAGGGGATACTGACACACACTTGAAAATGTGATTGACATGCTGATCATCAGGAATCATGTCATACATTTGATAAGTACTCATTGGTCTGCCTAGAGACATGTAAGGAATTGGTATATTGAATGGCAATGACCGCTGATAAGAAAGTCTATTGACTACAACACCAGGATTATCCAGTACTCAATTAACCATTGCCCATATAATAAAAATAAAAATTAAATAATAATTTTTAATTGGCAATGAATCATAACCAAGATCATACTAGACAAAACATATCACAACATCAGCTACAAATTCAGTCTTCTATCAAGAAAGAAAACCAAACGCCACCAATTTCATCATATGAACTAAATGCTGTAAAGCATAATGACCATAATTGAATGTGAAAAGAAAAATAGCCACTTACACTTGTGTTATTTGCCGGCTCTCGTGATTTCCTCTAAGGATTGTAATTCTATCTCTGTAACGAACTTTCAAGGCCACTAAAAGTGTGACTGTCTCAACAGAGTAATAGCCACGATCTGCATGTAGCATAGTAGTTAAAAGAAAGAAGAGACCTTTGGAGTATCTAAAGACAGGCCCAAAAAAGGAAAAAAATACAGCAAGTCCGAACCCAATAATGTAATTTGGACAACAGTACACAAATGAAAATCAAAATCTCCTAAAAATTACTGAATTTATCAACAAAAACAAAGATTGAATATCTAACTAAGTAGCAGTATATCACACTGTGTTGAGAATATATAAAGGAACAGGAAAGCAAAAGCTCGGGAACAGAAATGTCATAATCCTTGCTGCAGCAAAACATAACCAAGGCAAGCCGTAGGTGGAGGGAAAGTAAATCGTGTAAATGGAAGTATATAATACAAACATTCATACCTCAAATTCCACTTATTCCCATATAAGATAGAACTTAATCTTATATGATTTGCACATACTGAAGTGGACCTTTCTCTCAAAATTATTCATGGCGAAGAAGTTAATCTATTACAATGGTGAGGATGCTAGTCTACTACATTATGTTTTTCATGTTTTTCAAGTAGAACATGAGAATGCTTGGACTTTGGAAGGAGCTTTATAGAATAAACAAAAGAGTTCAAATGCATTTATTCATTACAATTGTTGAGACTTACTTACCTGTTACATCAAATTTTTGACAAATTTGAATATTTGGACTTGAGCACTCTTTTCAAACTTTTGAATTTTGCCATACACTTCATGATCATGGTATTATTTTATCAGGATGCTTGTGGTTATTATGGTTATTTGTTATGCCTACAAAACATAGATGTCAATAGAGCACGAACCAGCTTGATTTGGGTAAAATAACGTAGACCAAGTGTCTCATAGAAGATTGAACATCAATATAACCCAAAGCTTATGATGATTTAAATTATATCATGGATGAACAACATAACAAATATTGCTTGAAAAGCAGCATGCTAGAAACTAATTTTTGATACATTGAGCAGGCAGAAGTCATATCTTCCCCCTCAGTTTAAACAAGCTTGATTCATGTAAAATAAGGTGGACCAAGTGTCTCACAGGAGATTGAACATTAATAGAACCCAAAACTTATTACGATTTCAGTTTATCGTGGGGTCGCATGTCGACATAACAACTAGAATCAGGAGAACTATCTCACAGTAGCTGTTTGGGATTTTTGTAAGTTCAAAAAATGCTTCTTTCATCAATTGTTAACATCTTCCATGTCAAACTTTCCAAATTATACCATTCAGGGTGTTCTTAGACCTACTCATTCCTCTTTCTTGACCTTCATGTTTCTCAAGCTCCTTGTCAGATGAAAAGCACCTTATATCGTCTTTGCACATGGGACTGCAAATGAACTATAACCAGAACAAATCATGCTTACAAAGCAGCATGCTAGAAGCTAATTGTTGATCAACTGAGCATGTCCAAGTCATATCTTCCAACTAAGCTTAAACAAATTCAAGAGCGAGAAAATTTGTTCTCAAACCCCGCAAGCTAATTCAAGCAGTTAAATTCAAACCAGATTAAATTCATTTCAATTAATCCAACTGAAATCCAAAAACCTCAGAGCTTGTATCCAAAAGTTGTAAAACGCCACTAATATCATGTTACACAAGCAAGTAGTAAGCTCAACCATTCTTGATCACCCTTTAGTTCCTAATTTGCATATCCACCAAAGCACATTCATATTTTGAGCTTTGTCTTCCTTTCTGAAGATCGTTCTGTAAATCACACAACACTGTGAGCCTATTCTTAAAACCATTGTGAAATATAATGATGATGCAATTCCAATAACATTCAAGGAGAAGCCACCTACCCATTATTTTTATGAAAAATATTTTATCTCTCTTAAATACAAATCTAAAAAGACTCTGCTTGCACATACTTTAACTGTTGAATTTCACAAGATCTTTGAGTAGTTTTTGTTCCAAACACACTGACTATTTTTATACCAATGAAATCAAGCATCAGAAAGGAAACATCATCCCTACCTACGGTTTACTGTAATCCATACTATACTTTCACCCCCAATATGACAAAAAAACACACTTGCAAAAAGCCAAGTAGGATGTGTAGTGACATGCGAAGAGTTGCAAGTCCAAGTGCCTGGCATAGCAAGGAAAGGACTCCAGTGTGACTGTCGGAAATACATATTGTCAACCAACCATGTCATTCATTATGATGCCAAGTATATACTCTTTTACGGAAAGCTCGCCGAATTAGATTTGGGTGCTCGAATAATTATCCGTTAATAAGTATAAAAAGGTTGTCACCCAGCTAGCTAAAATTTGTACCACATAATCTCAACTCTCATGGGCAGAACACGAATATAAATCTCTTCCGTAGGCGAAAACGATCTACTTGTGAGCACAATAAAACTGCAAGGGGAGAACAGTTGTGAATTTAAGGCACAAAAGGAATCATCAACCAACCAGGAAGCGAAATCAAATCAGATAAACAACGGGATAACACGCCACCAAAGTAACACAAACGAAGCGAAAGATCCCTTCTTTAGAATGCCATGCCCTATAGACTGACCTACATAGTCCCCCATAAAGAGGTAATTGGTATCGGGCGCCTCGCCGCCGATCTTGAAGAGCTCGACGAGATCGTAGAACTGCCCATGGATGTCACCACAGACCGTGACGGGACACCTCACCCGCTGCACGTTCCACTCCTCGACGAGGATCGCCCGCGCCTGGTCGCAGAGGGCCTTCACCTCCGCCTCCGACAAGAACTTGCATTCCCTGAGCTGCTCGATCTGGCGGTCCAGGTCCACGTACGATGGCATCTTCCACTCCCCCGGCCTCCGGTCCGTCCGATCTGCGTGCGACGGGAGCCGATCTGGGCGACCGGAATTCGGGCGGAGAGTCGGCGACGGCGTACCTCCGGCACGCGAGGATCAGGCGGATCGAAGCTTCAAAACAAGGGTTAGGGTTAGGAAGAGGAGGCAACGAGGGAAAGGGGGGAGAGGCAGGAGTCGATCCGGAGTCGCCTTTGCTTGCGTCATTCCTCGCAGTCTCCGTTCCCTTCTTTTTATTCTATTATTTGTTTTTCTTTTTTTATTTAGGCAGAGCATAGTTTGTCTGTCTCGCTCGAGCCAGGGAAGACGATTCTTAACCCTACGGTGATGCCAGGGAACTCAATGACATCAGCAAAACTTTGTGGGGCCCACATCGTCTAATTGACGTGAATTACGCGTTTCCCTACTGAGACGACACAGATGATGGGAAATTATATATTTTTATATATCTCATATCACGCTTTCATATCTCAGACGCGTCGAAGATTGTGGACGTAAAATTGGAATGGGGGAAGTAAATTGGTGGGCTTATTCTGACCGGCGGAGAAGTATATATATCTCTCCGACGCGTGGCACGTGACCATCGTTTTTAAGATTCGCGCTCAGGAAATCTTCCAGTCAACCTCAGTGCTGATGGCAAGTCTGTGTTCCTCTTATCCAACCTGCTCAAATAAGAAAAGGATGGGTATTATCTTGATTTTGGAACAAATATATCTAGAAAATTAGGTATGCTGTCCTTAAATCATTAGTCTGACATTGGAAACAAAATTCTGGCCATTTGGAAGCTATTTATGGCCAGTTAATAGAATTCATCTATGGATCATTGTTGGTGAATGGTGGCAAAAGGTTCTGGAGTTGGAGCTACTCGCCATAGCATGGCTTTGGACGAGCTCATGATGGGGATTAGTACGAGCGAGTAGCCGTGGGAGAGTGGCGAGGAAGTCGGCCATCGACTGGTGGGTGTTACAGTCATTGACACCGGTGAAGCCAGGCAGCAGCTTCGACGTTGAAGCTGACCACCACCGACGGGTAGAAATCATCTAGGCTACATGAAGATGGATGTTAGTGGAATTCAGTGTGTGGGGATTGAGAAATATGGAGAATGGGGATTGAGAATGCTTTGCTTCTCCTCTGGAGAGATTTGGCCTCACGTAGTTCTTCCATCTTGGCCGCATCTATTAAGTCCTACGGGAGTCATTGGATCAATAGAATTTTAGATAGATAGATAGATAGGTAGATAGATGAATAGAGAGAGGAGAGAGGTCTCCAGCTGCCATGGACATGGCTCTGAATGTATTGAAACAGCTTCTGGTCTTCTTCAGGCGTCCAGTAACCCTTCCTACCGCCATCATCATCACTGCAAGGAGACCTCCCCATCTAAATGTAAGTGGCTTGGATACTGTTGACTGTTTCCTTAGAGAAGCCTTGCTTATTTTACACACTTCCTGGCTTTGTTTCCCATGCACGTAAACCTCGTCATGGAGTGAGATCAGAAGACTACCCCATGCACGCATCGTTTAGATAAAGAAGACGACCTCATCGCCTTTCCTATTTTAAGACAACACTTCCATTTTTACAAGCTTCAAAAAGGTCTTAAGTTACTCTCTTTTTTTTTCATTTTCATTTTTTTCTGCTTTTTTACTTGGATGAATTAGCAATAGATCTTTGCTCCCCAAGTTCAATAGATGAGATTGAACTTGGAGTTAGTAATTGACGTAATATAATTTAAAAAAAAGGAATTTAATGAATGCAAAATTTTGAGTCCTCTCTCATCTGTAGATTGTTGAGGCCCATCATCGTTCAACATGGTATGCTAATATAAGTAATACTTCAACTAAGGTGAGAGAAGTGAGCAATAATAGGAAAATTAAATTAGGTTAAGCAACGTGATGCACAAACCTTTACTTGACAGAACGAAGATGAATCGATGGATTTCGAATGGAGATATAAAAAAATCATCAGAACAATGGGAAGACAATTATATCACTTCAAAATGAGACGTCCAAAAATTCTTATGTATGAGACAGATATTGAAATAGGATAAAAATAATTAGAAAAGAACTGAGTTTTATATACAAATATTAGCTCACAAATTAACGACTTTAAGCTTTTGATCAATTATTTTGACACCAATCTAATACATAGTGACTTTGACTAGTTCGCTTTGTATAATCTCAAATTAAGGACCATCCTTGGGGTAGATTAATGTAAAATGCTTGGTTACAACTATTCATCATCGATTCGTCATAAGTTCATGTACGATTTATATAAAATTCATTATAAATCTCCACCAAACGATTGATTTCTTATACATTAAAATCGATTTTCAAGTCTTGTATTGTACTCCGAAACAATTGTGATGACATAGAGAACATGATTAATTTGTTTGGGTCCTCCAATCAAATTCTTCAAAGGTTATTAATTTTAGAATATATTGTGATAACATTAGGAGAATATTTGTGTGAGAAAGATTGACATAGAAAGAAGATTAATAATAGTTTACTTCATATTTAACCTCTTTCTCTTGTATTTTTCTTTTAATATTAATGTTTAATAATGATTAACATGGATATGCAAAGCAAAAAAAGAAATAAATTAAGAGGAACATGGGTTTAGCCATCATGTCGATATTTCATTTTCGTACAAACTTGCATCAAATACAATGGGTCCACTTGCAAATCCTTATTGTGCCTAATGGAAGATTTTTTTTTTTTCTCATGTAATGCATCGATTAGGATAAGAATAATGTAGGATTCGAATTCATCATATGATTGGATGATCAATAAATTCCAAAATCTTATAGTGTTAGACTAAGACGTAAAATATTTATAAACTTTAATACAAAGAATTACAAAAGATCAAATGTGCCCTATAAATGTTAGGGTGCTCTATCATGTTGCAGGACTCCATGCTATGGAGCTAATAGTGGTTCTGATGCGCCTCATCATGAAGTGCGTTCGCCTTCAATCTACCAAATGAGATAGTTAATTTTGTGATCCAATTCATGAAATTATATTAATATTAATATCTATGGTGAAAGATTAAGCATATGTTAGATTTAGCCCACAATCGAAAGAATCAAATTTTATTACTAACAATGATCAAAGTGGTCGAGAGGACTTTTGATTCGATGGAGGTTGGTGGGGAAGAGGTAGCTAAAGTGTGTGCTTCCTATAAGTGAGCCACAAACACTACTTTTTTACAAATTACAATGATTATGCAGGGAAAGGTCAATGTTGATGATGATAACCATGCGGAAAGTGATGCTCGGTAGGACATCACCATGTTTTAGTCCTTGTATTCCATGGTTGATTAAGATTAGTATATTAGATGAATCGATAGCACCGATGATGATGGAGACATGCTTCGTGTTGACACGAATTGCGATGCTCACGCCATGAGTGTTAAATTGTGAATTAAAATGATATCAACCAAAAAAAAAATTAAGCTTTCGGATTGAAAGAGAACGATCACTTTATATATGCTCACGGTTTGATTAGCTTAATTTTTAAGTTTGATTTAGACTTATTATTATTTGGTTTCTAATATAATATAATAACCATATGGACAAAAATAAAATTTACCTAAGGACTCAAAGTATATATGCTCATAATTTGATTAGCTTAATTTTTAAGTTTGATTTAGACTTATTATTATTTAGTTTCTAACATAACATAATAATCATATGTACAAAATTAAATAACCAAGTCTAAGTTACGATTTGACTGAACCGAAAGCAGTTCTACAAATAAGATTGAAAGAGTCATAATCTTGGCTTGTTTAATTAAGATTTATTATTATTATTATTATTATTATTATTATTATTATTATTATTATTATTATTATTATCTAACAAAGAATACTTAAAAGCTTTTCTCGATAAAAAAAATTAACTTCTTTTAAAAATACACTTTTCTTCTTTTTCTAAATATATTAGAGTAATTTTTAATGATACCAAAGCAACAATCAAATTACAAAAATTGACTTTTTGAGTAGAGAAAACCAGGAAAAACCACATAGGGACATTCTATGAAAGTTTCAAATAAAAAAAAAACACTATGCAGGACAAAGAAAAAAGAAAAAAAAAGGAATTTTCCTAAAGAATTATTCCAAAACAAAATCTTACTCCACATTCTACTAAAATGGAGTTTAAAAAACAAAACAAAAGAAATACAAATGTATCTCAAGTGAGCCAAATTGTCATATGAGCAAAGGAGGAGAGAGTCATCAAAGCGAAGTGAAATGAGATCCATGTGCGGCCATTTGGAAACAGAGGCAGACTTGCTGAGTAGACTCTGCTCCACTGTGGCGGCGGAAGCTGCCGCCGGAACCGCCGGCTTTATCGTCTCCGGTCTCCAGCGGTCGACCTCATCATTCAATTCATTCAACTTTACTTGGTATCACGTTCTTCACATCTATTGCTCTTTCCTCCTGCAGAGCTTCTACTAAAGCGATTGCCGTTCATTTCATCTTCACAGTAAGATAAAGGAAGCTTTAACCAAAGTAATAGAAGCCATACTGTGGAGCACAGATCAACGGACAAGAAAGCTGCCACTTCGTTTTGCCCACAAGTATCACAAGAAACTTGTTTTATATTTGAGGACTCGACATGTGACAGCATAATTAAGAATGAGAAAACAAATCTATAGACTATTTCGTTTAAGTTGAGAGCATAACAATTAATGTCAATTATTATTTAGATTGATCTAAATATCACCATCGTCACCACAATCAACATGTCTATTCCAGCAGAAGACATACTAAATTATCTGTAGGTTTGACGTCGTTTGATCATCTCATGTTCATTCTCATTGAACATGGTATTGGTACACCTGATAGAATTGACATGAGGCACTCTTCTTCTAACTCTCGGTGTAATATGGAGTAAGCAAACCATCGCACGGCATCAGTCAAAGTCCACCAGCCCCACCACCATTGATTTGGCCGCTTCCAGTCACCTCACCTGACCTCGCCACCCACAGCTGGCTTCATTGCTCCCCCACATTATATATCTCCCTCCCTTGCAGCTCCGCCCTCAACCCATTAGCTAGCACAGCACAATGGCAGCCTCCCCCACCTTACTCCTCTTCTCGTTGTTCCTGGTCTTGTCCTACAGCGCAGCAGCAGCTGCACCAGGAAGGAAGCTTGTCCTGGTGCAGCAGCCGCCTCTCGTCCTCAAGTACCATAATGGCCCCCTCCTCCGAGGCAACTACACGTTGAGCCTGCTGTTCTATGGCCGCTTCTCAGCCGCCCAGCGGTCCATCGTTGCCGACTTCATCCGGTCCCTCTCCCCCTCCGGGGCCTCGCCACAGCCGCCCTCCGCCGCCAGCTGGTGGCGCACCACCGCCCGTTATGGCGGCTCCGCCGTGCACCTCTCCCTCGGCCCGCAGCTCCTCGACGAGTCCTACTCCAAGGGGAAGCTCCTCTCCTCGCCCGACGTGGTCGCCTTGGCTAGTAGAGCTGCGGCGGCGAGCGGCCCCAGGGCCATCGCCGTCGTCGTCACCGCGGCGGACGTGGCGGTCGAGGGCTTCTGCTCGAGCCGGTGCGGGACGCACGGGCGGCTCGAGGGATCTGCCGGGTTCGTCTGGGTGGGGGACTCGGTCAGCCAGTGCCCAGGCCAGTGCGCCTGGCCCTTCCACCAGCCGCTCTACGGTCCGCAGACGCCGCCGCTGGTGTGCCCCAACGGCGACGTGGGGATGGAGGGCGTCGTCATCAACCTTGCGACGCTGCTGGCCGGTGCCGCCACGAACCCCGACGGCCGTGGCTACTTCCAGGGGCCGGCGGACGCGCCTCTGGAGGCGGTGACGGCCTGCACCGGGGTGTTCGGCAGCGGGGCGTACCCGGGGTACCCGGGCAAGGCCCTGGTGGACCCCGCGACCGGGGCCAGCTACAACGCCTGGGGCTTGGCCGGGAGGAAGTACCTGTTGCCCGCGATGTGGGACCCCGCGACGTCCCAGTGCTCCACGATGGTCTAAAAGCCAGAGACTGCCGAGTATAGAAGCGGGTAAGAGGGTTTAAGTTTATAGAAAGAGTTGCTTTTAACATGTGGCCCACCTGCTGTGACATATTAATATGACGAATTGTTGTTGAAGGGAATAAGGTCGCTGCTCTCCTTTAATAAAAGGAGAAAGAATGGTGTCATTTATTGTGGTCTTGAAAGGTTATCTCGCTGGAGGGAATGTTTACTATAGAATGCTGTGTGTTGTCAACTTGTCACTAATGGAAAGCAAATGCAAATGATATGCATCTTGGAAATTTTTCTTATTCACATCTTGAAGCAAATACAAACATTTTCTTTGATGACATAAATAGTGATAAAATGGGAATCTCTGAAACAAGTGAATCCCTTGTCTGTGACAATTATAATAGACAAAATATCTAATTAAAAATTATATATATATTTATCCAATTAGGAACGAACAAGAGTCTCAACCAAACTCATGAAATACTTTTTTTAAAAAAATAAAATGTTTCGTAAAATAAATTTAAGAATTTAGTAGATCGAGTTAGTGAAATCTTCATATGATCTAGTGTCTGTAACGAATAGCATCAAAGCTTATCTCCCTCCTCTCAATGTCATCGAGATAGAATGATTAGGACGAGAAGAAAAAATAAAGCAATAATGCGCAACTAAGGTTTCTGTCTATCTACGTAGACTTATCTTATGGAAACTCATCACCTTTGATACATCTATTATCCTGATTTTTAAAATTTTCAATAATAGACGTAACCTAATATTACATTGATCAAAATCATGACTATTAGTTATATATGATAGCGGTTTTCTAAACTACCAAAATTACTATTGTTGTTAATGTACCCATCAAAAGTTTAGTAAATATTATCCTACACCGAAAGGTCAGCAAACATTGTTCAAGATACTGATTATTTTTATCCACTGAGTATATGTAGCCCCCACCACATTGTTCCTTTATATGGTGAGAATGAAGAACAGATTTATATGAATCAAGTGAGAATTTTAGTGAAGGAAAAGAAGAAACATCACGACTACTACTCTTGAACACTTCCCTCCATAATGGTATAGGCAGTTAAATATGTTTCCTCATGTACACTTAAGAATAATGACAAGTGCATATACTTTTTAAGAGTTTGGAGATGGCTTGTTCGTTGACTTTACTATATGCTCTTACATAGTGATAGAAGACACTGATTACTAGTGAGAACATGTGTGAGATAAAATAGACGTTGAGGAGTACACTCATGACATGTTTGCAGTCTATCTATTATGATGATGAGAGTGTGTCATTTATATGTTCAAGGATCACATGCATATATATACAATAGCTAGTCTTGGTTGCCATGGTAAATACGATATGTAATAACATTAAGTTCGGAAAAGACACAGAGTTGTATATGTTAAAGTAAAAAATAAAATCGTATTATTCTGTTTATAAAATTGAGAAACGAAAATAAAATTTTGTGAAATATGAGGTGCACGTGAATTAAGCATTGTGAAACCAGTATGAGTAATAGGAACTCTTTTACCGTCACCGATAATGATATCTTCATTGCCGCCATAGTTATTGTGGATGGACAAGTTCTGAAGAACAGACGTGATGTGATGAGAGATTCCAGAGTCCATAAGCTAATTAGATTGGCTAGTGGTTGGAGTAGTCATGAGATTCGCCTGAGGCCACCGTGATGGAGTAGGGAGTCTGGGTCGAGACTGACATACTTTCGCAGAATGTCTGACTTTATCACATAGCTGGCAGACAACTCGTTGTTGGCTGATACGATCAGGACGCCAGGGCTATTGAGTGTTGAAGTTGACATCTTGAAAACAATGATGTGGGTGAGAGGGGGTTTGCTTGGAACCCATAGGGTCAGGAGGCAGCTGAGCCAGACTTTTGTTGACTTGCGTATTATACTTGTTGTTTTTCCTTTTGAATTTTTGACTGACCTGAGCTATGATAGTTGGTTCGGGCGACTTGTCATGACACTTCAAATACATCTCATAGACATTCAACTTGTCATAAAGTTCTTCAAATGATATTGATGAGTCGTGTGCCCAAATTGTTACTGCTAGTTCTTTGTACTCGTCTCCTAGGCCATTAAGAGTATGGATTAAGACTTCTTCATCACTCATGGAATGACCTATCAAAGCCAAGTCATCGATAATAACTTTGATATTTTGTAAATAATTAGCAATAGTACTTCCCTCTTGTTTCATTTTCATTAGACTGGATAGAAGTCCGAGCATACGAGTATGCGAGCGATTTGCTAAGGTGATTTGCAACTTGTACCATGCTTCTGCAGCAGTCGTACATGAAGAAATCAGTGGGGTGACGGACCCAACGACTGAGGCTTGAATAGCTTGAAGAATGAGACGATCTTGACGTAGCCATAGCTTATGGGCTGGATTTGGTACTGGATGGGGTTCTCCTGTAACGTTGATCAATGCTGGTGGACAATAAAAAGAGTTGTCGATGTAGCCTAGTAAATCATATCCAAATAGGATATTAGAAAATTGTGCATGCCACGATGCGTAGTTGCCGCCTTTTGATAACTTGAAGGGAATGAGCGCTGCAGCATTGATGGTAATAAGACCTGTAGGTTGATAAGTACTATGGTTCTTTACAGGAATAATAACAAGAGTGTCAGATGTATATGAGGTAGACATTTTGAGGATACACAACTGAGGGAGTTGTCGATTGTAGACAAGGGGTGGAATAAAGTTGCAACGTGGAGCAGTGCTTCTGTCGAAGGCACTGTAGCTACAGTTTTGCAGCCGAAGGTGCGCCGAGGCAGAGGAGAGAAGTATCGACACGGCGGTTGTTGGCAGCCGATGGAACTCCGAATTCCCTTTGCGTGGCCATCGAGGAGGTGAGCGCAGAGGACACTGCGTTTGTCTACGTTTGCAGGGAGCGAGTGGCAGGAGGCAGAGGGGAAAAAGCTGCCATCGTCCACCAAGGATGTGTCGCGGTTGCTGAGGAGGAGGAGGAAGCTTGCGAAGAGTATCTACGGTTGCGACTCAAGAGGAGGCAACGAGCAATACCGCTGGAGAAGGAGCAGAACACCGATTGCAGTGGAGGAAAGAATGACTCCTCGGATGCTGCACCTTTCGCCAAGCTTGGAAGATGACACCGATCAATTGCTATCGTCGGACAACGAGAAAAAGAGCTTGCTCTTAGGCAAGTGGCTTTGATACCATGTTAAAGTAAAAATATAATCGTGAAAGCTTATTTTGATTAGTATAATATAAGTTGTATTTATATAGGGTATGAGGGAGGATTTCCCTCAACAACCAACGGATAGGAGGGAGGATTTTCCTCAACAAACCAACGAGATTTCCTCATACAGTTTGAGAAAATCTTATCCACTATCAGTATACATTTCATATTGGCATTACAGTAACATTGAATTCATCCCTTTTTTTTATCTATTATTTTTTTACGAGTTAAAACTATATAAAATTAAGCTATCATATATATATATATATATATTGTTTTAAGAGTTATAAAGAGATAAAAAAAAGTTTCGAATAAAGACATTAAAATTAATATAAGTAATGCAAGTTCTTAATCCAAACCTTTTTTCCTAATAGTGTCTTTTCCCTCTTCTGCTTCCGTTCTGGATAGATATCATGGCATGCGCTTGTTGGTGCACGTGCGAGGCGTGTCGGCAGGCTTATCCATGCTTTCGCACGCCCTGCCCAACCTTTCCCTCACCTCCGACGTCATCCAAAGACCAACAGTTGACCATGTCTGCGGCACGAGCTCCTCGTGCTGTCGTTATCCACCCTCCTCTGACCCGACTCCCTCCATGTCGGCCACCCCCGTCCGTGTCTTCCTTCTCCCTCCCCTTAACCCTAATAATGTACTCGGTCCCTAAACTCTCTTTTGCCTCTAAGCTGTTCCAAGTCTCTTTCACCAGCCTCCTTTCTGCCATCTTGTGCATGTATTTATATCATCAAAGTGAAGAACGATGCATTAATTGAGATTGATTGTATACTATTTGCAGATGCTAGACTTGAAGCTAATCTGATATACGTCTCCCTCCAAGTTGTTGGAGAGCTACAAAAGTTCGATGGTGTGATGAGCAGCTTTTCAAAAACTGTACTGTTTCTTCTCCTGTTTAACTTTATTTTCAGTATGAGAGAAGAGAGCTGCACTTTCATTGTTCAACAGCCATCTCCAGGTCACGAGTCCATTAAAGAAGACCTTATCATCAATGTGTTAATAACATGGTCTTGGCCGCATGCAAGTGGACGATCAACTGTCGCAATCTTTCGGATGTCAATTTATGGGGTTATAGCAGAATTCAAGTGACAGGACGCACAGTTCATTGGATATTCATCATGTCGACTCCATCAACAGTGTTCAGAGTTTTACAGACCATGAAAGCTTTGATGGTGCAGCACGCAGTACTTCAGATAAATAATTGAAATATTTTATAGAGACTTAATGGATATAATATTATTAATTTGAGCTTGAACATGACAATTTCATCTGAAGTGCTCAACAGAAGCGTAGTTACTAATAGAGTTTTGATGTATCTGAATCTTCTCATTAGAAGAGGCTAAATCGTAAGTAGCATAAGTCAAAGATATTGATCAGCTCAAAGTATTTTGTCTGCATCAAATAGGCCTCACCACATGTTCTCAACTGAAGGGACATTTCAATGACAACTCCAGCACACAAAGTATGCATTTTAATTACACTATATCTACTCAGATTGATGACAAGCAGCATTTACCAGCAAAACTAACACACAGATGGCCTCCATATGTATAGATCCTCTATCATCTGAAAGAGGAAAACAATGACTGGGAATATATAATTCTTGTGAAAACCATGTTTGATCCATTGAGGATATGAACAAAGACCAAGGAGTAGTTGGAGTGTCATCTTCAGAAAAGATTCAAACTGATTTGACACACAATGTTAGACCATTCTTGATTGCAGAAGTTGATGGAGCATTCAACTTTGCATGACTAATATTAGATGAGTGACAAGTTGATGTCAGGAGAGGTTGGAAGATTAAGCAGATAAGTCGAAGAGAACCGGAAGAGGGTGACTCCAAATTGATGATAGCTGCCTGACATGAGATTGACTATGCCATGATCTTTCGACCTCGAATGTGTGAGAAACAAAAGAGAGTATTTTCACAAAACTTAGGTCTTTAACATCTTCCTGATAATTTTACTGAAATAAAATGCAATATTGATTAGCTACTTGATGAGATGCATCCTTCAATAAGGTGGCAACAGCTCTCAAGCTGGCATTTTCCTCTTTTTTGTAGTTCTTTTAACTACAAATTTTCAATAGCAGGCCACTAAGTGCAATGTTTGAACATGGATGATTAGGATTAAAGTTGAGATTAATGATGAGAATCAACAATCAAGATTAGATATTGATGAAGAGACAACCATTGGTATAATTTTTCTTATTTGGTGACAAAATATTAAGTTAATAGATATGTGAGGATTTTATCATTTACATTGTGTCAAGTTGTATATCAAAAAATTAATCACGATCTATAATTGCAAAATATTATCAAACTATAAATGCGGTTATATTATGCTTTCCTTCGACGAGAATTAATATGATAAACTCAGATCAAGTTTTGCAATGGCATGCAGGTTTTGAACTTTCCTTCCAATATTCTAAGCTTATATTTAGAGAACTATTGAAATATATTTTATCATGCTAATCAACATAGAATCCACTCATGAAAAGAAACCGGGGATGGAGATTGAACCGAAATCAGCCCAATACTATAAAGAACCCAATGTCATACATTTTAACTTGCATCCCACTATTTTGGGCCTATTTAATTATGATTTTTTAGAATCAACCTTATTTTGTTCAAGTTTTAGGCTCAATCATAAACAACTATTAATGCAAGCCGATATATTATCAACAACAATTTGTTTGTAAAAGTCTTTTTCATGTTCTCAAGTTTTTTTTCTTATTTGGATAATTGCTCTTATATTCATAAAAAGAAGAAAGAGAGGAAATGTAATGCATAATCCATTAGATACAATATATAGTATGCAATTTATATTATGTAACTGAATTATAGTATACAATGTATAATTTGCAATTAATACATAATCCAAGAAGAATGCACTTGCAACAATTTGCCACTGATTTTAATTGGGTTCTTCTAGAACCTTCCCCGTTCTCTAGAATCTGCTACGATACACCCCCAACTGCTCTATTTAAACCCCCCCTGGCCTTTTCCTTCTTTTGATTCCATTTGCTGCGCACGACGACAATGGTCGCCCACTTTGCCACCAGGAGAACTGCTCCGTCAAAGCTCTTGGAGAAGCTTCTGATGGCCCCTTTTTCGCCTCCCGTGGCAGCTGTCGCCATTGTCATCCGCTCCCTCAGCACCAGCGCTGCCCTCCGCGAGTTCGACGACAAGGACGACCGCGGCCTCGACTCCTTCCTAGGTAATCTTCACCTTTTTCCGCGTTAAGATGTCGTCTCTTCTTCCTTTTCTCTGTAGATAGGATCGAGATGCTAAACCGAGAATGACGTTTTTGTCTGATCGCAGAGGTGTTCGATCTATTGTCTGAACCACAAACCGGCTGTTAGACGCTTGGCTGGTCTGAATTCGCATAGTTGGTTGGACCATGGGATGACCCACAAACCAATGGTCGGATCAATTGGGTCACACCACCAATTCGGTCGAGCTCGCTAGAGTCACCTGTGTAGGGCTCATCCAATGTTGGGAAAGCGATCGCTTAAACTCACCCGATCAGTGTGGCCCTTAAGTGGCCGAATTAATACGGCCCATGTACATTCCGCCTGGATTTCCTGCAGTGGGTCGGACACCTATGACCGCTCACATTGGTTCTAGTGACGCTTGCTTTAGGTCAGACTTGGCATGTCCATGCTGGGTTTGACTTACATCGTGCCTACTTGCTCCAGACAGACTATATCTGACCCAAGCTTGATTTAGTCAATGTCCAAGCGCACCGACATTGGCTAGATTAAATCGGATAATCTCAACATTTCTAGTCGACAATTGACTTTGGGGCTAACAATAGACTTTTAATGCTGATTATGAAATAAATAAATTATATTTTATCAATCACAATCGATTTGGTAAATGCAATTATCATGGTAGTATTTAAACAAACTACATAGAAAACATGATTTAGTAACACACGCCATGAATTAAATTCCACTAATTAATAATAAACATCAAATCCAAGTATTCAACTGGTTTAAAACATAACATCATAGGCATAATTCATTTTCTTAAATATTATTATTTTCTCACAAACACAAAGGGAAAAAATCATTAATTAATATTTCAATTTATCAAATAAACAAATCAATCTAAGTAAAGAAAATATCGAAGAAGGTAGGTCATAGGTGCGCAAAATAGGTACCCTTGGAACAGAATAGTTGAGTTTAGGAATGCAGATAGTAATTTTGATGGTATCCTAACCCTTAGCTTTCTTAGCCACTATTTGAATGACAATTATTTGAGATGTTTTATGTGTTTATGTCTATTCAATTGCTTAAATTTTTTTAAGAAAAAAAAAACGTACTAAAAGTTAAGTCCCTTTGTTTAGGTTGAATAAAGGTAGTCATAACCATTAATGTTGAGATGACGATGGATATTCACATCAATCTAGCCCCTCTTAAGTCAAATAAATGCATATGTTAATTATATTCAAGATAACCACAACAAGAAAATATTAATGTTGAATTTGAGGAAAAAATTTGGAGCACTTAAATACTTTGCCAAGTTTTCGAAAGGGTAAAGTAAAATTCACAAATATCCTACCCTTTGTGTGTTGAAAGCCTTGCATTTTGAAGTGACATTCAATACAAATCTGATAAAGGAGTAAATACAATGTTCATCTACATATAGTTGACAAGTCTTTCAATAAATGATCATACAACTGCGGTCTAGTTTTATCCACGTCTCCTATTAGGTGTGTTGGATGCTTGATATTTTTACGAACACTTGATAGTAATATAACAAACACTCGGATGTGCTGATTGTTTGACTATATTTACCAAGACATGGTACATTAAGTCTTCTCATTAATGGTCGTACATTTGAGGTCTCTTTTTTGTCCACATCAATTCAATAGATTAGAGGACCATTAGAAAGATGAGAACAATCTTAGCCATCACCTGACAAACAATCCATGCTCTACAAACAAATTATTCAACTTTTGAAAATTTTGGTTTATATGATCTTTCATAAGCATGATGTGACGAGACGTATGAATAACCGGCTCAACACTCAATTAATGGTTTAGAAACAAAGTAGTAGATGTTTTATTTTATTTTATTTTATTTTTCCATTGGAATCACAGCGTTCGTTGCATAGTACAGTAGTGTGTTTTATGATTGCAAGAAGTGACATTATTACTATCGAACATGTAGGATAAAGAAGCGTTTCCCTTTTCAAAAACTGGCTCATAACGTTTCCTGTTATATCATCATTTCTGTTCCGCAATGATCGTTGCGGAATAGAACGTCTTAAAATGACTGAGAGATCAACAGTCATCACTAAATTCGAGATTCAACAAATATCAGCATTTAAATGACCCCTCATCCTATGAATCCGATGCTAAATCAACAATATTAATCATTTTTTATTTCATTGTGGTTATTGTAACTATAAGTGTAATATTAGATAGTTCAATGTATATCTTCATGATTAAATAATAATTGATGATTCTATATAATCATCTTCTGGATTAACTCTCCACCTCAATTGGATAGTTACTCATGCTTACTCATTCAGGTGTCGTATCATCATTTCTGTTCCATTGCAATCGTTGATGTGAAACGGGGCGTTTGAGAGCAAGCGAGAGACCAACGGCCATCGTTAAATTGGAAATTCAACAATATGGTGAGAGAAACACAGATGTAGATAGCCCTTCACCCTATGGATCCGATTCTAAATCAACAATATCAATCATTTTTTATATCAGTGTAGTCATGTTAACTATAATTGTAATATTGGATAGTTCAATGCATGTCTTCACGATTAAGTAAAAATTAATGATTTTATATAATCATTTTCTAGATTAATTCTCCATCTCAATTCCATTCTTACTCAAGCTCGCTCATTAGGTGCATCCTTTAATTTATCTGAAAATACTATGCATTTATTCTCTTGAATCCTAGGAAACTTCATTGACTTTTGTTAGGCACACTTTCTATGTATTTTCTATAAGATCACCTACTAAATATCTTATTTTCTTAACATCGGACATGTGATAAACTTAGATGTAGGATGTAACTTAGCTTTGAATCCCTTGTCAAATAATCAAAATCTAAAATAATAATATTAAAATAACATCTTCTTTTATGTATTATGCACCAAAAAAATATTAAAAAATCATCGACAATGACTCTGTAGGACGTAGATTTGCTTAATAGCATATTTTTCTTATGTATTGTGTACCAAAAAAATTATTTAAAAAATCATCGATAATGGCTCTCACACAAAACACGCAACATAGATAAATTGAGATTTGGGCAAAGATCCACAAACGAGGGTACAAGAAAATAGGTATTATCTATTAAGGAAATTTAAATCAGTAATCCCTTAGAAAGAGAGTCATGTATCTTAACCGTCCCATCCCCGAGCCTAAAAATAGGTTGGTACATGAAGCACTCGATGTAACCCATACCGAGATAGCGTACCGGGGGTGGTGGTGGGTGGGGGTGGGTGGTGTAAAGATCCATCAACGAGGGTGAAAGAAATAGATGTTACGTTAACCATCCAAGCTAGTGGATACATCGGTAGCTTTAAAGTCTCCCAAAAGGCACACACTGCACGTTTGTTACTGTTGCAGATAACTTCATTGAAAGCCCGAAATGGTTGCGTTGATTTATCTCACAAACACGATTCTGTACCGTCTGACTGAGGAGATCCCAGATTCATGGGTGGAAGAAAGAGGATGCAGATCCGTCCGGTGGACTCCGAACAGTAGTGTTGACAAGAGGAGAGAAAAGGAAACATCAAACAGCAAATACACTCTTTCACGATGTTAACGAGAAATAAGCTTAATCAAACAAATGAAAGACAAGAAATGTGACATCATGATAAAAATGACCATGAAGAAAAAAAAAATTTGCATTGATTATAAGAACTAAAAAGTCAATGGTAAATTTCATAGATTATACATGGTAATAAAAGTGTAATTAAGGATTGCAACTCGCATCTATAATTCTATGTGCTATAAATTGATGAGATTCTCGTGATACATGATAGACGGAGAGTTAGTGAAGTATAGAGACTCTTATTTGTTTGTTACATCAAATTTTTTGGTGTTCTTCCTCTCCTCTCCTTTCCATTTGTTATGTCATCAGCGCGACTTGTCGCCTGCAGTCCCCTTCGGACGAACGACAATTCTTCCTGCCACTAATTACGGGTACCAAAAGCATGGCGACGTTGTCATCGGTCTCGTGTTTCATGCACCACAAGTCGACGACGAAGTCTTCTTTCGTTGGCTATATACAACGATGGAAGCTTGAACGTTCAACCATCTCTCTCCTCTTTGCTTCTCTGCTCTTCGTCTCCCGTTCGTAAGCTCGATGGCGGTGGAGATGGCGCAGGAGATGGGAGTCGTGAGCGGGACGGCGGACCATGTGGTTCGCGTCGGGTCGGCTGATGTCGGGGTTCACTTGACGTGGCAGGATCTGTGGGTGACCGCATCCAACGGTAAGGATGCGTCGCACGTCATCCTTTCCGGGCTAACCGGCTACGCCCAGCCCGGTTCCGTCTTGGCCATCATGGGCCCCTCCGGCTGCGGCAAGACGACCCTTCTCAATGCTTTAGCAGGTGATCGTATGACATGGTGTAAATGACAATTAATAATTTAGATCTTTGTTGCATGAAAAGCCATGCAAACTCATGCTACGACTATGGCAGGGAGGCTCGGCGCAAGAACGAAGCAATCCGGCCACATTTTGGTGAATGGCCGACGACAGCGACTATCTTTTGGGAACTCGGTAATAGTAGTTCTCATCTCACAGCCTCTTCTTCTGCTCCATCTCATAGTAATCTCTTGCAATTTCGATTCAGGCCTACGTGACACAAGATGACATCCTGATGACCACGCTCACAGTAAGAGAAGCGGTGTACTACTCGGCGGAGCTGCAGCTCCCCAAGACCATGACCAGGTCGGAGAAGAGGGAGAGAGCAGAGACGACCATCAGGGACATGGGTCTGCAGGCAGCCATGGACGCCAGGATCGGAGGCAACTTCTCGTCCACAGGGATCAGCGGTGGGCAGAAGAGACGAGTGAGCATCTGTATTCAGATCTTGACCCACCCCAAGCTCCTCTTCTTGGACGAACCCACGAGCGGCCTCGACAGCGCGGCGTCGTACCATGTCATGAGCCGCATCGTCAACCTTGCCAAGCATGACGGCCGGACCGTGCTCGCGTCCATTCATCAACCTGGCAGTGGTGTCTTCGAGCTGTTCGACGATTTGTGCCTTTTGTCTGATGGCAAAACAGTCTACTTTGGACCGACTTCGGGAACCAACGAGGTACAAGTGATACGGAGGGAGATCAAGAACACTAATAAATTTACTTCATCTATTAACTTGGGATATCTCTTTGCAGTTCTTTGCTCTGAATGGTTTTGCATGCCCGACCTTCATAAACCCATCCGACCACTACCTTAGAACAGTAAACAAGGACTTCGACGAGGTATTTGATGAGTTCTTCCTTTGCGTTGTGAAGCTTTCGGAACTTATATCCCAAGTTTCAGGCTCGTTCATTTCGACTAAAAGCTTACGCTGAATAGGAACTGGAAGAAGGCTCCAGTGCCGGCTTGATGAATGCCGCGAAGGCGATCGATGTGCTGACAACCGCATACAAGCAGTCCAAGACATGCCAATACGTGGAGCGACGAGTAGCCGAGATCTTTAACATGGTGAGCTTATCACACTTATCACCAACACTTGATCATGATCTTGTCGCCGAGACTAATCAATCGCCTTTGCTTTCGCAGGATAGGGATCTTGCAGAGAACCGAGCGCAAGTCAGTTTCTTCACCCAGGTGCTTGTCCTGACAAAGAGATCCTTGGTAAACATGCACAGGGATTTGGGTTACTACTGGCTTCGGCTTGCAGTATACCTCATGTTGTGTCTATGCATCGGTACTCTATTCCACGATATTGGACACAGTTATGGGTCAATTCAGGTGAGTTAATTCCCCGCGCAGCTTTCTTTGACATGATCTTGATTTCTCCTTTTGCTAAGATATAGGAAGAAAGTCGCAGAAATGGTAACCACTAAACAGTGTTGGCGAAAACTCATTTTGATGAATTGCATGTCACATACATGCATCTATTTATGAAATGGTTCCAGGCCAGAGGTTCCGTGCTCATGTTTGTTGGAGGATTTCTCACTTTCATGGCGATCGGAGGATTTCCTTCCTTTGTGGAAGATATGAAGGTAAAACACTTTGGGTTTTTCGTACATGCATGAAGCTACTTGCTAACTCTGTCTTCTCCAACAACAAGATCTTTGGAGGGGAAAGACTAAATGGACACTACGGCGTCGCTGCGTTCATGATCAGCAACACGCTCTCCTCGGCGCCATTTCTGGCTCTCGTCTCATTGATTCCGGCGGCCTCCGGTTACTACCTGATCGGCCTCCAGAGAGGATTTGATCACTTCCTCTTCTTCTGCCTGGTGCTCTTCGCGTCCATGATGGTGGTGGAAGGACTGATGATGATCGTAGCAAGCGTCGTGCCCAACTATCTCATGGGCATCATCTCCGGTGCCGGAATCCAAGGATTGATGATGCTATCAGGTGGCTTCTTCCGGTTGCCGGGCGACCTGCCGAAGCCAGTGTGGAAGTACCCAATGTACTATATTGCCTTCCACAAGTATGCCAACCAAGGGTACTACAAGAACGAGTTCGTAGGGCTGACCTTCCCCAGCAACCAAGCAGGTGGAGCAGCCACCATCACCGGGGAGGACGTTGTGAGGGATTACTGGCAGATGGAGGTGGGATATTCCAAGTGGGTCGATCTTGCCATACTGTTTGCCATGGTGATTCTTTACAGGCTCTTGTTCTTGGTGGCCGTGAAGACGAGCGAGAAGGTGAAGCCACTGCTGGTGGACTTGCTGAATGCGCCACCCAAGAGGACCATGCAGGTGGTGGGACAGCCTCTTGAAGATTAAGCAGAGACAAAGCATCGATGATATCAACTCTATCCATTGTGTTTATGGCACTGTATGGTTTATGTTTGCGTACGCTTGAGCACTGTATGGTTTGTGTTTGTTAACGCTAAACTTTTATATTAGTCCATGTAGCTATCTTTAATATCTCAGATATTTTTTAGAATAATAGGATTAAATATTTTACGTTCTCGAATATAAGGATCTCAATATAATTTTTAAAAATATGAAGATCAAAATATTTAAGATAAGTAATTATTAAAATAATATATAATTAATATATTTTTATTTTTTAAAAAAATACTTTAGTGATTATTATATTATTACATAAGTGATAAGTTTAAGACTATTTAATATAATAAAAAATTCTAATTAATTTTATAAACGAAACCTCAACGTGACAATGCAACCATTTACATTGAACATGACCTACAATAGTGAAGACCCTCTTTGGCAACACATTTTGCTGATTAAAATGCCTTTTATGTTCCTTCACTTCTGCTGTAGACGCGTAGACGTCTAGTTGTTACTCTATGGTCTCATTGAGATTAATATACATATATCCTATATGTAATCGAGATATCTCTTTTAGACATATATACATTAATGAGCCGCTGCGTGCTGCCAGCTGTGTACATTCTTGCTGTATAGTGTCATGCTTGCTTTCCTAAAGACGAGAGAGATCTTTTTATATATATATATATATATATATATATATATATATGCATATATCGTATATGTGTATGCACATATATATGTATATTGGGGGGCTCATATGCGCCTCTAATGACGAGGCAGATAGGCGAGACAGGGCGGTTTCGGGCGTGCGGGGAAAGGTCATTTAATACCCAAAATTTTGTCCTTGCCAACGTGGGGCCACAATCGCGTGGGTCCCATTCGCCTTAATGAAATGCGACACGGTCGGTCCCGACTGTCACGCGACTAAGACGGGGCCCATCACTCGTGAGATTAGGATTTTGATAAAAGATCGGGGCGCCCGCCAACCCGCGTGACCCAAGCCTGCACCCGCAAGTTCGAAACAGGAGAGACCGCCGCGAGGAGAGAGACGAGTCAGACGAGGCTGGTCTCGACTGTGACGCGACCAAGGTGGGGCCCGTAACCGGGTGAGTCTAGGAATTTTGTTAAAAGATGGGTCGTTCACTCCCCAACGCCCCCCCTCCCACCCCGCGCCAGCGTCACCTAATTGTCGCACCCGCCGCACGAGACCGGCAAGGCCAGGCCGTCACAGGATGCGTCCTTATGGGGTGACGAGCCCCGCTCGGTTGACTTCCCCGACGCGAAACCGACGACCGCTGTTGCTTCGCCTCCCTCTCCCCCTCTCGCCGACGGCAGGCGATTGGAGCGTCGTCGTCCCTCGCTTGTCCTCCGCCGCCCGATCACACCTATATTCGCCTCCCGATGGCTCCCTCCCGTCGGATCCTCTCCGGGGACGACCACCAGGCGCCTCCTCCGCTTTCTCGCGACAAACACTCGGGACTCCCCTTCACCCACATCATACTGATCGCGGCTGCCGTCTTCGCCGGCGTCCTTCTCTTCTTCACCTACTACGCTGTCCTCCGCCGACGGCGCCGCCCATTCGGCGCCGCTACAGCGGGTGTGGGGCCAGAAGCCGACGACGCTGCGTCGCTTGACGAGGGGGAGCCGTTCCACCATGTGTGGTACATCCGGACCGTCGGGCTCGACGAGTCCACCATTGGTTCCATCGCGGTGGCTGAGTACAAGGCTGGCGACGGCCTCCTCGACAGCGCCTCCGACTGCTCCGTCTGCCTCGGCGAGTTCCGCGACGGCGAGCTGGTCCGTTTGCTCCCCAAGTGCGGCCATGCGTTCCACATTTCCTGCATCGATACCTGGCTCCGGGATCACGTTAATTGCCCCCTTTGCCGGTCTCACATCGTCGATCCCGACGCCGAACCTGCGACCCAAGCTGCCGCCGCGGCCCTTCCTACCGGTGCCTCCGGTGAGTCAGTGGACTTGGACTCGGGCTCCTTTGCTCCGGTGGAGACTTCCCAGATGGGAATCCAAGCACTGGAGGAGGAGGAGGAGGAGGAGCACGGAGGAGGACCGGGGAGCATAATTGAAATTGGGATTCCGGTCAATTCCCTGCAAGTGTTTGATTCATGGTCTGAAAGTCCTGTGTCGCGTGTGCAGAGTGATCTGGTGGAATGTGGATTACAGCCGGTTTGGCGATCGGTTTCCATGGACACTCCATCGATGAATGCTGTCATCTTCCGTGTGAGGCCAGAAGAAGGTCCCATTGATGAGGAGGGGGGAGATCTGAATTTTGAGAAAGACAGCATGCCCGATAACAGAGGAAAGCAGGGGAATTCCTCCGATGGGGTTGAGGACCAAAAGGATCATGCCAGTATAGGAAGATCATTATCTAGCAGTGGGAGAGGGTTCTTCTTCTCAAGACATGGACGAGATAATAGAATCCACAGTATGCCTCTATAAGCGGGTATCTTCTTTGTCTTGAGTTGGCAGCATCTGAGAATTTTGAATAACTTACTGATCCGAGGCATGTCAGGAGCTGCTTGATTCTATTTATGAAACTTATGAAAGGGTTTCAGAATGTGAACTTTCCCCGTGGACTCAAATTGACAGTAATGAAAATAAGTGCATCTTTGGTTTTATGTCGGTCGGATGCATGAATTAATTATCTTTTTGCTTTTTTAGCTAAAGTAATATCTGTATTGTTAGAGGTTGCAAATGAAACTTAGGTTGGCTTCTTTAGCCACCTTTGCTTGTTTATATGGTTCTTTTTTTGCTTTTTGCCATTGCTTTGCGCATGCAGGATGTCTTTGGTTTTGTTGTTTGCCAGATTTGTCTGGAAGAAGTTTTGCTTGTGATTTTTTTGTTGGCTTTGAATTCAATTCATTGTCATTGATAGATAAATTTGAATATGTTCCAAAACATCTTATCCATTTGCTTTTAATCAGTGCATCAATGCTGACTTACTATCTTGAGTCCTGAATTTTCAATTGTCACTATTACATGGTGTCGTTCCTTGTGGAATCATTTACAGTTGGAAAATCTAAAATTTTTAATTGTTTACTTATTGTTCTTCTTCATAGTATGAATACATATTATCAATAATGTAAGACATGCAAATTTAGTTTGTGTCCATGAACTAAGGGGGTGATCATCAATGGAGTAAGATATGGCTCAACTTAAATTGTGTAGAGAATAGTGACTAAAAGAGTGGAATTTCTCATTGTTAAATACATATTTAGGCCCTATCACAGCTACATTGCATTCTTAGTACTTGTTTATATTTTTGTTTGAACATCTTTGGTGAAACTTTTTGATACTTCCATAACATGAATAGTAGTTAATGGGTCGTCATTTGTTTTATGATGAGTTTAAATAGCTGGATTATGCGATAGAGTTATGTATGCGCCATTGGAGCATTCGATACGTGTGTCTTCTTACATGATCATTCTTGCCATGAAGATGAGGCTTGCTTATACACTTGGTAACCATTTAGATAAATTGTTTATTAATTTGACACATTTCTACTTTTGTTGCATCATAACTGTCTCTAGCTGTCGTGGCAAACAAGATATTTGCATGGCACGTGATCTTCCTGATGAGATTAACTAGGTCATCAAAAAAAGGATGCTAAGTTGTCAAGGTAAGAGGCTTATAATACTAAGAAGTTAGAAGGGTGTTGCTGTTTTCTTTGCCAGGATGTCTTTTATGCTTAACTTAGACATGTAGTTTATATACACATTCAAATCAGTGATTCAGAGAGAATGAACATTGAAGCTCTTAGAATGGCTGGCTCTATGTGGAGGGGCTGTCAATTGTGGTGGCAAGCCTCCATCCAATTCTGTCCAAAGGGTGTTGAGGTCCCCAAATATTCCCGAGAACCATTGACCATGATCCAGACTGAGTTTGGGAGGACTAGAATTGCTTGAACGGGAAGTGACAGATCCTGATTACTCACGGACATGATCTGAGCTTGCAGGGTCAATAGTTCTTGGGCATGTTTGGGAACCTCAACACCCAAGATGGTTACCATGAAGGACCCTCACTTGAGAAATTCTCGAGCATGGCTGAGGCCATCTTAGATCCAGCACTGCCATGGTTTGTCAGGTATTGAGTATTGCGACATACTTTTACTCATAGCATATATGTATATATTTGCATCACATAAGTCTTTATATTATGTGTAGCATGGATTTAAATACTGGTTGGTATGGTGCATACCAGCTGATGTTTGCCAGTCGACCAAGGACCAATATCAGACCATGCACATGGATTTAGATACCGGAGACAATGCAAAACACTATTACACAACAATTCATGAATTCAAATTCAAAGAATCAAGTACAGTTAACTGTTCTTATGTATCTATCTGTTAATGGAATAGGCTAACCAGGACACGTTAGTAGTACACAAGTTATTATTTACTCTCAATTATACAAAAATTATGTTATCATATATGATGCTATTCCTCCTTAAGAAACACTAATGGTTTTTAGTCGAATACAAATTTAGTTCAGTAATCATATGTACTCATGATGAAACAATGACTTCTAGATCAATCAGATGGTAAGCTATCTGACTATGAAGCAGAGACACTTTAAAATGTATGTTTTGTTTGTGGCATGCATTCTTGTTTAAACACTGACATTTATCTTGTGCTTCTGCGGACATGTCAGTTACTTGAAGATATGAGACAAGCATGTTTTCTATGTAAGGCTTCTAGACATGTCGATTAATGGAAATTTAATGTAAGTTGGTTTTAATTTAGAATAACTATAAGTAGTTCTAAATATTCTAATTTTCATTTGAAGTAAATTTGTGAAAGATTGTTGTTCTTATGATCACAAATTGTCTAATTAGTATGAACAATATTTTTGTACATATCAGTTTCCATCTTCACTCCATTTTGTTTCATGAAGTTTTAAGATTGTTGTGCTAGTCTGACTTATGTGTTCATATCTCCTATTTTTGTCAATGCTTCATAGTGATTCAATACAGATCATGTTAATGAGATAATTTGGTTTCATTACTGAAGGTCATAGTATTTTATTTTGATTTCACGTTAAATTCTGGAAAGCTGAGCACTTTCGGCATATAAAAGTTTGTGTATGGATAACCCCGTGTCTGATACCAAGATAATTGGTTCTAAGGCGTCTACAGCTATGAAAATATGGCTTTCCTCTTGCATTATGTTGTATCTTCAGCTTATTAGCATGATCCTAAAACACGTAACTGCACCATTGTCTTTTCTCAAGCCTCTTTAGATCCTTCTGTGTTCCTTGGATGTTTGGCTATGCTGCCACTTGGAAGATAAGTTCATCCACTGGTGCTGCTATCCCCAAGGGTTTAATTGCTTCTCGGATTGGTGGACAGTTATACTGCCTCATGGTGTTGTACAGATGCCTTCTGGGGGTTCTTTGAAGCTGATCAAGGTTATTCCCAGGAAAGTATATCCTAACTATTAAAGTAGATTTTGCTGATGCAATATGTGGCCTCATAATGCTGCAAGAGTCAATCCAGTGAAGGATCATAAGGCTCTTTTTTCTTACTTTGTGCTTTCCTTTTTCTCATGTTTTGTGTGGCCACCATATTTGATTGTGACCACAACTATACCTTGTCAGCTTCCTGCATTGAACCTTCATTATTTGTGGAGCTTTCATCTGTTTCCTGTGGTGCCCATCCACATCTCCATGACTCTTTCTTCTCCTGATGAATCTAAGCTCCACATGCTGCAACCATGTACCATTGGCTGTGCTTTTTGCTACACTATATACATGATGAATGCATTTTTCTCTGTGAAAATTTAGTGCTCGTGGTAGGATTTTATCAATAGGATATTGTTTGATTGTGAGATATTTAGTATGTGTTAGTGTCAAATTTGATCGTGGTTCCCGATTCAACTATTTTTCGAGAGGTGTCATCTTCGAGAATTAGGATTTTATGATCTTATTTGATTGATGGGATATTTAGTATACGTTAGTGTCAAACTTGATCATCGATCCAAAATCACATAGTTGACGATTTTGTGATCTTATTTGATTGATGGGATATTTAGTATACGTTAGTGTCAAACTTGGTCATCGATCCAAATCACATAGTTGAATCGATTTGACTATTTCTCGAGAGGTGTCATTTTTTAGAATTAGGATTTTATCAATAGGATTTTGGTTTATTAGTGAGATATTTAGTATTTGTTAGCATCAAATTTGATCGTCGATCCACATGTAGTCGAACCGATTTAGCTATTTTTCGAGAGGTGTCATCTTTGAGAATTAGATGATTATCCTCCAAATGTTTTAGATATTATATTAGATAGGATATGATTGATCGGGTTTCATGTGTTAAATCTCAATTAGATATTAAGCCCATGGGGAAACATGTAGTAACAATTTGTCTACATTTTATCCACCCAAACTAGTGCGAATGATTTAAAGGACAAAAGTAGGGACAGAGTTCTCTTGGATTGCAGACTTGCTTCCATGTAACTAAAACGCTGTGACATAACACCTTCCATCTTGCTTTTATCTGTCTTGTTAATGCGCCACGCGAGCAAGCTGGTACAAAACCACTGCTCTCTCTTGTGCTCAAAGCCGACTCACCGGTGCGGTCGTCTTTGACCGCCCTGTTAGAAACGTAGGCGATACGTCCAACATTAGTGGGATAGACATCGTGACATACCTCAACACCCAGTGATTAACCGTTGTCAAACGGCATCACAAAGTGAAACAGTGTGTAAATTAATTTTATTAATTCAAAATATCTAAACCCGTGTCAGTGATAATACGTTGATCAAATTCTTATAAATCAATTTAATTTTTTATGTGCTTCACACATGAAACTAAATTATGATGATCGCAGTTGATAGGATAATTGACTAATTAATCTTGTTCAGGATAAATCACTGGCTGAGTCTAAGTTAATAATATCGTGTAGGGCATTAAATAAAAATAAAAAATAATAGTGAATGATATTTGCATGTATAATTAGTTATAATATAATATATATATATATGTGCTTAATTAAAAGAACAAAAGTATCAGTCGGTACGAACTCATCCCACCCATGTACAAATCCCTGCTTCGTGTTGTGAGTGGGAACGATGATTCTTATAAGCGCTGGAGAAAGTGACAAGCACGACGGCTGGCAATGAGTGTGCGAAACCAAAGCCAAACCTGAAGGAGAAAAGGTTTGGATGCCCATCTTATCTCTTCATTAAAAAGATGGGGACGGAAGAGCTGATGCTGTTCCGTGACTGCAATTGGTCGAAGCTTCTAGTTTTATTATTCGATTAAAGAGACCTTTATGTAAAGCCATATTGACCAAAAACCGCGCTCTCCATGTTCCATCGTGAGTTGATTCCTTTCCCACCATCACCGTATACGATTAAGACAGCATCGTGGGAACCGATCATCTCAAATCTTCTCATCCAACTCAATAATTACCCTCACTTTTGCCGCTTTACAGTTGTAAGTGGCTGGAAACTCGTCAAATATATATAATTCTCTCAAAACTCAAAGTTATTATTATTATTTATATTTATTTTATTTTGTTTTGTTTTCATAGAACGCCTTTATTTTATTTTATTTTTATAGAGTATCTCTTATTTTTTCTAAGAGATAAAATTATCTTTAATTTTTGCCTCATCAATAGTCACCTCACCCTTCCATGCCAGAGATGCCCATCATCTGTTTGTGGCCTTCGTCTTGACACCTTTGTCCTATCATGTCAAAAGAGTTTATCGTCCATATGTGGCTCCTATCATCTAGTTCGATATGTTTGATACAATACTTCATCGCTTGTAATCTCTGTTGTTGGTTGTGCAATCTCATCGTGCCCCCTCCTCGTCATTGACCGCTTGCAAAGGAGGGAGTGCACCCTTATCATCGCTTGTAGCCTCCCTTATTATTAATCATAGGTGAGGAAGAAGGGATGGAGTTCGATCTTGCCCAAAGTCTTCATTGTTGGTGATAGAAGTTGTGCTTCTATTGCTAATCTGATAGGGTCCGATGAGGGTTACTATGTTTCTATTGCTTGGCGAGTCCAAAGACACAGTCAGAGACTAAGTGAAAGATGATGATCGATGGAGATAGAATAGTCTAAAAAAAAAGATATTTTATGAAAAATATTTAAAGCCAGGGCACTATATGAAAAATTCATGCTTAGAATTTGTTTTTAAAGAGTCATCCCATAAATAATTGATCTTATATATGAAAAAATTTTGCACTAGGAAATTTTTTAAAAATTCTCTCAATAAATAATTGATTTCATAATTACGTGGTGAGTTGGACCTCATTTGCTGGCCCAACGTCATCATTGTCAGCCCAATAAGAAGCCGAATGATCTTTGTCGCAAATTTCGACGTGACCATGTAAAATGAAGTTTTGACACGAGATTGACAATTGGGATCAAAAATTATATTGGGATCTTTATACAGGTAAAAATAAAATATTAAATTTTATTTCTTCTTATGTTATTGATTTTAGATGAAAATATCGTAAAATTTATTACTAAACATATACTAATTTTGTCTGTCTTCTATTTATCAATGTATATGTATGGTAATTTTTATCAGCAAAATCTATGGTGTAAGTTAAAATATGGTAAAAAAGTTTTACAAAAATAAATATAAAGAAATTCTTTAGAGTAGAAGAATCGAGACGACATAGTTAGCTAATTACATGGGTATTGAATTAACCCATTTGCGTACTAGGCGCTGCCATCTTTTCGCTTATCAACCCCCTTCGCCACATCCAACTCATTATTTCGCCCCCCGCCATCACTCGTCGTAGATGGCGACGACGCTCCGTCGCCGTTCGATCGCTGCCCTCGGCGACGGTCGAGGCGTCATGGCCGTCCTCTTCCTGCTCGCGCTGCTTCCTCTCACCCCCCGGTGCGCCGCCCAGTCCTCGGTCCCGAGCCCCAAAAATAGCGGCCCGACCAACCCCACCACCCTAAGCCCCTCGACGGCCACCATCATCGCAGTCCTCATCAGTGCCTTCTTCTTCCTCGCCTTCTTCTTTGTCTACATCCGCCAGTGCGCTAACGACGACGACCCGTCGAACCAGCGTGTGGGGTACGGAGCGGTGGCCCGGTCGGGGCGGCGGCTCGGGGCGGTGGGGATGAGCTCGGAGGTGCTGGAGATGTTCCCGACGATGTCGTACTCGGACGCGAAGGCCCTCAAGGTAGGGCGCGGCACGCTGGAGTGCGCGGTGTGCCTCAGCGAGTTCGAGGACGACGAGACACTACGCCTGCTCCCCGGCTGCTGCCACGTCTTCCACCCCGAGTGCATCGGCGCCTGGCTCGCTTCCCACGTTACTTGCCCCGTCTGCCGCTTCGACCTCTCCACCGTCTCTCTCGAGCAGCCCCCCGCATCCTCCGCCGCGGCGCCATCGCCGGATCACGTCGTCGTCGTCGATCAGTCCCCGACAGAGGAGGAGACGATCGAATTGGCCCGGATCGGGAGCGAGAGGCGGGAGGAGCGGTCCAGAAGGGGGCGGCGGTCGACGAAGCTTCCACGATCTCACTCAACCGGGCACTCAGTGGCGCAGCCCGAGGAAGGGGAGGACGTCGACCGATACACGCTGCGGCTACCAGAGCACATACGGCGGGAGATCTTCGCTGCCCGTAAATTCCACCGGTCCACGAGCTGCGTCGCGTTCCCGGTCGCCGGGGAAGGGAGCTCGCGGCCGGGGTACCGCGGCGGTGCTGCCGCGGGAGGTGAGGGGAGCAGCCGCGGGGGGCGGAGCGTGCGGGCAGGTTTTTCAGACCGGTGGCCGTCGTTCCTCATCCGGACGCTCTCCTTCACCATCCCGGTCTGGAAGAGAGGGGACAACGAGGAGTCAGTGAAGAAGGGGGAAGCGGAGGGCTCCTCGAGGGGGAGGTTCGGTGGCGTGAGGACACCTTTCGACTGCCTGGGCGGCGGCGGAAGGGGCGACGCTCCAGGTGACGAGCGGGGGCCCACGCAGTGACCCGGTGATTTTGACCGAGTCAAGATAATTTTGGTATGTGTTCTCTTCCCATGCTCGATTTTTCGGATATAAATTGAAAGTTAAAAGGTGACGTGGTCAGGTTTCGGATATCTGGTGAATTGTCATGAAAAGCGCATGACTTTGGGTTTCTCCGGTAGAGTGTGTTTTTTTCAGAGATAATTATTTTAGTCCCGTCGGTCATCGCATTTCGTCGTGCCTCCACTCGCACCGCCGGTCGCCCCCCTCCGCCCTGTGCCCGGTAACCTCGCTCGTCGGCCACCGTCGTGGTCGACTACGGCCCTCACGCAAGGAAGGAGGGGTCGAGCACAACCCTCGTGCGAAGGAGGAGGGATAGCGCGTAAGCCTTCACGCGATCCGTCGTGTTGGCGATCATTGCCGAAGGAGGGAGAGAAGTCCGGAGAGGGAGAAGGCGACGGTGGGCCCAACAAGGAGGGAGGAGGCCAGTGGGGTCTGCGGAGGTGACCGTGGCCGTCCTGTGCCCTCTGTGAGGGCCGCAGAACACGACAAGCATTCGTGGGCCAACCCACCATGTGTGGCTAGGGCTTAGTTTTGACTGTTATGGAGGTAAAATAGTCTACTTCACATAGTCAAACTCAAGTTAGAAACTTTTTTTCAAAAATTTGCCCCATATATTATGATACAAGCTTAATTATATCTTATTTTCGTTGGAGCCCATGATTTGATGTGATATAACTCGATCGAGGAGGGTTGTTAGTATATATATATATTTTTAAAATTATATTATCCTTTCAAAGTTGGTAACATTTATATTTTTAGATTAATTTTTATTCATTATATTATACGATTTTTTTTGGTGGATTAGGACGTAAGGCATACTAAGTATTAAACGATGCGTTCATCACCAGATATCTCCAATAATTTTTGTATTTATCATTCTAAACTTAAATTTAACATGTACTTCATTTTCTAACTAATAGAATTGCCTATTAGTCAGGACCTCTAATTGATATTTATGGTATCATGGTTAGGAGTGATTGATGGAGTCTTTTTATGTATGTTAAGCAAGGATGTATGTGAAAAATCTTAATATTGGAGGGACAAATTTGTCACATTAAGATTTTGTAATAATCTTAATAGTGGAAAATTCTTAATATATTATTTCCAATTTTTTTACTGTTGGCTAGTTAAAGAAGGGCGAATTCTCATAAACACTCATAATTTTGAGAATTTCCTATGAAGCAAGAAATTATCGCAAAGCACTCTTAGTCATGTGAAAAGACCATCGTACCCTTGTCTCTGTTGGATCAATCATCACCTCCTCCTCCTTGCACTATCGTCTTATGCCGCTTATATCGAACCCAATGTTGCCTCTTTTCCTTGCACTGTAGTCTTGTGCCACCTTCGCTATAAACCATGTGGCCTCGTTGGACTCTAGCAATCACCTCCTCTCCCTTCTATCTTGTCGGATATGTCGTTTACATCTCTCGCTCAAGAAAGGGGCACAAGGGTTATCTTACCTTCATGGATTCTATCGACCCCACCCCTGCATGCCTCTCCCATAGCCCTAACGCAAGGAAGGAGATAGTAGTAGCCTTTGTGACCTGCCTTCCTCGTGTGAGGGTTGCAAGTCTAACGAAGTAGAGGGTAGGGGACACAAATGCTAGAGTTCGATGAGGGCAAGATCTTCATTGTTGGTCACCTCCGCACGTAGTTGTGCCTACCCCATAAGCGATAAGCAACTATTTGAGGCAAAGGCATGGTTAGGGATTGGGTATAGGGCAATGGCAGGTAGAGGTAGAATGATCATTTTGGAAAAAACGAAAACTTTATAAGAATTTCTAAAAGATGAGGCGTTATCTAGGAAATTCTCAAAAGTTAAAGAATTTCTTTTTCGAAAATTCACTCTTTAAAGATTAGAGAAGTTTATTTTTCTATTTAGAAAAAAAACATCAAATATTACCTTAAAAGTATTCAGATATTTAGAAGATCAGTTTCCCAGAAAGGATATAGCCAAATCGCCAAATTACCAAATCACACATCTCCAGAAACCAAATAGAGCTTCAAGGAGACACTCCTTGCAAAATTAGTTTCTCTGGTTTGGTTTTTTTGGTTGTCTTATGAGCTACAGAAAGTTTAGCTTTTCTTGAGAAATCACACTTACAAAGTTGATGACCCTCGTATGTTCTTCAACTTCATTACATTGCCAGCAGTCAACCTGCTGCCAAAAATCGCCTCCTCTGACAGGCTTATCTTGGATTCTTAATCTTCTTTGGATGGCCAACCACAGCATGAAAGCATGTGTCGTGGATGTACCATGAGCTTCTGCCACACCAACAGCAATTCTACATCTGATTTCCTCCTCCAGACTTAAATCTGACGCTCGCTCAACTTTGTCCCATAGAGTAGCAGAAACTGCATCTAGACATCATCCGCTAACTACAGTGCAGCAGCTCCTGTAATATTAATTTTTAGTTTATGCATTCCTAGGATGAGGAAGAGAAGTAATGAGATATGTAGAATGCATTAAAGTAAGAGGGAACTTTTGACACTGAAACCTAATCTTCATACAGGTTTTGTCAAAAGTTAGCTAGGGGGTACTTGGAATGAAGTTGATTGTTAGCTTCATCATATAAGCTCCATCTTGATTGACCTGGATGAAGTGGAACACTTTGATGCACTTGACATCAGTATGTCTCATTTGTTTATTAGGGACACCGTCAAGAGGAATGTTTCACATGTTTTCGTCGTAGGAGAGAGAATAGCTGGTTTGGTTGCTCCCTGTGAAAAGTCACGTCACGAAGCTGACTTCTGTGAAGTTAGAAGAATATTTATGCTGTAGTAAATTTTACAAAAATAAATAGACAATTTCCGAACACGTAAAGAACATAATCTAATTCAGAACTCTACTTTTGAGCAAAACAAACAACAGTATGCGATGGTATTTGACGTCTTTATTGAAACTGAGCCTTCTGCATGTTTGATTTTTACTCTTAAGGACAATTTGGCGGCTCAACAAGGAAACTCAGCTCGGTCCTTCTTGCTGTGAGACAAGGCTTCAGGAACACTTGGATTCATTCTGACTGCCTGGATGTAGTAAAGACTTACCATGATTTTTGAGGGACACTCTTAGTGATTGTCTTCTGCTTTTTTATGAAGTCTCAGTTGTCAAATGTGATTTTTTATCTCGAGAATGTATACAGCAGGAAAGCTCTGCTTTTGCTAGGCGTGAGGGTGAGTTGTACATGATTTGGTGACTCACTCGGTTATCAGGACTTGGTTGACCATTTTGTACTCTTATGAGTAGTTGTTAATATAATGGTTCCTTGAAAGAAAAAACAGTATGTGATGGTATGCAGGAAGCGCACATCCTCTCATGTCAGTCGCATCAGTCATGCGAGCAAGCTTTTGAACCAATTCTATTAAGTAAAAGAATATTTTAGAAATCATCCTATCTCATCGATGACGCATAGATCCATACCTTAACAGAGGATATGTGAATTCTCGAAAAAAATTTATTTTTTGGTTTTTACAAGAAGTGCCTCTCATTTTTAAAATTTTCTAATGTTTTTTCTAATACCTATAATACCCCTAACCACATGTCACTTTTCCTCCATTTTTCTTATGGGTCAGTTCGTAAGGTGAATTAATCAAGTTACAATATTTTTATATCATGTTATAGTGTTTTCAGTAATACTAGAATTACACTAATTAATATAAAAGTATTATATTTTTATAAAATTTATATAGAAATATTATATTTCTATAGTATTAAAGTATTTTTATATTATTATTAAAAACAAACTATGATATAATATAAAAAAATGTTATAACTGAACTAATTCATCCAATAAATCCATCCATAAGAAAAGGAAGAAAACTAAAGTAAAAAGAGTGAGTAGGTGACTAATTTATATATTGGACAAGCAAAGAACATTTCTCGATAAAAATAAAAAAAGAGTATTTTTCTAAAATTCACCGTTATATATTCATTCAAACAAATATATCATATTATATTTAATCTTCTTAGCTTACATGAGCTAATTATTAGCTGAAAAACATTAATATGGTTTAAAATACTAAAAAAAATAATATTTTTAATTTAAGGATATATTAAACAATTGGATGGAGGTAAATTTTTTGATTTTGTAATGATAAATATATTATTGTCAGAAATTTGCCAGAATGTATATATAAGACTCCGAGGAGAAGACCGCCTCCGGGGTTGCACCATGTTCTATCGTCGTCATCGATCGAGGCGCATCAAAGTACGTGTCGACTGTTAAGGTTCGTGCGAGCCGGTTCAGTAGAGTCAGTCCTGCACCCAATCCTACGCATCCCTGTCGATGTTAGGCGAGTTATCGCCCGCCAAGGCCACGCTCTTGGCTCGCATGTGAAGCAGTCAAAAAGTAAAAGACGAAGGCATCATCAGTAACTTTAGGAATTTAGCGCGACGGAGCCTCTCTCTCTCTCTCTCTCTCTCTCCTCTTTGGAACGTCTCCCCCCCGCGTATTGTCTTAATCAAGTGAGACGGTGTTTGTGGTGGCGTCAGAAACGTCACCTCCGTTCCCAAATACATCTCGTTGTTCTCGCCCGCAATCGAGTGCCGCGGCAGCATGAACAGCAGACGTGTGCTAGTGTGGATACAAATAAACGGATTGTTTTCTTAGAGAAGATGGACACCGATCTGCGATCGACTCTGTAGGTGTAATGGCAGAAAGGGTGGGCTAACATGTCAAGCCAAACCTGGAAATGACCGATCATGATACCAAGGAAAGCATCCCCGCACCCTTCTTGACTCTCCTCCTCCTTCCAACATATATAGCTCGAAAGCACACAGATTTCTAGCCCACCAACTCTTCTTCTCCCTTTTGTTTCTTACGAAGGTGTTGGGATCGGTGGCCATTCATGTCTGAGAAGCTGTGTGGTGGTTGTGTGTGAAGAACATGAAACATGAGGGTGGAAGAGGGACTATCAGATGAGGAACAAGGCAACGTTCAAGTTGATTGGTGGGAGATGCCATAAAGAGAGAGGGAGAGTTGATTGGTGGGAGATGCCAGAGAGAGAGAGAGAGAGAGAGAGAGAGAGAGAGGGAGGGTGGTGGTGGTGTGGTGTCTTGGGTGGGGGTTGGGGTAAAGTGAATAATAGAAATGGAATATTACGGTCAGACTCCCTTTTATCGTCTTGTCCACATCCACCATCCTTTTCCCCCACAATACCCTAATGCTGCACTCACTCTCTCTCTCTTTCTCTCTCCTGTAACGATGAGGGATTCCATGAAAAGAAGGCGATAACATCACCTCCTATTCTCTAAGAAGCCACATGGGGGCGAATCGGTGCACAAGGCTGCGGGAGCAACATCACCTCTTATTGCCGCTGCTGCTCCCCAGTCTGTTCCTTCGCTGCAGCTGCAAGCAAGCATAATCCACCCTCTCTCTTTGGAATAATATATTTCTCGTCAAATCCTCTCCTTCCCTTTCTCCCTCATCAATTCACGCCCTGCGTTTGTTTCCTGGCAGCTGACACGCCTGACGTACCTCCTCAGGCCATGGCGTCCAGCTGAATACATGATCCCACCTGCATGGCACCGGAAAGATCAACCAAGAAGCGTGCATGGCAGATGGGGCTGATGAGAAACAGCTGGTGGCAACCAGTTCATCCTCCATGTCCTCCCCTCGCCTTCCCTTATCACGGCCTGGCATACATACCTTGGCATCAACCGATATATTTAGGGTCTTACTTTCTGTTTCTATGCCATCCATTCTCTGTATTTGGCTTCGACGATGTCCACCAAGTTCCAAGACGCAATGCCTCCCTCCGCGTTATCACTTCAATCCTTCGGCTTTTCCACGACAATAATGCACGCTATGAGCTAGAAAACAAAGTGAGATACGGCGGTACACTCAAGAGCATGAGGGCATGATAACAAGAGCTTCTCCGTCATCATGCTGGCTGACTTGGTCACATATACGTCCAACCAACCTAAATAGCGGCACTTCTGACCTCAACTGTGCTCCGTTGTTACAAGATTTCTATACGAGGCGGTCAAAAAAGAGTTTTTACATCGGTGTGGTGCCCTCAAATAAGTCTTTTTTTTACCCTCATATAAATTTTTTTCCCTAAAAAGCTAGAATTACTGATCACCACACCTTAGCTTCCAATCATTTATGGAATTATAATACTATAAATGGTAGCCCAATCAATTCACAATATATGATAGACGGTAGCATTATCTGTACATATATGTAATAGTAGATTTATTGTGGTCTCCTGTTTTAGTTCTTGTCAGGGGGGTCATTTCTTGTGGACACGGCGGTGCGACTTTGTGGGTTCAACCAGGGGTGTGAGTGAAATGGTAAAAGCTATTGGAAGGAATCACTAAGTGGGGAGGGTGGCCTAAGTGAGGGGTTGGTGGTGGTGTTTAGGGCTGGGCTTTTGCTGCCGGGATGGATGTGGCCGGCAGTCACCGGAAGCAAGGGAGGGGGCACTTCAATCGGCCGTGACAAGGGAGCTTGTGGAACGAGAGAGAGGGGGGAACAGGGAGAGTCGTCACGAAACTCTCATGGGCTTAAGCCCGAGTTGAAGAGGAAGAGAGAAGAAGGGGGAGGCGAGTAGGCGGAGGAGCCGTTGTGGAGATCTGGCAGCGGAAAGCCCGGCGGACATGGAATTCGACGACCATGATGAGGGGGATGAGGAGATAGGCTTGCCGGTGGGGTCGAGTTACGACACAGTGATGGGGAATTTGGGTGAAGGAGGAGGAGAAGGAGAAGGAGCTAAGATGAGCGAAGGAGGGGAGTCGGTGGCGGCGACGGCCGGTGTGGCGGTGGAAGGTTCAGGCCATCGGAAGGCGCATGGTGGCGGAAGTGGCGGAGGAGTGAGGTACAGGGAATGCTTGAAGAACCACGCTGTGGGGATCGGGGGGCATGCGGTGGACGGATGCAGGGAGTTCATGGCGGCGGGGGAGGAGGGGACTCTAGATGCCCTCCGCTGCGCGGCCTGTGGGTGCCACCGCAACTTTCACCGGAAGGACTCGGGGGGAAGCGGCGCTGGGGGAGGAGCCGCCGGTGGTGGTGGTGCATTGGAGGTCACCGGGTACCATCCTCAGTTCTCGCCCTATTACAGGACGCTGACGGGGTATCTGCACCATCCCCCCTACCAGCCGGCCACATTTGCGCAGCAGCATAGGCCGTCGCCGCTGGCGCTGCCCTCGACGTCGGGGGTTGGAGGGCACGGCAGGGAAGACCACGACGACGTGTCGAACCCGACGATGGGAGGCGGCGGAGGAGGCACGCGGGCGTCGGGATCGGGGGTGAGGAAGAGGTTTCGGACCAAGTTCACGCAAGAGCAGAAGGAGAAGCTGCTGGCCTTCGCGGAGCGGCTGGGTTGGCGGATCCAGAAGCACGACGAGGCGGCGGTGCAGCAGTTCTGCGAGGAGACCTGCATCAAGCGGCACGTCCTCAAGGTGTGGATGCACAACAACAAGCACACCCTCGGTAAGAAACCCTAGAGCTTCCTTCTTTTCTCCAACCACTCTACACCATGACTTGTCGATCTTATTAGAGAATCGAGTTAGGGACTTCTTCTTTCTTTGGTTTATTCCTTTATGTCCCGCTAGCTAGCAGTTCTTATTTTTATCTTCTTCATCGATTTATCTGCGTCGTTCTGTTGACTGCTGTTCCAGCTCCTTTGTGATGATTGATGAATGCGGTGTTGGAGAAGTAAGATTGTTTGGTTTTGATCAATGTAGCTTTACTATGGAGAAGAATGTGAGTTCAGCAATAACACATGCTGGAACAGCAAGGAATAGAGGTGATCAGCTAGGAGAATGAGAGGGAGTGGGAAGAGATGTCCATAATGGTACTGTTGGATTCATTCTCCAGGTTTATCTTCTTCTCCCTTGTGCTGATCTATTAACAACGACAAACGGCGGACATTACCAGTAGTTTTACGATGCCCCTTTAAACTGACTTAACCATGTTTTCCTTTTCCTGTATCCAATACTACTGTGATGTAAGAATGAGACGTTGCTGCAGTGGAGTGTATTCATGGAGAACGAATTGAATGAAGAGCCGCAGGAAATGTATTCCTTTACTCCCCCCTCGTCTTTAGTGATTTAGCGTTCATAGGCCGCCTCAGCCTTTCTGGTTTTACTCCGTGCCATTACTGTACAGTTCTACTCTCGCCCTCTCTCTGTGAGAGATGAGGTTCTTTATACCATCAGGCGTTGGCGGCCACGAGCTGCAGCATGCTTGCATTTGTTACGAGCACAGTATCGCCTTCGGATGCGATGCATCGTCTGTTTCCTCGCCATTAACGCACACAGGTGTTTGTTGATGGGAGGAGCCAAAGCATTTGTCGCCCTCCCACCGATTCAAAAACCAAGTCCCACAATACCACAGCACCGATGCACGTAGAGTTCCTTCCGCATCTGCTTCTTCGTCTCTACCAAACAAAACGAAAAGAAAAGATCCAATCTTTCTTGAGACTTTCGACAAGGACGCTTCTTCGTCTCTTCGATCACTCTTACCATCTTTTTACCATTTCTTTCTTTTGTTCAAGCTGTTCGAAGACCAAAAGAGTTGAGAGAGAGAGAGAGAGAGAGAGAGAGAGAGAGAGAGAGAAGGGTGTGATCTCTGGGAGATTCGAGGAGTACAACTTAGTGGGAAGCATGGGGCCGTTGAAGGTGATGCGGCTTCTACCAAGGGGATCTGATGAGTTATTAATGGAACTGGTGCATGTCGTCGGCGGTGGCACATTCCTGGGCCCATGCCGAACCCATCGGCCAGAGTAGAGCAGGAGAGGATGATGAGCTTATGGATCCGAGGCACTGGACCAGTTGCGATGGACCACACACGCAGAGACGTAGGACACGGGAAGAAAAGAAGACCGCTGATCTGGCCTTACATGGATTCGCCTGTGCCCCGACTCCCAAGATCTGGACGCAGCTCTCCGATGAGCTACACCATTAGCCCCGGCCGCTGCTACTGGTGATGCGGTTTCATACAAACACGAAGGCCATGTCGAGGATGCAAAGCGCGTTGCGCAACTGCGGGATGTACTTGTGACAGACATGTTGATCCTTACCATATGACCAAGAAGTGATACCAAGTTGAGAATGCAGAATGCATTCTGCAGCTTCTGCAGGCAGTTCTTATGACAGACATACTGATGCTTTTCATATGATAAAGGAGATGAAGAATGCAGGATGCGTTCTGCAATACAAGGATGCAGTAATAGATGGCAGGGTCAATTTGCGGTCCCATGTACATAACTTTCAGATTGAGCATGATGTTCCAACTGACATGAAGCATGCATACTTTTCATTGTTCCTCTCCTCACAACTAAGTCCAACCAAAAGTTAATGCTTGATTAGAGCAGCAACGCATTATTTCTTCATTTGGCATGATCATACATGATTACATTACACTGCTAACATAATTATATTAAAATACTTGGACATGAAAATTGAGATCCTCCACACATGTCACTATCATTAATCACTCCTCACATTATTAGTTTGTTTGAGTTAAAAAGAATTTAAAATATAAATATCTAAATATCCCATCATGGTAAGTTTTAAAGGTCATTAATGCATCAACTCCCATTAGCTTCAACATTAACTATATTTTCATATATATATATATGTATATATATATATGTATATATATGTATGTATATATATATGTATATATATATATATATATATATATATATATATATATATATATATGCATGTATATATATATGTATGTATATATGTATATACATATATACATATATATATATATATATATATATATAATGGAAATTTATCAAGTAAAGCCTCTTACAATCTTTTTTAACCAGATAACATCTCTCTCATAATTGTTTTCACTTGGGACGTTTGTTTTTTTTTTGTGTGTACAAATATCAAATTTTATCCTTACAAAATTTTTGAACTGGTTCGGATCAAATCCTTGAAATCTCCTCCACCTCCCCCTCCATCTTCTCCATTCCTCCTTTTTGATCCAAATTAGATCAGATCACTTTCTTCAGGAAAAGAAAATCAATTATGCCTTGGTTCTAATGTCATTTAACACAAAGGGTGAGGGAATTTTTATCCAAATAGAAAAAAGAGGCAGCCCAAATTAAAAATGATTATGAGGGACATCATCTGATAAAAATTAATAATAATTTTCTTTCTAGTAATATATATATATAATTTTGCTTTATATTTTTACCCATCTATCAAATATAAATTGAAAAGAAATAATCCTTATAGTTAATTTTTGGCTAAAAATTAACTTATAGTAAGGTATGGTATTTTTTTACCAATATCAAAAGAAGGAAAATTGATTGAGATGTCAAACATGATGGCCTACAACCCATTCCAAATACATTTCTTATGGTAATATCAAATCGTGTCCCTCCTTAGGTCCATTAATTCATATACAATAATTTAATGAAAAGGTGTGGTTGCCAGTATGCGACGTCAAAAACATTATTTTATACATTGTCACACATCCTTTTTGTTTCATGTGAAGCCTACAAACTTTGAGACATGTGATAAATGTAATATATCCTAATCGTCCTATTACCTGGGGTGTCTCAAACACAGTGCATAGCTAAATCAGAAGCAGCCTAATTGATGCACACCTCAGCTGACTCTCTTAAATAAAAATTAAGGGTATAAGAACGACACAGTAAGAGTACACAAGGGAAAAAAAAAAAAAAAAAAAAAAAAAAGAACACAAGAGACAAAAGAATGGACATATCAAGGTTTTCCGATTTGATTAAAGTAGAGCTCAGATACACTCAGATGCTGCTGATGTAGCAAACAATGTCCTCGTAATTGATGCAATTAGGAGATAAAGAAGAATCATTTAATAAAGGGGTTTTACATGTCTATCCTTTTAAGCTTAGAAATATCGTGTTTATAATATATATATATATATATATATATATATATATATATATATATATATATATCTGTCCGTTTAATATTCATAGTTAATATTAATTAGTTTGAATTTAAAATATATGAATATCTTATATTATTATATAATATCATTTAGAGTTATAGTTCATATTAAAATAATTATTAATTATTGAATATTATATACTATCAAAAATATAACACGAGGATACTTATATGCATGTCACCCTAAGTTTGGCATCCACTTAGTCATCCTGTCATTTTAATACATTAGCGAAAATATTTGTATAACTAGTGTGACATCACAATTACAATATTCGACAATTTGAACAATACTCAATATTCTCATAAAACTACTTCTCATTTAATGTTACATATTACCAGAATCCTTTATAAAGACTTTTAAGTATATTGGCTCATGGAAAACTCTTTAAGATTTTTGCATTGTACATTATAATTTTTACTAATGTAAGTATTATTATAACTTTTGGGGGATATGATATCGATTTAATTTTATAGGATTTTCTATCGACTCAACTATGTTCATTAAAATAAATGATTAACTTCGTAACCTAATCAAACTTTTGCTTTAAGACTATGTACATCAAGTTTTTGGGTTTGATCATAAAATATATGACAAAATTAGATTTAGAGATATAAATTTCAAAGCTACATATTTTGAAAGGATATATATATGCGTGTAATCTTGCCCTCATAATGGCGGTGCCCATTGTCTTATTGTCAGCATAATGCATGTAGGTCAGAGCAAGGGGGGTTCAACCCCAGAGCAAAGCATATGTGGAGGAGTTTGAGGCAACGTGGCATCACCATCATCCACCAGTCTTCTTCGTATCCTCATTCCCTTAACCGCAGGTGGGTGGGTATAAGTGATCAGGTTTTTCTTTTATATTAATTATTTTTTCTATTTATTCATTCGAACTAATAATACTTGATCTACCAAAAATCACTGATTAGAAGTATATTAAATCCCCTAAAAAGGATGCCTGCAGTTATTTCGTCTATAAACTTTTAGTTGTAAGATGTTCAAGCAAACTTTGCTGTCGAACATATTGTCCAATCAATGTCGAAGGACAAGTATATAGCGTATGTGACATGCATGTATTTGTGTAATTTCTCAATAATTCATATGTGTATTTTAAATATTAGATTCGTCAGGCATTCAAACTGTTTCATACTCTGCCCACCAACAGTACATCGATTGAAAGTTCATTTCATTTCTTGGTGTCATAACCTTTTGCTGCTATATTGTTCATCGTCACCGGACCTTCATGGATCAGTATATTTGTCACCTCACAACGTTAACTTTTACTGCCAAAGGTCAATTTTGTTGGAGGGATGCATAACGCAGCTCTGCAAAGGACAGTCAAATTATGATCCTTTGTAGTCAACCTCATCGCGCCATTATTTGTGGGCCCCACGCTGGTCCCACCTCAATGGGAAGGGCTTGATCCCGAGCATGGTCAACCTGCAAGGAGATCTGGCAAAGCCACACCCAAGAGAGGGGGATAGAGAAGCGTTACGTGGACGCTCATCCGTGGTGTGTCAAATCACGAGGGGATCCACAACACTTCCCTCTCAAGAATGGGCGATGTGAGAGGTTCCTGATTCCCATCATCGTTGTTACCATTGAACATGGATGTTTCATCTGCAGCAACTGTCTCGAACTTACAGAGAGAATGTGCAGGCTGTTTCCACGCATTGAGCAGTGTCGTAAGAGAATGAGAGAGAACAAATCGACAGACAAGTTTACCTGTTTCATGGACGAACAGAATATGAGTGGGATTGGAGGGGTAGATCCACCACTTCAGATGCAAGAAAAGTGACCTGCCATTGGTAGAAACAAACAGGAAAGAAGCTACAGAAAGACAGCTGAAAGATTGAGATTGGTGAAGTAAACACAGCCATGTTTCATCAGAAACAAAAATAGTTTACAATCCATGGAAGCAAGCAAAAATACATGAGAGAGTGCCCATGATCCTACAGCCTCGACAAGTCCAGATAACACCAAACATCCCATGTGATATCATTCTCCACTCCTTCAGCAGCACCCAGGTATATCTGCCTCCCTCCCCTTCACTCTCTCTCGCTCTCTCTCTGGTGAACTCAGCTGTAACTTCTGCTCTGTGGGTAGCCTCTCTTGAGCTTCATCTTCATCTCTGTAAGTCTTCATGAAAGCTGAAGAGTGTTCTCATCCTTTATGAGGTTGAAGCTGGTCTCTCCACTTCGTGCTTAGCCCCTCACTTCTGAAGGTCTAAACTTTGTTGTGGCTCAGATCTTTGATATCTTGTTCGCCAGTAAGTTTCATCTCCAATCTTTTTCCCAGCAATTGTTCCTGAGGTTATTGGCTAACTCTGGGCCGCCTCCTGCTGGTCTCTCGTTCTCAGCCCGACCATGTGGGAATCCGAGAGCGACGGCCGCGGCGGAGGGAGAGACCTTGAGCCTGACAAGCACGACGGCCTCAAGACCGATGGCTTCGAGCGCAGAGACCAGTCCTGGTACCTCTTGTACTTTGTTTCAGTAGCCTCTCGCAGTTGCTCCTTCAGCAGATCTCGTGAGCTCCATAATTCGACCAACGTAATGACAAAAAGCCCATATGAAAATTCTGTACAGGTTTGTTTCCAGTGATATCCCCAGTGATTTGCTGGTTAAAGTGGGAGGTGTCAGCTTCCACCTGCACAAGGTTGTTCCCTTTCCTTTGTTACTTACTTGTAGTCTTGCATGTGTTCTGTATCCTCAACAAGATTCTTGCGGTGTTCGTAAGTATGCAATGACTTGACTAAGAATCTGCTTTGTTCTACTTCGATTCTCAAGTATCCTTTGCTCTCAAGGAGTGGAAGAATGAACAGAATCATATACGAGTCATCCCGGGAATCAGAACCAAGCCTGGTGGAATTGGATGATCTCCCGGGAGGCCCGGAAGCATTCGAACTGGCGGCCAAGTTTTGTTACGGCATAGCGGTGGATCTGACGGCCTCCAACATCTCCGGGCTGCGCTGCGCCGCGGAGTACCTGGAGATGACAGAGGACTTGGAGGAGGGCAACTTGATCTTCAAAACAGAAGCCTTCCTCAGCTACGTCGTCCTGTCCTCTTGGCGAGACTCGATCGTGGTGCTGAAGAGCTGCGAGAGCCTCTCTCCGTGGGCAGAGAACCTCCAGATCGTGCGACGGTGCAGCGAGTCCATCGCCTGGAAGGCCTGCGCCAACCCGAGAGGCATTCGGTGGGCGTACACCGGGAGGCCTGCGCGAGCTTCCAGCCCCAGGTGGAATGGTGACTCCAAGGAATCCAGCCCGAGCCGGAGCCAGCCGGTCCCCCCGGACTGGTGGTTCGAGGACGTGTCGATTCTTCGGATCGATCACTTCGTGCGGGTGGTCACTGCCATCAAGGTGAAGGGGATGAGGTTCGAGCTGATCGGCGCCGCGATCATGCACTACGCATCGAAGTGGTTGCCGGGGCTGACGAAAGAAGGGGCGCAGGGGGGCGAGGAGCCGTGGAGTCACCAAGGAGGACTGCATCTGATCGTCGCAGGAAGTGGCAGCAAGGAGGACTTGTCGAGCGGTCAGATCCGAGAGCAGCGCATGGTGATCGAGAGCCTCATAAGCATAATTCCACCGCAGAAGGACTGCGTCACCTGCAGCTTCCTCCTCCGGTTGCTCAGACTAGCGAACATGCTGAAGGTGGCACCTGCGCTGGTGACGGAACTGGAGAAGCGAGTCGGCATGCAGCTGGAGCAGGCGACTCTGTCGGACCTTCTCATCCCTTCCTTCCATAAGAGCGAGACGCTGTACGATGTGGATTTGGTTCAGAGGCTGCTTGAGCACTTCCTGGTTCAAGAGCAAACAGAGTCTTCCAGCCCAGGCAGGGAGCCATACCCAGAGAAGCACAGTTATGAGGCCAATCAAAGAGCCAGCGGACCCACTGCCAAGACCAGAGTTGCAAGACTGCTCGATAGCTATCTCACAGAGGTCTCGAGGGACAGGAATCTCTCCCTGACCAAGTTTCAGGTTCTGGCTGAAGCATTGCCGGAGTCCGCCAGGACATGCGACGACGGGCTCTATCGAGCAGTCGACTCTTATCTCAAGGTATGAGCGCTGAAATCGAACTCACTGCAATCAACATTTGCGATATCCTCCATCGATGAGTTCATATCTTGATTTGTCCGACCATGATATCGATTAGGCACACCCGGCGCTGACCGAGCACGAGAGGAAGAGGCTGTGCCGCGTGATGGACTGCCAGAAGCTGTCCATCGACGCCTGCATGCACGCGGCGCAGAACGAGCGCCTGCCGCTGCGGGTGGTGGTGCAGGTGCTCTTCTCCGAGCAAGTCAAGATAAGCAACGCCATCGCGAGCTCGTCGCTGAAGGAGGCGGTGGAGTCGCACTACCAGCCCATGATCTCGGCACGGAGACAGTTACTGGAAGGGACGCCCCAGTCGTTCCAGGAAGGATGGGCGGCCGCCAAGAAGGACATTAACACGCTCAAGTTCGAGCTCGAGAGCATGAAGGCCAAGTACCTGGAGCTCCAGAACGACATGGACAACCTGCAGAGGCAGTTCGAGAAGATGTCGTCGACGAAGCCCAGCAAGCAATCGTCGTCGCCGTGGAGCACCGGGTGGAAGAAACTGAGCAAGCTGACCAAGATGACCAACGAGGCGCACGAGATCGGGGCTCCCATGCCGGCCACCGCAGCAACGGAGGCGACAAAGAAGGGACCAAGGAGATGGAGGAATTCAATCTCGTGAGTGGCCCCGCATGACGATTAGCACGCAGCAGAATGCCTTCCTTTCCTCTCTTCTTCCTGTCTGTGCCAGAACAGAGTCCAGAGTAGCTGTTGAGGTGGTAGACAAAGCTTGGCTTTGCAGATGTTGTAATGCTGCATGCATGTAATAATAATGTTCATTATTCTGTCTTTGTCTTGCAAATCAAAAGGAGAAATAATGGATGAGTGCAATGAGAAGATAGAGAGTTTCCAAGTCAGATTAGTCTGTGTACGAAACATCAGTGATATGATAAAAGATATTTAGTCTCAGGTTAAAAAAGCAGGAAAACCACGGTTGATCATTCTTACCCTTAAAAGGTAATTTTTTTAGATTCACATGTCCCGAAAAAGTAAAATTGTGTGGGAATTAATTTTTCTGAATAGACTATAAATGCGATAGTGCTCTAATTTTATGAGAAAAATAAAAAAAAAGTTTTCCATTTGGGGAAAATAAAGATTCCACTATTGGTTAGTGAAATTGGTTCTGATCGACATAATATTTTTATATGCTGATCTAGATATCATGCTCTTTTAATTGATCAGTATGGGTGCTTAGGATTTCTTCTTCTATTAAAATTTTCTCTTTAATTTTTTACCTCAGCTAAGTGTATATGATAATGATATCCTTTAGTTAACTTAGATAGAGTGATATTATAATTCTATTATTTTATAGTAGAAGATTGATATGTTCATAAATTTTTCCTCCGCATTGAAGGATTTTTTTTACGTAAATCTTGTTTCTTAATTTACTTAATGTTCCATCACTAGTATGATGGGCTTATATTATTAGATTATTTATAATATATTTAATAATATATATTATCTAAATTATAATTTTTTTAATTATTGATCACTTCTACATATTCAAAATTTTATATTATAATTTTATAGAGAGAAAAAGAGAAAAAGCAAGCGTGTTCTTAGAGAGAGAAAAAAAAAAGGAGAGAGAAGAGGCGATTAGATCGTGTATGACATGGTCATCTATGTAGACAAAACTCATGAGAGACTTTTTAGATTACGGTGGACAATTGCAATGATGTGACCTTTCGTCTAACAAGGTGGGCATCATTATAAATTAAAAATTAAATAGTTGTAAGGATTTAGCATGCCGACAATTGAGCACCATAACTCTATCAGTTTGACACTAATTATTTATGAAAAAATAATTTTTATTTACTTTAAATAATTATTAAAACTTATTATAAATCATTTCTTTTAACTTTCCATTTATGGAATCCTCCCAACTCCTTGTCTTCTTATTACCAACTTAAGATCAATGGGGCCCATATGTAGTTTTTATTTGAATCGACCAAATTAGCTCCAAATCATTGACATCTCCTACATTTAAAAATAATGATGTCTAACCTAAAATGAGTTTTTCAGATCTGATTTATAATTGAATAAAAGTGATACCAAGAATTGAGTTGATGGGAGTTTTTATCCTCTAACTAAAAATCTAAAAATAGAGTGTGAAATAGTAAAATAAGGTTGAAGAAAATAAATGCGATATGAATGCAAGTCAATCACAGGCATATTGATTAATTTGCTGGACTAATATCAATTAATGACGGACATTGACAACGATTTAAACTCCCAAAATTGAATCATAAGGAGCAAATTGGGCTCAATGAGACTTACATGATGATGTTAGAATGGTTGGTTCACATATTCCTTCAGTAACTTTCCTGGACCATGTGCCATTAAAACCTCTCAAAACCTTAGCACAAAGGCAATTCAATTCCATAGAGCTTTAATTTGATGGGAAGACACATGATTTATATATAAAAAAAGGGGATAAAGTTGGTAAACATGAGACCATAAATACATTCATGACAAAGTTTGAAATCATATGTATATAAGCACATCATTAATACACCTTTAGCAAAAAAGATAGTGTTTACTTAATGTGAAGTCATACTTTACATGAGCTAGACATTAATTTACGTCATGGCTCGATGAGAGGAGACAACCTGATTAAAAATTATATCATTCCTTGCACGTCAGATCCATGAAAGGCTAATAGCAATCAAAGGCTAAGGTTTTGACCACCCAAACTACTCTCATCAAGCCATTTATCATTCACCCCATCTACAAAGAAGGACAAATTCACCTCAAGATTGGATTGAAAGAGATACCATAGAGAAACAATGAAAGAACATTAAAAGAAACAAATGATCAATGGATTCAACAATAAAATCACAAAAGGGACAGGAGTGAAGACTACAAATATAAATCGAGGCAGAAGACCTAAAAAAAAATGATAATGTAAAAGATTTTCATAAAATATTTCAATTCGAGATAATACGGAGAGCTGTCACAAACAGCGTTGTCAGTCCCTCTTAGTGTCAATCATTCAATCTTGACAGAAATTAAAAGCATATGCAGATTTGGTAGAGCATGTCCTTTTATTATCAATTATTATGTGATTATGGAGAATTTTTGATATCATAAATCTGGGCACATAAGGTAGGGTCAAATAAAGAATCCAATAAATCAATATTTCATATTCGATTTACAAGAAGATTAAAAACTATACGATAATCATCTAAAGGTTGTACATTACAAAAAGTGGATTTCAAAGCAATCGAAACCATCTACCAAATGTTCAAGAGTAAGAAGAAATAAACACCAACTCCAACTTTATGTACAAGAATACCAAACATCTCATGGGGAAACAAGCTCATATCTAGCCATGACCACATTAACTTCAATTGTATCATCATTAGAAAGGTATAGAGAAACCCTTTTAGCTGGAAGAAAAAATTTCATATGATGTAAATTCTTAACCCTAAGACCCCATCAAATTTAGGAAGACTACTAATGTCCCAAAACACAAACAAAAGCCCCTATAATTGTCACTATTAGCCAAAAGAAAATTTCTAGTTTAACAATGCCATTAAGAATGAAGAGGCACAACATTAAAAATTGAATTAATCAAATTAACCCTCCCAACTTGAGATAATAGAAAATCATGCCAAAGATTGAGTTTGTTAAGCACAGGTTTAACTAGAGGATTAATGGATGAGATCAGAAACCATCTAAGAACAATAAGAGTACATAAATACTTAAAAAGGAAAGTTGTCATCTTTGATATTAAATAAGTTATAAAATTTTCTTTCTTAAATCCTTACAAGCATTTTGATGGAAGAATATCTTAGACTTTGACACAATAATACGTTGATTAGTTAGTAACTCATAAGACTTCAAAACTTTTATAATAATAAGATAAGATTTTTTTTAGCCCTAAAACAAAACAAGATGTTATTTACATGCATTGAATAATAAATTTTTAAAAAAAATTAAAATAGAAATAAGTGATTTTTTTTATTATCATAAGAATCATGGAGATAAAGGGATGATCGTTGAGCTACAAAGGATATACAGGTAGGGTGAGAGGAAATCCCCCTAATAGATATCTCTTTGGTCGTAGAAAGAAAAAAGATGTATTATCATTAATCGAGCACTCAAAGGGAAAGAAATATAAGCTTTAATCCAATGAATAAACTTAGGAGTAAAGTTAGTCAAATATAATATTTAAAAAATTATCTTTCAAGATAATCTGTCATGAGCCTTCTCCACATCAATCTTAATAAGGATGTAAAAATCCTTGCTCTTTGAATTATAGAAAGAGTGAGCGATATCTTGAATAACTAAATTGTTATGATGAATAAACCTACTAGAGGGAGTTGATTGTTCCTTACAGATGAGGGAGCATATAGGATCATTAAGCATATTAGTTAAAACCTTGGTCAAAATTTTATAACAAATATTATACAAAGAATTTGATTAAAAAATTCTTATTTTTAAAAGGATATTTACATTTAAGAATAAACACAAGATGTTGATTTGTTCCTTAGAGACGAGAGAGTTGATTATTCCTTACAGATGAGGGAGCATAGAGGACCCTTAAGCATATTAGTTAAAACTTTGGTCAAAATTTTATAATTGATATTATACAAAGAATTTGATAAAAAAATTCTTAATTTCAAAAGGGTATTTACATTTAAGAATAAACATAATATGTTATGTTGATTTGTTCCTTATAAATGAGGGAGCATTAAGGACCCTTAAGTAGATTAGTTAAAACTTTGGTCAAAATTTTATAATTGATATTATACAAAGAATTTGAACAAATTTTTTTAATTTCAATAGGGTGTTTATATTTAAAAATAAATACAAGTAGATCAAGAGATTGAAAAATGCTAGAAGGCACGAAATGTATAATAAAAAATGATGCTCTAATAAAAGTAATAAAATTTTATGATGATGTCATGGGCTTTAGGCCGCAAGAGCATCTCAAATCTCCTATCTACTAAAGAAGCAAATAAGGCCAAGGTGCTCTAAAGAGGAAACACTCACCTATGGAGGTTAACCAATCAAAAGTGAGTGATTTCAAAGGATTAAACTCTATCTAGAGCCGATAGTAAAAATCTATAAATTATTTCTTAGCATTCTTAATGACTGAAATAAACATATTGTCAAATTTAAGATGATGAATAAAATTAGCTCTTTTAGCCAGAACAGCAATATGATAATACTTAATATTAAGATCACTCTTGGATTTAGCCTTAGACCACCATTTAAGATTAATTTAGTTGATAAAAACAGAAAATTTATTATACATATAAGAAAATTAGATAGACTCAGAATCAGATAAGGCACCCAAGGCTTTCTTAGATTCTAGAAGACTCACTTGCATTTAGATAGAGATAAGATTCTCTTTTAGGCTTTAAGATAATATTTATTTCAAAAGGATAAAGAACCCCTCAAGCTATGCAAGTTTTTAGATATATTATCTAAAAAAAAACAAGAGGTATTATTATGAATGCAAAAATTAGATATAATATCATGAATATTGGTTATTCAGATTAGAAATATTAAAATTTAAAAATTTGTTAGGAGTATAATAAGCTTTCAAAATGAAACTCACAATACGATGGTTAGAGGCATTACGGGGCAAATGTTGAATCTCATAATTGCTAAATAGATCAAGCCAAGCATAATTAGCAAAAACCTGATCCTAAGACCATAACACATTCACGACTTTGTCTATGATTATACCAAGTAAATTTTGAATAAATAAGATTACGATCGTTCAAATCGACATCATTAATAAAATTATTAAGACAATAAACAAAAGAGGAGACTAGAAAATCAGGACTACCGAGCTTATCTTGAGAACTCAAAATGCAATTAAAATTTTTACATAAAAACCATAAAAATTTATGAAGGTTATTAATGTAAACAACTTTTTACCGTGACCGAGATCCGAGGTCGTGATTGGGTTCGGGGCGTGTCGAGGTGGTGGTTCACCGATGAATCCCGAGATCGAAAGTGAGAGGAGAGGCGAGGTCATCTCGCGAGTTGCGATTGAACTGCCCCTGCACAAAGGTTGGGTCGGATGGTCGAGATGGTGGTTCAGTTAGTTTTTGAATGGTGGTCCAAGGAATGACTCCCGCTTATATAGGTCGGCGGTGAGGAGCGCCCGAGAGCACCGAGGTCCGATCTCGTGGTTGACCTTGCAGTGCGGAAGAAGCGGCGAAGGGCGTCGGAACCCCTGCCTCGGTCCTGCGGGACAAAGGACATTGGGCCACAAGGGATGGTGCTCGCTTTTACCCAACCCTCGCTCGACGAGCGAAGCTTAACGCTTTGTCGCTGAGACAAAATTGTCGGCTTGTTGTTTAGTTGTTTTGAATGGTTGGTCACCAAGGTCCTCTTTGTAAACATGACTACATAAAGCTTGCGTCGAGTGGCTTGTACTAGAATTGGTCCTGTAGTTGACCAATTTTATACCATGTTTCTAATGCATCGGCTATAAAGTGTTTGCTAAAAGAGTGGCTTGCGGATCGAGCGAGTCCGTCTTCTCTTTCGTTGGTCCTAAGGGATTGTAGGAGATTCGGGAGGTGACCTTTGCGGTGATACGCATTGGTGCCGCATCGAGCTAAGTCCATGGTTGGTATCGAGGCGGGACAAGCCCACCAAACACTTAGCATGCAAGCGTGGGGACTTAGCGAGGCGAGAAGAGCAATGAAGGATGGCGAGTTCGAGCTCGGCGTTAGCACCCAACCTTGATGGTGCTCAAGGCAAGCGAGTGCTTGGTAAAGGATGAGGCCGCAAGGTGGAGTGGGTTGTTCAGCGATCGAGGGTTGTGACATCGATACTCATGCATGGCCTTGCGTGGGCGAGTTCGCGGCCCACGAGAAGGTCGGCGCCATGGAGCATTAAAACTTTCTCTTCGGCATATGCGAGGATACGTCAGTGCAAAGCGCATTTTGCTAGACCCGGTGCAGTCAGGCGCTTATTGGTGAACTATTTGTTCAAGCAGAGGCGAAGTAGTCCAGAGGATAAGGTCCAAGAGGATGGTCTCCAAAACTTCCAAAGGAAGGATGCAAAACAGTTGCTCCCGGAATACCAGGAGGGATAAGCTCTTAGAATCATGTGCAATGAACGCGACGAAGCTCGATGGATCGAGTGAGCGAGGAGTCGCATGATCTCGCAGGGATAGAACATCAAGTGGGGAGCAACCAAGCAACACAAAGTGAAGTAAGCATTGATCGGACTCAACGCCCGTGGAATGGTTGGCTATCGTAATGCAAATCCGAAGCGGAACAACTTGGGGGTAACTTGGATAAACCGCATGAAGGGATCAAAGAAGATAGAACATGGAGCGGAGGCGTGGAGCCGAGGAATGAACGCGAGACATGAGTAGGATCATGTCGTTCCATGAGTTCTCTATTTTGATGAAGGACTCATCTTGTATGGTGCCAAAGATGAAGGAACTTGAGGCATATGCACCTCGTCTCGGTGAAGCATTTGACGGAGTAACTAAAGCGATACAACTTGCGATGGCGCGGTTGGTGTTAGAAGGCCTTGGCACGGGGCAAAAGGATGCTAAAGCGGATGCTCTTGAAGAATATACCAGTGTTGCTATTCGAGTTGTTTGATTGTCTTTGTAAGGCAGAGTGTCGGAACAAAATGCTATTTATGACTTCGGAGGAGTTGTAAGCGATGTCTGTATCCTAGAGCTAGGCTTCGTCAAAGTTGAGAGTAGGTGGTCGAAGGTTGATTAAAGCGAATAGAATGAAGGGGAAGGGCGATGTGTTGGCGAGTCCACAAGGCAAAATGAGATTCCCTATATGAGTGAGATGTCACGGCGATGACATGATGGCATTGTAGGCAAGTCGACACACACGGTGAGTCCCATGGGGGGACTAGATCATGCAGAGGTATGATCGGGGCGCGACTAGAAGAGTTGGGAATAGCAGTGAATGCCATGGTAGAAGGCGGGTCTTCCGCGTGCCGAATGTTGCTTTGAATGGAAGCCTTGGACATCGCTTATAGTTTGTGCCCTATAGTGGACCAAGTACTTTATACCGGATTTGTATGATGTGAAGAGTGGAACTACTTTGAGCTCACATTCGCTTAAGGAGCCGGCAAGTCGGAGGACAAGCTTAAGTAATATCTATGGTTGGAATGTGCATCGGCATGATAAAGTGTGATTGCTATTGACCAAGTAGTCGAGAGAACACAGAGGTGTTGAAGCGGATGGTCGAAAAGGCGAGGAAGCAATGGCGAGTCGGAGGGACTCGACTACGCAAGATCGATCATCGGTTAGAAGGGTGGTCTTGCCGCATTGCGCAGAGGCAGATCTACCGATCCAAAGGGATCTGTCTCGAGACACGGATTAGCGCCATGGACATTGTAATGTCATGGTATCGCAGAGGTGGGAGAGTCATCAATCCCTTGCTCTCAGAGGGAGAGCGCTTGGTCGTGATATGGGCCGTGGAGGAGGAGAATGCTTTGGCAAACTCCATGTACTTGTAGGTCAACAAACTTTCCATCAAGATAGCCGTGAGTGAAGGACTTGGTCGATGCAAGAGTGCATGACCAAGGATCGAAGCAGGTAGTACTGTGATCTTGTACCTTTGCTACTCGGGAGTCGATGACGAAATGATGGAGAAGGCGGTACAATCCCAAAGGCGACTAAATCTATCGGAGACTTACTCCAAGTTGGAGTGATATTTCTTGCATTCCAGAAGTTCAAGGGCAATGAGAAGGCGAATCATAGTAGCTGACTCCGTGTAAGGATTGCAAACACTTCAAGTGCTTCGGAAGTGTGAGCTAAAGCGGCGAAGTCTAGTAACCGCTTGATGCCGAGTAAACATCGAGGCGGGTGAAGTCAAGTAACCTTTGCCTTCTCAACTCTCAAGAGATAGGTGAAACCAAGTACCCACTCTCGGCGAGGAGCTCTGCACAAATTTGAAGACCCTTGAAGTAACTAATGGAAGATAACGGTTGTTAAGTCCTCACCACAGCGGTGATCGATTGCTCGAGGATAAACATCGGCGCGGAAGTGATGCGAGCCTACTGGGCAAGACAACTAAGTGGAAGAAGATTCGATGGGCAAATTTTACGGAGGAAGGACACGAAAACTTTAAAGGTTGCGGCGATGCTCATTAAAGCTCCAACAAGCATCTATCCGATTCAAGAGACAAGAAGAATTTGGCGGCGCATATCAAAGATGGTCTATGAAGCCAAGACTCGCAAGGATAAACATTGAGTCGAGTTATTGGCGAGTTGAAGCGCATGGCGGATTAAAGTTCGGCGACTCAACAACAAGTGGAGAACAATTGGGAGCCAAGAGGCGCATCGCAGCAGGAGCAGAAGATCGAAGATCCAATAAAGAAAAGAAGTTGCAGCATCAGCAAAGGCTTCGACGAGGACGTCGAAGGAATAAGTGTGGGAGAATGTCACGGACAAAATTATAAATGACTTGTTCGGTGTAATGCTTATGCATGTCCGTTTCCCTTTTGGTTGGTTGTCACTTGTAAAGCTTGTAAAGGGCTTGCCAAAGGCAAAATGCCTCATTTGAGTGAGTTTGTAAGCCATTGTAGGCTTGTACATAAAGCTTGCATCGAGTGCATACTTGTACTAGAATTTAGTCTGTAGTGGACCAATTTTATACCTTTGTTGTGCAACCGTTCTGAGCTTGTAATATCCATGGTTGGAATGTGCATCGGCTATAAAGTGTTTGCTAAAAGAGTGACTTGCAGATCCCGTGTGAAGTGCTTTCTCTGTCCCGTCTTCTCTTTCGTTGGTCCTAAGGGATTTATCGAGATTTCGGGAGGTGACCTTTACGGTGATACGAACGACGCTTAGGCAAAACTAGCCGCGTGATGTGACTTGAGGATAGAACATCGAAGTATTGCTAGGAAGTAAGCATTGACCGACTGCTCGGGTGTGGCTATCGAGCATCCGCTTAGGGATAAGCATCGAGCAACCGCTCGGGAGAAGAACGTCGAGCAGCCGCTCAGGAATGAACGTCGAGCAGCCGCTCGGGATGAAGAACCGAGCCGCCGCTTAGGATAAACATCGAGCTGCAGCTCGGGAATGGACATCGAGCCGCCGCTCGGAATAAACATCGAGCAGTCGCTCGGAATGAACATCGAGCCATCGCTCGGAATAAAGATTCAAGCCGTCGCTAGGTATAAAGATTCGAGCCGTCGCTCGGGAATGAACGTCGAGCAAGAGCTCGGGAATGAAAAATCGAGCCGCCGCTTGGGATAAACATCGAGCAGCCGCTCGGAATGAAAGTCAGCGTCGCCTCGGGAATGAGCGTCGAAGCGAGCCGCTTGGGATCGGCGATCGGAATGTGAGGACGAGCAAAAGCTCGGGCGAAAAAGCGATTCATCATCGGCCTCACGTTGTCTCGGGATGAAGAACCGGTCATGGATAAACATCGAGCGCCGCTCGGAATGAGCGTCAGCGATCGCTCCGATGAAAAGCCGAGCCGCCGCCCTAGAGCCGCCGGGATGAAAAAGCGAAGCCGCTCGGGATAAACAGCGCCGCGAATGCGACGAGCACCACTTACCGGGATGAAGTTCGGGATAAACATGGGTGATTGCCACGCTTGGGATGAAGAACCGAGTCGCCCCTTGGAATAAACATCGAGCAAAATCTCAAGAATGAATGTCCCCATTGGGATGATCGGTGAAGATTCATCGCTCGCGTTGTTGTCACATGCGCCCCCTAGACATGAGTTGTGATTGCCACGGAATCGGGTCATCGTTTGGGCGCCCGGCGATGTGAGTGGGAAGTGCGTCACCCACTTTGGGAGATGAAGGGGTGGAGCCTTTTGGTGGGATCTTCATCTTTAAGTAGCGTGGGTCACGATCCTTCGCCATTCTTTGTCAACCGAGTTTTTTGCCCCGGGTCTCGCCGTCCTCCTCTTCTAGGTCATCCTCCTTGGCTCCGGCGCTCCTTGCCTCCTTTCAGTCGGCCTTTCTCTAGGAGGTTAGTAGGATATGGCCTCCTCCTCCTCTTCCTCCACTTCATCTTCTTTTCGCTCCTCTGCACGCATCCCGAGTCAACTACCCTCCCCAATTCTCGACAGCTCTTCTGACGGGGAGGTGGCGCATGCACTTGAGGCCATAATGTGGCCGCATGACTTAGATTTTACCGTGAGCGACTCCTCCCTGAAGACCCTTCGGGAGCGCTACGACATCCCGGAGGATTACGACCTCATAGTCCCCGATTCGGGGCAGCGGGCTTATGACCCAATTCCCCATGGCTTTGCTCTAACCCTAGATGCCCTCGAAGCGGGCCTTCGCCTTCCCCTACACCATGTCATCATCTCCTGTATTTCCTTGTGGTGAGTCTCGCCATCGCAAGTGATGCCAAACTCCTGGTGTTATCTGGTGGCGTTTCTGGGGGAATGCCACTATGCTAACATCACCCCGACCCGAAAACTTCTCCTCTCTTGTTTTCGCTTTTTCAAGGGGTCGGGGGGATATTTCCTTGCTGCACGGGTAGGCTCCCGAGTGAGCGGGGCTCCCACAAATAATAAAGGGTAGAAGAGTCAATTCTTCTATATCCGCTGTAAAAAGGACTGGGGTTTCGGGGTCCAGTGGTCAGCAAGGGCCATCGATAATACTGCCCCGAAGCTGAGCGCCGAAGAGCGTCATAATTTAGAGAGGTTGAGGGAGATTCTTCCCTCCTCTCAGGCCATCCGTAACATGTCGGAACAGTGGCTGGTCGAGGCGGGGCTCAGCCCGCTTTCTCGGGGTGGGTCTTTGTTTGTTCCTCGCTTATGTGTTTTTGATGTTGTTCTGGTCTTTAACCGCTTTATCGCCCCTTGTAGAAATGGTGAACCTACGGGCGCTTCGTGGCGGACGGGCTTCAGCGTCTTCATCCCCATGCTCGGCACCCGCCCCGAAGAGAGGGGACAGAGATTCCCCACTGGAGGTGGAGGACGAGCGTCCGACGAAGAAGACTAAGGCCGCGGCTGCCAAAGGGTCTGAAGCGTTGACACCCCGGCCCGGGGATGTGGCCGACGAGCGGGCCACTCTTGAAGGAGCGCCTCCACCAATAAGCGAGGCTAGACCCAGCCGGGAGTCGACCGGGAAGAGTCTCCGCCCGCCGGCGGTGAGGGACTTATGCCGACTTCCCTCGGGGAAGGAGGAGCCCTTCCTTGCCCGGGTGATGGGTGACATCCCTTTCGGGGAGGTGAGCGACCCCTTGGTTGCTCAGTGGGATGGGTTGTCCCGCGAGGACAAGGTGTGGATAGGGGGAGACCCGTCTGCTGCCTACCTCAGGGGGGCGCTTCATCCCGACATAGCTCGGGATTTGTATACGCTCCCCTCGGAGGCCCTTATTAACAAATTCACTAAATCGCTATTGTGGGTAAGTGTCACCCCTTCCTCCCCTTACCCGACATCCCTATTTGCTCTTTGTCCTAACTTCACCCCTTCTGCAGAATCTCCACTATACTAACGCCTTGGTAGATCGGACGCACGACGCCGGTCGGATCATCAGCGGTCTTTGTGTGTGCAACTCCGAGTTGCGTTGCCAACTGTGCGAGATGCCGGTCGGCCTTGGTCCCGAGGCGGTGGCGGCGACGGAAAAATGGGCGTCCGACCTGGATGCCGAGGTGGCTCGCCTCAACGCCGAGCTTGAGGCCGAGAAGTTGTCCTCCAACAACCTACAGAAGCTGCTACGCACAGAGAGGTTGGAGAACCGTCTACGCAAGACGGAGGCTTCCGACCTAGCCGCGAAGCTGGCTTCGAAGGAGGCCGAGGCCAAGACCTCCTCGGAAGCCCTCGCCGAGGAACAACGCCTCCGACCGGAGAGGGAGCGGGAGGCGATCGAGCGCTACAAGACATCGGAGGGCTTCCAGCTCGGTCTGCACCAGACGGGCCAAGTATCCTATCAGTATGGATACAAGATTGCCTTGGCCCGCTTCCGAGCGTGCCCTCCAGGCTCCGCGATCGAGGAGGACCCTTTCACCTCTCACCCCGAGGACCTAGAGGTGGACATGCCTAAGGAGGTCCCTTTTGATGATAGCTTAGAAGGGGCTAAGTCCTAAGGGTTTTCCATGTATATTTTATCTTTACTTTTTGATCATATGTACCTTCCCTTTTTTGGGGATAAATTTTGTACTTGAAATTTCTACTTAATCAATGCCTGCCTTTCCACTACTGTCTCTAATTTCATCGTGGAATTTTACACAAAATATTTCTTAAGGTTCTGGACATTCCATGTCCTTGGTATGTGCTGTCCCGACATCGTTGCAAGTCGATACGAACCCGGTCGGATGACTTTGACGATGCGATAAGGTCCCTCCCATTTGGGAGCAAGCTTGCCTCTCGCGTGAGTTGGACCACTTGCTTCTGCCATGCGTAATACTAAGTCTTCCAACCCGAGGGTCGAGGGCGGACTCCCTTGTTGTAGCTTCTAGCGACGCTTCGGTTGTATGACAAAGTTTTAAGGTGAGCGTCGGCTCTGCGTTCTTCGAGCAAGTCTAGCCTGGCTCGAATTCCCTCGGCCGACGTTTCCTCTTCAAAGGCTTCCACCCGGGGGGCAAGGATGACGACCTCAGCTGGGAGGACCGCCTCGGTTCCGAATGCCACGCTATAAGGAGATTCACCAAAGGCGGTTTTGGGAGTGGTCCGCAGGGACCATAAGATGCTTGGTAACTCGTCGACCCAGTTCGATCAGGCTGTCAGAGTCCTCTTCCTAAGCCCATCCAAAATCGATCGGTTGGTCACCTCGGCGAGGCCATTGGTCTGAGGGTGGGCCATCGAGCTAAACCTCAGCTGTATCCGGTAGGTTACGCAGAATTCCTTGAACCGAGTGCTGGCAAATTGAGTCCCGTTATCGGTGACGATGGTCCTAGGGAGGCCGAATCGGGTTATGATGTTCCTCCATACAAACCACTCGACCTGACGTCCTGTTATCATCGCCAACGGCTTAGCTTCCACCCACTTGGTGAAATAATTGACCCCTACAATAATGTACTTCCTCTATCCGGACGCCGAGGGAAAAGGCCCGAGGAGATCCATCCCCCATTGCGCAAAAGGCCAGGCACAATCCAAGAGGGTGAGCGGGACCGCGGGGTGCTGGGAGTCTCGGGCATAGCGCTGACACGCATCGCACCGTCGTGCACAGGCCCTGGCGTCCCGATGCAGCGTGGGCCAATAATAGCCTTGACGCAACACTTTGAACGCCAAGGACCAGCCACCTATATGTTTCCCGCAAATCCCGTCATGGACCTCGGCAAGGATCGACCGCGCCTCGTCGGGGTCCAAACATCATAGGAGGGGGCGCAAGAACGACCTCCTGTAGAGCTGGTTTCCGATCTCGCAATACCATGCTTGGGTTCGGCGGAGGCGACGTGCCGTGACGTTGTCGGCAGGAAGGATGCCTTCCCGCTTATACCTCAACATCTCTTGCATCCATGTGGTTGGGGCTCCTGGCTCGTGTATCATTGCAGCGGCCACGACCCGACGAGGAAGCTCTTCGACCTCGGGGTGTTCCCCGAAGCCTGATCTCGAAGCTAACTTTGCGAGCGTGTCCGCCCGCTCGTTTTGGCACCTGGGAATTCTAGATAATGTGAAGCGGGGAAAACCAGCAGCCAGGGTTCTTACCTCCGTCAGGTATCTGGACATGACCGGATCCCGCGCTTGGTATTCTCCGCTGAGTTGTTCAGCGACGAGTTATGAATCGGTAAGGATGTGCACAGCTCCTATCTGCATTTCGACCTCCAGCTTGAGGCCTGCTAAGAGTGCTTTGTACTCGGCTTCATTGTTAGTGGCCTCAAAACCGAAACGGAAAGAGCGCTCGAACGAGCGCCCATCGGGGGCCTCCAATATGAGTCCAACTCCTGTGCCCTTCGAATCAGACGCCCCATCGACCCGGAGGACCCAGTCTGCTTGCACCTGCTCGGGACCCTACGCCCCTGACTGGGTCATCTCCGAGATGAAGTCGGCTAGGGCCTGAGCCTTGATGGCGGTCCTCGGTTTGTACTGCAAGTCGAATTCGGATAGCTCCACCGACCATTTGAGGAGGCATCCCGCGATGTCGAATTTTGACAGGATCTGGCGTAGTGGTTGGTCGGCCATTACTTCAATCGTATGGGCTTGGAAATAGGGGCGCAGCTTCCGGGCCGTGAGGACGAGCGCAAGCGCCAGCTTCTCGATGGGGGGGGGTAGTGCTCCTCTGGTCCTCGTAGGACATGGCTGACATAGTAAACAGGGAGCTATTTTCCGGGGGCCTCCTTGATCAGCACAGAACTCACCGCGTGTTGAGATGTCGCCAGGTAGACGCAGAGCTTCTCTTGAGAGGAGATCGAGGTGAGGCGAGGTAGGTCGGATAAATGCCGCTTCAGATGTGCGAAGGCTTCCTCGCACTCTGCTATCCATCGAAAGTTCTTCGGGTTCTTCAAGATTCGGAAGAAGGGAAGACACCTGTCTCCCAATCGGGATAGAAATCGAGACAAGGCTGCAAGCCTTCCATTGAGGCACTAGAGCTCCTTGACTGTTTGGGGGGCTTGCATGTTAATAATCGCTTGGACCTTCTCCAGGTTGGCGTCGATTCCCCTTTCGTGTATAAAAAACCCGAGGAATCTTCTTGAAGTTACGCCAAAAATGCACTTGGCCGAGTTAAGGTGCATCCCGTACCTCCTTAGTGTGGCAAAAGTCTCGACCAGGTCGGCGAGGTGGGCCGACCCCGTCCGGCTTTTTATGATCATGTCGTCGACATAGACTTCCATGTTTCGCCCTATCTGATGGGCGAATATCTTGCTTATAGTCCTTTGATATGTAGCTCCGACATTCTTCAATCCGAACGTCATGACCTTATAAAAATAGGCTCCCTGGTTGGTGAGGAAGGCTGTGTGTTCCTAATCTTCGGGTGCCATCCGGATCTGGTTGTAGCCGGAGAAGGCATCCATGAATGAAAAGCGAGCATGCCCGGCGATCGAGTCGACCAGTTGATCGATCCTTGGCATGGGGTAGCAGTCTTTCGGGCAAGCACGATTAAGATCGATGTAGTCAACACACATCCTCCAGCTTCCATTAGGCTTTCTTACGAGGACTACATTAGACAGCTACTGCGGATACTTGACTTCCTCGATGAAGCCTGCCGCCAAGAGTCATTTTACTTCTTCTCGGATGGCTTGCTGCCGCTCGGGGGCCTGAGCCCGTGGTCTCTGTTTTACCGGGCGTGCGGTCGAGAAAATGCACAGGTGGTGTTGAGACACCTTTGGATCGACTCCCGGGATGTCAGCGGGGGTCCAAGCGAAGACGTCGGGATTTTCCTGGAGAAGGTTAACGAGCTGGGCCTGCTCCTGTACGTCGAGTTCCGAACCGACCCTGATCGTCCGGTCAGGACGGCTCTCTTGCAGAGGAACGTCCACCATGGGTTTCGTCGGTTTGGGGCGCTGGGTAGGATGCTTGGATTCCCGCGGGTTGTCCAAAGGCTGCTCCAGCCTCCTTCTCTTGCCCAGGGAGACCGTCGTCAAGTAACATTGCCTGGTTTCCCGGGGATTTCCTCGTACTTCCCTGACCCCAGCGCGGGTCGGGAACTTCAGAGTCCGATGGTAGGTGGAGATAATCACCCTTATTTTGTTGAGGGTGGGTCGCCTTAGAATGGCATTGTACACCGTGGGGAGATCAACTATCATGAAGGTTGCCAGCACCGTCTTCGTCTTTGGTGAGTCCCCGAGGGTTAGGGGTAGGGTGACCGCGCCCAGCGGTGAGATCGAGTCGCCGGTGAACCCTGTAAGCACCGAGTGTAAGGGTTTCATGGCGTCCTTTGGCAGTCCAAGCTTCTGGAAGGCGTCGAGATAAAGTATATCGGCCGAGCTACCGGTATTGACCATGACCCTTCTTACTTGTGCGTTGGCGATTCTGGCCGATATTACCAACGCATCGTCATGCTCTGGTCGATCCGAGTTCCCCGTTGGGAATGTTATTTCGGGCTCGGGCTCAGGTTCGTGCTCCTCGGTCACGATGGCACGGGCGTACGCCTTCTGTCCTGAGGTGCTATTTCCTCCGGAGGTTGGTCCCCCGATGATCACATCGATGTGCTGCTCAACGGGACCTTCCGGATGCGGGGAGGTCTCCCGCTCTCGTCGGAGGTAGCGGCCTAAATGGCCTCTACGTATCAACTCCTGGATCTGTCGTTTCAATTCGTGGCACTCCTCTGTATCGTGCCCATTCTGTCGATGGAATCGGCAGTAGCAGGTTCGGTCCACCAACTCCCACGGGCTCGTCATCGGGTGGGGAGGCCTGAGCATCCCCTTCTCCTTTATCTGGAGGAATATTTGCGTCCGTGACACATTAAGGGAGGAAGGCGGTAACCTGGACGTGGAGGGGTCCGAGCGTTCTAACCTGCGCCTCGGTTGCACGGGCTGCTGTCTGGAGGTTCCCGTTCCCATACGGGAAGATTCCGATCGTCCTCTTTGGCGTTCTTCCCTTCTCCCCGACATCCAAGCCTCGGCCGAGACGTATTGGTTTGCCTGTTGAAGCATCTCCGCGACCGAGGTAGGGGGTCGCTCTACAAGAGACCAGCAAAACCTCAAGGGACATAACCCTATCATGAATGCCTACATCAACGATGAAGGGTGAGCTTCAGATAACCCCCGAATCTTCGTAGTGAATCGGCGCACAAAGTGGGAGAGGGGTTCGTCCTCCTTTTGGTTCAACCCTAGGAGCAGGGTCATCGATGGCTTCGGGCGTGTAAACGCCAGGAAGTGGAGCTCAAAGTCCTTGGCAAGCTGTTTGAAGGAAGCGATCGTCCCAATTTTCAAGGCGCTATACCAAGTACGGGCGGGTCCTCTTAGCGTGGTGGGGAACGCTTGACACATCAAAGCATCGGAGGTTCCATATAGGGCCATCTGAGCCCGAAAGGCGGCGATATGATCGGCTGGGTCACTGGATCCGTCATAAGGATCAATGGAGGGGAGGCGAAAGTTCGGGGGTACAGGGTGATCCCGTATGTCGCTTACAAATGGGGATCCCCAATGAACCTCCTCCCCTTGCTCCTCCTTCGACTTCCAAATATCCCTTTGCACCTCGTCCAGTTGCTGGAAGACGGAACGGAGCTGGGCTCGGAATAAGTTCGTTGAATTTGAGGACACCGCCTCGGGCTCGGGTGGGATACCCGGGTTTACCGGGACCTGGACCCCGTCCGAAACCGGGTGAGACGTGGGTGAGGTTGGTAACGTGGGGGGCGCATTGCGAGCCTGAAGGGGAGGCTCAAGCCTTTGATTTGCCGGTGCGTCCGTCACCCGAGGAAGGAGGGGAACAATGGTTTGTACCATCTCCGATAGAGCTCGGACCTGGTGGGTGAGGTCCCGAAAGGCTTCCGCCGTAACTGGGAAAGAAGTGGAAGGGACACCTTCGGGCGGGAAGATTCCAGGATCGTTAAACAAACGCCAGTAGCATTCTAACGTCGAGATGGGGTCATCCATCCTTGGTTGAGAGGGGAGGGAAGCCTCCACCAAGGCTCCCTCTGGATGGAGCCCTTCGCCCAGGCGCTCGTCCGGGTTAATCATATGATCCCTCGACGTAGGCCCTCATTCTAGCGCCAATCTGTTAATGTAAACAACTTTTTACTGTGACCTAGGGCTAGGCAGCTTTGGCACCGAGATCCGAGGTCATCGCGGTTGGGTTCGGGCGTGTCGAGGTGGTGGTTCACCGATGAATCCCCGGTCGGCGAGTGAGAGGAGGGCGAGGTCCCGTCTCGCGAGTTGCACGTCGGAACCTGTCCCTGCACAAAGGTTGGGTCGGATGGTGCTCCGCCCGACTCCTCCGACGCTCAAGTTAGTTTTTTGAATGGTGGTCCAAGGTCCTCTCTTAAACATGACTCCTCAGTAGCTTATATAGGTCGGGCGGCCGACATGTTTTCGATAACGTTCTCGCAAAGTTACCATCGAGAGCACCGTGCACGGATCGATGCCGTGGTTCGACCTCCACGGATCGCGAAGAGCTTGAAGCAGCGAAAGATGACGTCAGTTAGTCAACCCCTACCCTGATCGGCCGCAGGAGGGGCTATGACATCACCCTGACGCGAGCCACGAGAGCCTGCGTCACGTCGCTTTTGCTACCCATAACAAAGGTCAATTAAACTAAGAGCATTCCGAAGTGCATTTCGAATTGGAAGACACTTGCATAAACACCTAGGGGGGCGGGTTTTTAAATTGGACAACAAAATGAATGAGTTGAGCATGGATAGAAGGAACCATAGCAGAGTTCTACAGCAAAACAATTCCTCCCGACGCTCCAACAATCGAAAAAGTACTAATTTATCAATCTTGGTTGAATAGTTATGGAACCACGATGGAGGGCTACCCAAGACCTCCCCAGAGTAAGCCAAAGCAGGTGAGACAAAATAGCATAACACTAGAAACTTGAAGGATGGGCTACACTTAGGTCACCATCTAAGAAAAGCAATCAACCTTGTCCAAGGGCGGAGGAACACCACAATTTAAACCTAGTTCATCGCCAGATGAGGCTACCAGGGGAAGGCCAACTTGCAGATCATTAATGTTGGGCATGCTGTCCAAAACCATATCAAGAGATGTATCATGCAAGGAAGTAGCCTTGATCGCGATTTCAATTTTCTATTCCAATTTGGGTGGTTCCCATTCAGGCTCCGATTTGAATCATTAATTTTTTTTTCTTATTTTAAATTAAATATAATTTAAAAAATAAAAATCATAATTTTATTTTTACAATTTTAAAAAATAGATGCATAACTATAATGGGCAAAGCTAACATAAAAAAAAAAGTAAAAATAGAAAGGTTTTTTAATCCAACTAAATACCTTTCTTTTAAGCATAGATTTTCTTAAATTAAACCTAACAATTTAACCACCATAACATAGGTTATATAAGTGAACTATATTTATTTTAAGAATATTTAATCAGTTTAAAACTGGTATTGTTGGTTTGAAATCAAAATCATAAATTTAAGACTGGTACCAAATCGCCCAAGATTAGTTACAATTTGATTTAGAATCGATAAATCATCGATTCAATTTGAAATTGCTAAACCGATTGGATTCAAATCGATAAACCATTCAATTTAATTTGAACCCAACTATGATAAGAGCTACAAGGAAGGCTCAATATTAATATCATGAGATTTTTCTAAGGGAGACGTTGTTAGCATGATAATTGAGGCAGGCTCGGCATTAACGGCAGAAGATTGTGCAGGTATCGAAGCATTTAAACGTTTCTGATCAACTTGCACATTTCTTTCGTGCTAAGCACGATTTTCGAAACCTGCAAGGAGTGCTCAGCAGCATTAATGGCTTTTTCCAAGGGAAGCATTGCAGGTGTGCTAGATGGGGCAGGCTCGGCGTTTATGGGATTAGGTTGCCATTGGGAGCTCCGTCACCCATGCCCTGCACCACAGAAGGCGTAATAGATAAGGAAAGACGATGCCGCTTGGAATCCTCACACCGACAGCACCCTTCTTCTCCGGCGCCGGTGGAGGACCTTGTGATCGTCGAGTAAAGCGTCCCCACTGCACACGGATCCATGGGCCATACAAGCTTTCATGTGCCTGAGTCACCACCAGGTTAGCAGATGAGAACCGCGTATAACTATACTATATCTTTATCAAAATAAAATATTTAATCTAAATTCTCCTTATATCATTAACTTTCTCAACAAAAAAAAATTATATATATTATCACATGCAAAAAGATACTAATAAAAAAATAAAAATATAATTTTATTATCTTTTTAAATTATTAATTTTATGTAAACTTTTCATTTCCTCCTCTCCTCTTTCCAACTAACTTGGTCGTCGTTCATTGCTTGTGACGAGCGAATGCGATAGGCGAGAGGGCGAGTAAGTTCAATGGGCGAGCAAAGGAGAGAAGATGCAATTTGTGGGATGAAGTACGAAGTGGTGGACTTCAAGGTAGGGTTTTACAGTGCTGACCATAGCAATGACAAGCCCTTCAACGGGGTGCTAAGGGTCGTAAGCTCATGCGTTCTCCTCGAAGAGTGATAGTTTGCACCTGGACATGATGGAGTCGTGGGTAGTGAGTGGTGGATGGTGGACTTCAGAAAGGAGTTACAAGTGGCATTTGACCTATCAGTGGATGAGCAGGTGTGGTGGGTGAGCAAATATGATAGGGGAACAAAGGAGGGGAGGAGGTGCGATTCTTGGAGTCGGTAGAAGACAAAGTGGTGGATGTCAAGGTGGAGTTTTAGCAGAGCGATAGGCAAACTTTGCTCCAACAATCGTTACAAGTACTAATTTGGACCAGTAGATAAATGGGTATGGTGGGCGAGGGAGCAAGTGCGACGGGCGAGCAAGATGGAAATAGAAGAGGATGACGAGCCCTTCAACGGGGTGTTGGGGATCCTGACCTATGCGTCCTTGTTGTAGAGTGATATGGGTGTACGATTTACCATCCAAGACTATTTTAATTCGGAGATGATAACTATAGATTCTAGGATTTTCTTAAATTAATACAACTATTAAAGAGAAGGAGTTACAAGTGATGGTATGCTCTTCAGATAAAATTTTTTTAAGTAAGATAAAATTATTATTATAATATTTAGATATATTATTATTTGATTTCTGAATATTATATAAAATAATAATATATTATAATTTTATGAACCTATTAGTGGATAAATGGGTATGGTGAGAGATATCATCAATATATATATATATATATATATATATATATATATATATATATATATATATATATATATATATATATATATATATATAATTGATGACATTGATGCGTGCAATTATAAGAGAAGTGCAAGTGCGATACATCATGGGTCCAATTATGTCGATTAAATTTGCAAGAGCAAGATAAATTGTCAATTACAGATAATTTTATTTTGGAAATAGAAGAGGATGAGAAAATCATGGTATATTTAAAACGATTAATGTCGGCGTTTATATAAGAATAATAATTTAAAAGATAATAAAATTATATTTTTATCCTTTTCATTCGTCCCCAAACATAGTCCATCCTAAGCTTTGTATGTCGATAACACGTGTAACTATAAATACATTTTCTCTAAATCTCCGATGAAAAATTAATAATATAAGGAGAATCATGATTAAATATTTTACTTTCGTTAGTATAAGAATCCCAATGCTACTTTTTAAAGTATAGAGACCGGGATGTTAATCATAGTTAATTATATGGGATAATTTATAATTTTTCTTAAGTAGGGGTTTCCCTAGTACTTGAGTCCTCTGACCTACCATCATCATCCCTCTATCTATTTTGCAGGGTTTCAAGTAGCTTGTGACCCACTCAACCATAGTGGAAACAGATAGATGGATGATTCTCATGTGACTGGCCCTAGTTGTCTCTAAAGCACTAGTTGAAGAGAAGTCACCTAAAGCAGAGAGAAAGACCACAACAACAAGTTGAGTGAAAGCAAGGGACATAGCGATCAACTTAGGAGAAGAGAATGGAGAGGGCTAAACAATCACCACTTAGGGAGAGATGAGAACAGAAGGATTAAGAGCGGGAGTAGTGGTCACAGAAATAAGTGATAGATTATCTAATTATATTCTAATTATGATTATTTAATAATAAAAATTAATTATGATAAAATTCTTCATGAACTCTTGTAATTATTCATTCTAGAACCTTTACTCTTATTTATAAATATATATGATTTCTTAAGGATTATATACAAGATGTGAATACATTATATCATTAAGAGATTACATTTTTTTTCTTGTATCTTCTTATTTTTGAATTTATTATTCATAGTGATCCTGAATCGATAAAAGGAAGAAGAAGATGAATCTAGTTCTTTTTATAGATCGATATAACTATAAATTTTAGATCGGACGATGGTGTGCTTACAGATCAGATAAATTTTTTTAAGTAATATTTAAAAAGTATGTATTGTAATATTTAGATATATTATTATTTGATTTCAAATTTTAATATTATTTTTTTATAAAATAATAATATATTATAATTTTTATTTTTATAACTGGATCACCAAAGCTATTGGTCGACATCCTCTCTTAATGGACATCTTTATCTATATATTTTTTTGAAACTAGGTATATATATATATATATATATATATATGTATGTATGTGTATGTGTGTGTATTGTGGGAGGGAGAGGGGGCGCGTATCTATGATCAAATTGATGACATTAATGCGTGCAATTATGAGAGAAGTGTTTCATTGGATCAAAAGGTGGGTAGGTGAGATGGATACATCATGGGTCCAATTATGTCGATTAAATTTGACATTGGAATCATGAGATAGTATCATATTAGAATTGTCAATTACAGGTAATTTTATTTTGTATTGCAATTATATGTTGATCATACAATATATCCCTATTTTTAACCTCCATTAGAAACACTCATATTAAAAGAATAAATACATGGTATATTTGAAACAAGTCCATGGTAATTATATGTGGATTATGACATATATATGCATTGCAATTATTGTCGATCATACAATATATCCCTATTTTTAACCTCCATTAGAAGCACTCATTTTAAAATAATAAATACATTTAATATTCATAATAATATGCAAGATTTAAAAGCTTTTAATGTCAATTTTATTCTCAGCTAAAATAGTCCATGCTATATTTGAAATTATTGTCGATCATGGAGCTAATTAAGTTATTTTGTTGGAGCTACTAATATATAAATACATAAGGGTTCATCTCCAATCTCCTTGATTTGGTTGCTATTGGAAAATTGTATATAACTATTTAGCTTATGCCAAAGAAACAACAGGACGATCGAGACTAAGATTTTCCACTCACATGAAGGGTTAAGTTTTATATTTTAATAATCTTAACATATGACTCAACATGGTTTAGGATCTTCAAAATCATTAATGCTGACCACAGTTAGCTGTGGTTAACTAGAGTTTTAAGATAATGTAAACAGTAGAGATGAGAGACATGTGAACATATACTGTTGACTACAGTTGGCCCTGCTTCCATCCATTGCTCAAGTCTTAGATTCTATCATTGATAAGTGCTTCTATCAAGATACATTTGCTGGTTTTATAATTAATATGATAAATATTTGCTGGTTGTGGTGGCCCAATCAGCATAAATATATCAGTATCGGTATCTATCCAATATAAAATGTGGGCAAGTAAGAAGATTGGTGACACTATACGAAGTCAGAAAGAATCTCACTTAAAATGTATTATCTCACTTTATGGAATATTTCTTCTGACCACTAGCAGATGTGAGAAGCAGCTGTAAAAGATCGGTCAAATCGTAGTTATCGTGTTCGGATCTTATTCACCCTCATATTCTCCTATTTCACTTTAGAATCTAACTTAGAAAGAACTAAGTCGAATATAGATTGGCATTACATCCGGGCATCGCATCCGACTCCTCATGATGTATTAGTTGATTCTAAAGCCTTTAAACACAAGTCAATTGCGGGTCGACGTCGTCAAGCATTTCGGGGCAACCATTGCCGCATTCCTCTAAATTGTTTGGAGTCGAAGCAAAAGAAAATTAATGATTCGGAAATGATAAAGTTATGGCCTCGTTTTAGTACGAAGTTAACGAATTGACTTTAATTGCTGCAGTATATCGATTGGTCATATTAACTCTACATATGTTGATTGGTCAACACGTTGTGTGTCCCTCGTGGCAAAAGAGGAAGAAGATGACAAGGAGCAGACGTCGGTAACGAAGACCTTATCATGATTTGTTTTCCTTCACATGAGAAACGAGATAAGTTTAATTACTATGATCACGTGAAAGATCGAGTTCTCCTCGTTTTCTGCGTGTTGATAACTCTATTTTGCTGGTATCAGATGAGGTTGAAGCCTCCCAAGATGGTGTGAAACATATACTTGATCTAAATAATGTCTTCTGCCACACCTTCTAAGTCTCCTATATAATGGCACAAATCAGTTTTTATATTTAAAAAAAATAATATTAGGATCTTTAATATTTAATCCAAATTCTCCTTACGTCATTAATTTTTATCGACGAAAAAAATCGCATGTGTTATCATGTAAAAAAAAACACGAATGAAAAAGGATAAAAAAATAATTTTATTATCTTTTAAATTAATAATTTTATATAAACTTTTTTTCTTAATCGATTTTCTTCTTCCCTCCTCTTTTCAACCAGCTTGCCCGTCGCTCGTTACTCACTGCTAAAGAGGTGTGAGTGAGGCAAGGGAGCTAAGTAGTGTGATAGGGCAGGCAAGCAAGAGAGGAAAGAGAGGACGTGTAATTCATGGAGTTGGAGTATGAAGTGGTAGACTTCAAGGTGAGGTTTTACAACAGTAACTACAGTGATAGCAAACCCTTCAACGGGGTGCTAGGGATCCTAGCCCATGCATTCTGGCTAGAGAGCTGTAACCTGCACCTAGACCCGATAGAATGGTGGGTGGTGGGCGATGGGCTTCGAGAAGGGAGTTACAGGTGATGGTAGACTTATCAGTGGATAAGCGAGTGCGGTAGGCGAGTAGGTACAACGATAAGACAAGGAGGGGAGGAGGTGAGGTTCATGAAGTCAACAAAGTATAAAGTGACGGACGTTATGGTGAGATTTTACAACAGCAACCATGACAACAACGAGCCCTTCAATAGGGTGCTGGGGATCTTGGCTCATGCATTCTTATTATAGAGCAACAATTTGCACCTAGACATAATGAAACGATGGGCAGTGGACTTCAGGAAAGAAGAGTTACAAGTGGCGATGGACTTATTAGTGCATGAGTGGGTGCGACGGGCAACAAGCAAGTAGGTTGGAAAGACGAGAGGACAAAAAAATCAATTAAAATGAGAAATTTATATAAAATTAATAATTTAAAAGATAATAAAATTACTTTTTTTATCCTTGTTGTTCATGTCATTTTTGCACGTGAAAATATTTGTGATTTTTTTTTGTTGACTTAATTAACAACATAAGGAGAATCAGAATTAAATGTTTCACTTTCGTAAGTGTAAGGATCCCATTATTACTTTTCTCTAGTGCTCAAGACCTCCGTCCTACTATCATCAACTCTTCGTCCCTTTACCTATTTTGTGAGGCATTCATGCAGCTTGTGACCCACTCGACCACAGTGGAAACAAATAGAAGGGAGATTCTCATATGACTAACCCTAGTTGCATCCAAAACACTAGTTGAAGAGAAGCCACCTAGAGCAGACACATAGATAGGGACCACAACAACAAGTTAAGTGAAAGCGAGGGACACAACGATCAACCTAGGAGAAGAGAATGATGGAGAGGGCTAAATAGTCACCGCTTAGGGAGAGATGAGCCCAAAAGGATTAAGAGAGGAGTAGACTCTAATTATATTTTAATTATGATTATTTAATAATAAAAAAATAATTATAATAGAATTCTTAATGAGATGTTCAAACTCTTATAATTATTCATCTTAGAGCCTTTACTCTCATTTATAAATATACATGACCTTTTTAGAGAATATATATATATATATATATATATATATATATATATATATACGAAGATGTGAATATATTACATAATTGAGATATATATATATATATTTATATCTTTCTATCTTTAAATCTATTATTCATAGTGATTTTGAATATATAAGAATATATAAGAAGAGAGGAGAATGTAAGTTTAGTTCGAATATATTACATGATTGAGACATATAAATTTTTTTCTTATATCTTTCTATTTTTAAATCTATTATCCATAGTGATCTTGAATATTTTTAGATCAATATCACTTTAGATTTTAGATATAACGATGATATGCTTACATATCAGATAAGATTTTTAAGTAATATTTAAAAGATACTCATTATAATATTTAGATATATTATTATTTGATTTTAGATTTTAGAATTAAATTTTTATAAATAATAATATATCGTGATTTTTATTTTTATAATTGGATCACTTGGGATATATTCTCTATTATTGGTCATCTTTATCTATATATTTTTTGAAACATTTTTTATTTCGTAGGGTTTCAGTTCACCCACGAAGGGGAGAGATATCATCAAAAGATATATATATATATATATATATATATATATATATATATATATATATATATATATATATATATATATATGCTACAGTGCAAGACAATGTGATGATCATAGATGCTATAGTGCCTTCGAATTGAAACACATCCTACCAAAATTATGATCAAATTGATGACATCGATGGGTGCAATTATGAGAGTAGTGTTTCATCCGATCAAAAGGTGGGTAGGTGAGATGGATAGTCCAATTATGTCGATTAAATTTGACATTGGAATGAGATAGTATCATGTTAAAATTGTCAATTACAGGTAATTTTATTTTGTATGCATGATTAGAAGTTAGGAGTATGACATACATTTATGCATTGCAATTATTTTTTATCATACAATATATCCCTATTTTTAACCTCCATTAGAAACACTCATATTAAAAGAATAAAATACATTTAATATTCATAATAATATGCAAGATGTAAAAGCTTTTAATGCCAATTTTATTCTCAGCTAAAATAGTCCATGGTATATGCATTGAAATTATTGTCGATCATGGAGCTAATTAAGTTATTTTGTTTGAGCTACTAATACATAAATACATATATTTTTAAGGCTTCATCTCCAATCTCCTTGATTTGGTTGCTATTGGAAAATTGTATATAACTATTTAGCTTTTGCCAAAGAAACAACAGGACGATCGAGACTAAAATTTTCAAATCACATGAAGGGTTAAGTTTTATATTTTGATAATCTTAACATATGACTCAACATGGTTTAGGATCTCCAAAATCATTAATGCTGACCACAGTTAGTTGTGGTTAACTAGAGTTTTAAGATAATATAAACAGTAGAGATGAGAGACATGTGAATATATACTGTTGACTACAGTTGGCCATGCTTCCATCCATTGCTCAATTATTAGATTCTATCATTGACTATTACAATTTAATTACCTAGGCAATCTGATAAATGCTTCTATCAAGATATATTTGCTGGTTTTGTAATTAATATGAGAAATATTTATCTTTCTGCTTGACACGTGGTGGCTCAATCAGCATAAATATATCAGTATCAGTATCAGTATCTATCGAATATAAAAGACTTACAAAGTATTGTCTCACTTTATGAAATATTTCTTCTGACCAATGAGAAGCAGCAATAAAAGATCAGTCAAATCGTAGTTATCGTGCTCAGATGTTATTCACCCTCACATTCTCTTTTCTCACTTTAGGATCTAACTCAAAAAGAACTAAGTCGAACACAGATTGGCATTGCATCCGACTCCTGAGGATGCATTAGGTGTTTCTAAAGGCTTTAAACGCAAGTCAATTGCGGGTTGACCTTGTCAAGCATTTGGGGACAATCATTGTCGTATTCCTCTAAATTGTTTGGAGTCGAAGCAAAAGAAAATTAATGATGCGGAAATGATAAAGTTATGGCCTCGTTTTGGGACGACGTTAACGAATTGACTTCAATTGCTGCAGTATATCGATTTGTCATATGAATTCTACGTATGTTGATTGGTCAACACGTTGTGTATCCCTCATGGCAGAAGAAGAAGATGATGATCAGGAGCAGACGTAGGTAACGAAGACCTTATCATGATTTGTTTTCCTTCACATGGGAAACCAGGCGAGTTTAATTACTATGATCACGTGAAAGATCGATATCTCCTCTTTTTCTGCGTGCTGATAACTCTATTTTGCTGGTATCCGATGAGGTTGAAGCCTCCCAAGATGGTGTGAAGCATGTGCTTGATCTAAATAATGTCTTCTGCCACACCTCCAAGCCTCCTCCTATATAAAGGCACCAGCATGAGAGGGAACTCAGAGATCCAGCAAAGTCAACCACATCCTTCCTTCACTTGAGTTCTTTTGTCTGCAACTCCCTTCGCCACGCCTCTTCTTCTTCTGGCTTGAGGTCAATGGCTCAGACCCAACCAAATTCCAGCCACCACCACCGTCACCATCACCACCACCTGCAGCCCTGCGAGGGGAAGCTGATCACAGTCCTCAGCATAGATGGAGGAGGTGTTAGAGGCCTCATTCCAGGAACCATCCTCGCCTTTCTTGAGTCAAAGCTGCAGGTAATCTCGAGCGCACGGCAACCAAAACCAAATCCGATTCTTTTCTTGGATGATGAGCTGATCTGTGAGAGTGCAGGAACTCGATGGGCCAGACGCGAGGATCGCAGATTACTTCGACGTGATCACGGGGACGAGCACAGGAGGATTGCTCACCGCCATGATCACTGCTCCAGATGAGAACAAACGCCCTCTCTTCTCTGCAAACCAAGTCATCGACTTCTATCTTGAGAACAGCCCAAAGATCTTTCCTCAAGGGTGAGTACGCTCTCTCCATCGATCCATGTAGTCGAGTACTTGAATCTGGATTCCGCTTGCAGGAATGGAATGTTCAGCTCGTTGACGAAGCTGGTAAGCGCGATCTGGGGGCCGAAGTATGATGGCAAGTATCTCCACTCCAAAGTCAAGCAGTTGCTCACCGAAAGAAAGCTAAGTGAGACCTTAACCAACGTAATAATCCCAACATTCGACATCAAGCTTCTTCAGCCCATCATCTTCTCATCCTTTGAGGTGCTTCTCTCTCTCTCTCTCTCTCTCTCTCTCTCTCTCTCTCTCTCTCTCTCTCTCTCTCTCTGTGTGCGTGTGGAATCAAAGAAGGAACTGCAAGCATCACTTGGGTCTCTTCTCATACTAATCTTCATGCCCTGTTTGACTTTTAGGCAAGACACTCACCTCTGAAGAATGCTCATCTCGCCGACATCTGCATAAGTACGTCGGCGGCACCAACGTACCTGCCGGCGCACTACTTTGAGACGACGGACTCCGACGGAAACTCTCACAGCTACAACCTCATCGACGGCGGCATCGCCGCGAACAATCCGGTAAACAAACAAGCCGTCGTAATCGTCATCATCATCTACTTGCGTCGTGGCTGTTGTCATGTCGAACGCTATATTGGCATCTTTCTGTGTCGTTCAGACATTGGTGGCCATGAGCCAGATCAAGAAGGAGATCGCATTAACGAACAAGAACTTCGCTAATTTCAAGTCGATCGACTACCACAAGTTCATAATCATCTCGATCGGGACCGGCTCAGCTAAGATGGAGCAGAAGTTTAGCGCACACTTGGCATCCAAATGGGGAGTTCTGCAATGGTTATATCACGGCGGTTCCAACCCTTTGATCGACAGCTTCTTCCAAGGAAGCGCCGATGTGGTGGACATCCACATGTCTTCTCTGTTCCAGTCACTGAACTGCGAGAAGAACTATCTCAGGATACAGGTAACTTTTGGCTTCTCTAACCTTGCTCCCATGGGCATCACGAACTATACATGCTTCGTGTTTGCAGGATGATACACTGATGGGTGAGAGATCATCGGTGGATGTTTCGACGAAGGAGAACCTGCAAGAGCTGGTACGGATTGGGAAGAATCTGCTGAACAAGAAGGTATCCAGGGTAAACCTGGAGACGGGCATCTTCGAGGAGATCGATGGAGAGGGGACGAACGCAGACGCGCTCACCCAGCTTGCCAAAAGACTCTCTCGAGAACGACAACTCAGGAAAACCAACGTGGCTGCCAAATGAGATGCAAGTCTCCACGGTTTCTGTTCCTTCCTGTGTTTTAGAAGCCTTGAATTGTTTGTGCTAAGGAAGAATGTAGTCGTCCGAGCTTCTAGTGGTTGGTTGGCATTGTGTAGTCCTCTATGTGTGGGTTGATGTGTACTTTTAAAAAGAGGATTTATTCGTTCTTAATTGTCCTTTCAATTATAGAAATATTTTTATGATTGCCATTTTTTATGCTAATTTACCAAAAAGAAAAAAAGCACACATAATAAGTTTTTACGTGACCTCATATTTGGGTTTTATCCGGGCGACCCTTTTTTTAAGTTTTAAACCAAATATCTTTAATAAAATTATAAAAATTGATGATTATTTTTTGACTAAATTTGATTTTATTTTTTTAATAAAATCAATTTTTTTTAGATGAACGGAATTAGATTGATTCAACTAAGTCCTAAGTACATCATTTAATTTAATTGAACCTTAGATTACCCATTGATTTTTTAAAATTATCATATCTTCTTCACCGCCACTCCATCTCATCCTTCTCCATCATCACCACCACCACCACCACCACCTCTTGCCACTCTTAACTCCCTCCTTTCCCTTCGCATCCTCCTCCCACTTCATCTCCATTGTCACCTCCTTCTCCCACTCCACTGTTTCCTCCCCCTTCCCATCCTCATCCTTCGCCACTCTATTTCCATCATCATCTTCTCCTCCCATTTTGCCATCTCCTTTCCTTTCTCCTTAGCTTATTCTTTCTCCTCCTCATCCTTCCACTTTACCTCTATTGCCATCTCTTACTCTCACTTCGTTGCCTCCTCCTACTCCTCCCTCGTCTGCTTCCCTCCTCTCTTCTCTTTTTCCTTCTACTCCCTCAATTGCTCGCTCTCTTCTCCTCCTTTGCCTCCTCATCAAAGTTTAGTTAAAAAAAGTTATTATACTGAAATTACACTCAATCATAGATTTAATATAAAAATATATTATTTTAAAGATTAATCACCCTAAATTTATATAAAAATAAAAAAAATATTAGTTTAGATTGGATTGATAAAAATTCAAAAAATTATACTCGATCACATATTCAATCTAACAAAACCATATTTAAAAATTGAATAATCCTAAATTCATATAAAAATAAAAAAAATATTAAACATATTATCATCTTACCCTAGTAATTCTAGAGAAGTTTGGATAGATTTAGTAAAAATTCAATGAGTTATATTTGATCATTGATTAAATAAATAATTTTATTTAAAAGTTTATTCATCCTAAAATTATAAGAATTTTAAAAATGATACTAATTATCATAGAATCATGTGTTAGTAATTTTGAAGAAATTTGAATTGATTTAATAAAAATACATTGGTTACACTTAGGTAATACTTATTTATGGACTCAATAAAATTCGACCCGATCCGTTACAACCAAACCCGACTCTTTTTGAAGTAATCCAATCTGAATCAACCATACCATGACATCCAAATCAGACCAAAGTAAACCATGAATTTATTGCTTGAAACAATTCAATTCAAGAACATTATTAAAACTTTCAAAACAAGAAGAGCCCCTTGATAAAAACAACTTATGGGGGCACCTTCTAATAAAAGTTCATTACTAGAGATTTTTTCTAATAAATTATTCTTATTTTAAAAATTTATTTTTGCATAAAAAGAAAATGATAAATACGAGATTATTTTTCAAGTTCATACAAACTATGGAAGACTTTATTAGTTAATATTATTAAAAAAATTAATAGAACATGATTATGAACCCTCCATATATTATCACAAATGAGGTTAATTGTGGAAATAATTTTGTGATTGTTGTTTTTTTAAATATTTTTTTTACACAAAAGGGAAATGATAAATATAAGATTTTATTCAAGATCCTACTATTAACTATTAACTATCAAGGACTTTACCGCTAAGACAACTGATATTATTAAAAACTTTATAGAACGTGATTATTAACCCTTGACATTATCACAAATGTGTCTTATATGTTCTCAACCCAAGTGTCTAATAAAATATTTATCGGATGAGATTTTAAATCCATTGAAAGGTAAATATAATTGAGTTCTATCAGACCAATGACTCAATAATTCGAGACTTTAATTGGTCACTTTAATTTGGATACCTACACTCCATTTACCAAACTATGTTCATTTTTTGTCGGTGTGGGGAATGGATCAAGACAACATTCCACAGCTCCTTTTCTTGTGAAGAGAATCTTGAAATAGTAACTCAAACCAAAGTGCATGTGACTTGTCAGAGTTGATATCAATCATCCATTCTTTTGTTTTGTAGCTTCCACGTGGGCGGCTAAAGTTGGGTGGTTCTGACACTATCCATGGACAAAACATGATGCACTCAATAGATTCCTTTAGAAAAGAACTACAATATAATAAAATGAACACCCAAGAGATTGAGGTTACACGTAGGCAATGTGATCTTTGGTCCCAATTTGGAACAAAAGGAATCGGCCTGATGTAATGAAGTTTGTAGTGATACAAATCCTGTTCACAAGGATGTTTTCTGCAAGCCTGTAAGTTCTACATAACAAAAATAACAATGCGTGCTCCATTGCTAGTCTTACTATGTCAATTTCCATATTAATCTATTGATATTTGAAATCAGAAACAAACATAGCTTCAGACTTAAGAATGAGTTATCAATTCAAGACCGCAGAAAAGATGAAACGCTTAAACAGATTAGCAAAACCAACAGCGGAGCTTTCAACAATGAGATGATTACCTCGAAGCTGCTGCAAGACTGCAACTCAAGGACTGTGAATGAGTTTCAAATTCAGCCTAAAACATAAATATGAGGCTGCGACACTTGTTGAATGGAGAAAGCACGATGAAGAAGTACTCCGTTGGGTAGAACACGATAGGGGGTAGGTCTTTGCTTCGTTGGGCAGAACACTATAGGGGTGGGTCCTCGCTTTGTCAGGCGAAACACAGTAGGAAGCGAAGGGATCATAGTTGCTAAGGTCGAGGAGGCTGCGATCGACGATGAAGAAAGGGATCCTAGCCCAGCTAGGACTGCTAGTTCCTCTTCTCACTCTCATCGTCATTTTGGTCTTCTTCCTCACAATCATTAAGGGCAACAATAGTAGGGGAGCGAGAGCTGAACTCACCCTGGGTTGGATCCCCACCAGATCCAGTTATCGCGAGAGCATTATGGAGTGTCTCGTAGGGGATGAGTTTTAGCTGGGGATAGAGGCAATATGTTGCATCCTCGTCCGCTCCGCCATCACCCCTTTTTCATCTCTCGTGATGGAGAGAGGATATTTTTTATAAAAAAATTTATGATAATTATTATTCACAAACATATGTATATAAAAATACATATGTTTATGGGTAAATGTATTTATATAAACATATTTTTTAAATACATATGTATATAAAAAAATATATATCCAACGATACACTAAGCTCGATATATTATATTATACCATACCAAGCAAAGCTTGATTCATCGATATGAAATTAAAAATCTTACTTTACAATACATTTTTTAACATATAAAAATATGTTGGAAGATTACGATTTATAAACTCAAGCGAGACACCATAAGTTTATCATAAACAATCTTACCTAGTCAGTTCTACACTAGAAATGTAATGTCATCAATACGGTTTGTACACAATTTTTCTCGATGTTCTTTCCTCAAAAAGAATGAAGAGTATAAAAGACAATTTCGGTAGCAGAAGATCAGAATTATTTTGTTGATTGTTGTGTTATGTGATTCACATGGTATTGACAAAACGATGAAAAAGATACAAAATTATGAACCATTAAATAAAAACTTTTATCTCATCCGGTGGGGTCAGGACTTCGCCAGTGTGTAACGCTGACAACATTTTGCGACCAACAAACCAACATACATTCAATGAGCTATTTAATCTTAAACCACAACTTCACCATATTAAACTCAACTTTGGCTACTGCAAGACTACATAGTGTCTCATTGACCTATTTTGAATGAATTAAGCAGAATCAGATACAAATTAAGAAAAGGAAAGTCAGATTGGAGAAAACAGGCCTGTGTGAAGAATTTGGCATCAAAGTTACGTTAGAGCATAAACAACCACTGATGCTTGTAGATCCCGGTCCACTTTAAAATGGGCATGGAAGAATCTTTTAATCTGCAAGCATCGCACAAGTTAGGAAAGGCGTGCCAAAAGGAAACACAAGCTATTGCATTAGAATTATCTGTAAATCTACTGTCACTGTGAGCGACTCACATAAGGTACAATTATGAAGTTCCTTTTTCTTTGGTTCCTACAAGTCCGTAATATTTTGTATGCTACTATATAATATCCATCTCATAGCTTATATAGTCAATGAATTATTTGCAGAAAGGTAGTATGCCATGATACTACCAGTTCAGCTGACACTTTAACTCCTAATGTTGATGAATTGAATCTAATGGTGACTTTAGTGATCAGAATGATTGGTTGACATAAGCAGAACTTACTGTGAACATTTGTTTATACTTGTGCCATATAATATATAAGCTGGTTAAGTAAAGAAAGACACAGAAAAAAAATCAAGTCAATCATGCACTTGGTGCGAGTAAGAAAGCATTTACAAAAAAAACTGGCATTTGTAATAAAAAAGACATGTTTCACGAAACAAAAAGATATCCTTTTTCGCATTTGAACCACAATAAAACCATCATGAAATGATCTAATGCATCAAATCAAGGTCAAAGCATAAAAAATAGCATGACATGATGATAATAAAATGTATCATTATGAAAAGAAGGGATTTAAATATGTCACATTTTAATGGATCATCAATGGTGTAATTCCAAACTGACACAAGTAATATACACTTTCTGAGAGAAAAAAATATATATGATATTAAATTTTTTGAGAGAAGATAGCTTGAATATTTGAAATTCACCATAAAGTGCAGTTGAGAAAATTCATTTGGCTATGCATGGAAGATGGAGTTTCCATCAAATAACTCAATTTTTTTTAAAAAAAAATTGCAGTGAAAATATTAAACTGGTATTTTGCTCTCAATTAAAATTTAAGCCGCACATTAGTGTAAAAATGTCAAGGATACGTGTAAGTTGACTTCACGAAGAAAACTATTAGAACCATAGACGCAATGATGTGAGAACTTAATGCACAGTAGGCCATGCTTTTCTACTAACACCTTAAAATTTAATCTCTAAGAGTGTCATATTAACTGGATACAATTTGATCTAGGTAATAGGTGATTCATAAGAGTTGGTAATAACATGTGATAATTGTTTGACATCAGTTCCTGAACATGCAGGTTCTAGTGCTAACAGGATCAAAGTCTTAGAAACCAAGAAATAGAATATCCACTAATTTCAGCAAATATTAGGTATTTTAATTGTTTATTCTGTTCCAGCACATAATCTCTTCTGATTGATGGACAAAAATTGGCAGCAATAGTTTATTTATTTACTATAATTGAACAGGATACAAAAAGTAAGCCATTATTCAGTTATTATTTTTTTGAAATTTTGTAGCTTTACCTCATCAAAGGAATATGAGATAAGAAGTTCACGGAGTTGTTTTTCTTCAGAACTGAATAATACTATGTGACTGGGTAATGATGAATTCGTGAACATGGACATGACAAAGCCAAGTGGATCTATCAAAAAACGGTCTGACTCATCCAATATCCCTTTAGTGTCACTGGATAATCAAAATTCAAATATATTGTTAGAGTATGAAAAAATGACATGGAAGGAAAATATGTCAAGGAAAAAAAAATACTATACAAAATCTTGAAAAGTCACCTTGGCGTGCAGTCCAAAAACCGCATTGGCAGGTCATGGTGTAGAGTGGAGTAATAAGGTGTGGAGTGGCAGGGCATTAGAAATAAAAGACTCCTCACTTTTCCTTTATGGGCTTCTTTTGATAGATAAATCATCACATCTTCACTTCCTCTCTGGCTGGGCAAGACAGATTTATAAGAATCATGTAATATAAGTTTAGAACCCAATCCTAACTGTTTCAGAAACCACATATTCCTAAAAGCATCCTTAAGAAATATTTTTAAGAAATCAAAATGTTTCTTTTTCATTAGCTCTTATCGCAAGCCAGAACATAGATAACAACAGGAGTTATTTTAAAACAATTTAAAAGGCTTGAATACCTGATGAATTGAACTCATATATAATGCCATTGGAACATTAGTTGCAACAAGGAACAACACAGCCAGTTGCACTCTCGATGGACACTTATTGCCAGGTTGGGATTTTCTTTTTTTCATATCCAGAAGATCTGGTTTTGACATCAGTGATAATGAATAGCCAGAGAATATCAAAGCTATTGGCAGCACTGGAAGCACAAACCTGTGACACCAAAAATTATCTAAGAGACATATCAGAAAAGCAACTTCTAGATAAAAATACATCTAGTTGATACATAATAAATTATAAGAATAATAAAAGTACCTGAACTCTTTGTGGCCGAGCACACTATAAATCCCTAAGACCCAAGCAATTAGACCTGAAATCCTCCACTCTTTTGATTTAAGTATGCCTATTACAGCATATGGTAGAAAGGTTAAAAGCATGGATGGAAATCCTTGGGTGAAATACCAATGCCATGGATGGGTGCCATAGTAGTCCCCACCAGAAGAAAAAAAATTGAACCTAAGAAAATTTAGAGGCACAATGGTGAAGGATCCATACATCCACCAATCCAACAAGCATGACATGGCAAGCACTAGAATCCTGTAAAACATTGTGATATTAGTATCAGAGGAAGGCGACGTTAATTTATAAAGAGCTATCCATAATATTGGATGTGCATATTTGACAAGCCACATTACGGAAAAGATAGAAGTACACAATGACCTTTCAAAAATAGGACATAGTGGATATATTCCTCAAAATCATGACTATATATATATTCATATGCATGTGTGTGTTTGTGTATATCCCTCTGAGATGTGAAATTTAACAAATGTGTCCTTATTGTTTGCCTACAACCATGAAATATAGCCATACTGACAAAGCTCAGTTAAGCAAAATGAGGGAAAATCACAATAAAATAAAAAAAATTTCCTTGATTTAGTTGATTTTGAAGATTACTTCTCAAAAGGTAACAAAATTCTCCATCAATTGGTAGAACCCCAATCATAGTAAACCAAAGTTCCAAGGCATAAGTGTAGACTAAAAGATGTGATAACTGACTCATTAGTGGTTAGTCACTAGCCCAAGTTACTTAAAGCCAAAGTAACAAAAATCGGTCCATTTATCCCAATAAACCAACTTGATTCTCTTATCATTTTATTGTGGAACTAAACCATAAGTGGATTGAGATTCTCATCAAAACTCAAACATAGATCAAACTCAAACATGGTCCACCATTATATTGCACATGAGTTGCAGTATAATGGTGGTTCCATGCTATGATATGTTAACTAGTCTCATTCATGGGTAGTCCTTTCTTACTCGGTTTTCTCATCGTGCTCAGATTTGCGCTAATATCATATGTTATGATATAGCTTGATAGAATAACTGACTTACTAACTTGATAAACTTGAAGCACTATCCCAAAAATGCTTAAGCTTTAGTAGACTTATCTAGTCATATAAGCCAACTCAATTGTCCTCTGATATGAGACTAAATTTAGGATGCCACTGATAAGTCTTTTAAGGGAATGTTACACCAACTATAGCTCTCTAGGGCATATTTTAAGATTTTCAGGTTTCAAGGGGAATTGAAAAAGAAAAGCAAGATTTACATATGAAGGATCCTACTTTATAAGAGCTATGTATGTAAATTTCCCCAAGGAAAAAAAGTAAGAGTTATGAAATAGGTAGCTCGTCATACCTCAGGTAAGGAAGCTACAATCCTACGATGATACATCATCTAATATCCACAAGTTACAAGCTTTCCAACAATATGGCCTAACCACAAACAAGATTTTTCAACTTGACAGTACACAAGAAAGTTTATTGGTTTTGTTACATTCTTTTTTGGTAGAATTCATGCACATATTGAAGTTCTTGCCCAAAACAGAGCTCTCTACCTCATCAAAAAGCATAACTTTACACTTGTTGTATGGATCATAAAAGATTGAGTACAGTAACCTATTCTGTTTTTTTATTTTAAATTGAAAAATAGAAAAGCAGCTAAAGAGATATAAGGAAAAAAATGCCAAAACCTTCAAGGTGAATAATAAGCAGAGTTAAAGCATGCTTGTAAAAGAATTTTCCCTTTCAGCACTTGTCAGTCTGCCTTTCAGGTTCTCTTTGTAAAAACGCCATATAAGCAACAATAATAAAAAGCAGGTTTTTAAGATTCTGATGACAATTCTAGTTTGTTGCTATAAAGGTTACATTGTCGATTCTTTACCTTTCAGACCTATCTTTGCACAACACTATAAAGAATTTGTTCATGATTCAGAAGTTGCTTCTATTGACAGAAATTTATTACCTACCCCATGGGAACTACCTCAAAAAAGAGGAAGTGCAATCTGGACTGCGTCCTAATCAGATACAGCACACCGACATACAACCATGTGATAGCACTTGTAGGCCGAACTGCACATGCCAGTGCTGCTATGAACAAACCCCGCTTTCTTGACGCCACAGAAAGTTGCTTTGAGGAACCACTTGAAGCGAGCCAATAGAATAATCCCACTACAGTTAACACTGTCTCCAAGCTATTTGACAATGTCCGTGTAATACAGAAGAACATAAACCAATTCATCAATTGACAAAAGAGCTATTCAGCGGAGTCAAGGAAATCATTATCACAAGTAGCAGCAGGATATTTTGTAGTATGATTATGATTCCCATGAAGATGAGTTTCAAGTCATAAAAATGAGAAGGATACTGCCCATTTTGCTACATGCTCATCAAAGATCAGTTTTGAGAGCTTATACATGTACACATCTCCAATGGATGCAAACAAGGACTGCAGCAGCCGTGGAGCCTTTGCCTGTCAACAGATTAGAAAAAATGAAACAGAGAATAAAGATTGCTTATAGCTCTAAAGGAGAACAAAAATACTGCAATCCCAAGCAAAGTTTAAGCAGACTTAAATGAATTATCATAGAAAATCTGCATTTGCCCTTTCACCATTCAAGTTGAGATATATGGATTATCATAGAAAATACTGCAACCCCAAACAATTCTTCCAACCACCAACACAATCAAACAAGCTTTGAAGAGAGCAACCATAGATAGAATGATCTCGGGGAAGAGGGAGACGACCAGAAGAATTCAGTTAAAAGTGTCCGAGTAGTTTGATTACCATGAACCAGGGGGTGTCCGAGCGAAGGAAACCCAAGACTTTATAGAGGAGAGCGAAGACCAGAGGATGGAGGTAGCTGCGAATTCCTTTCTTCCACTCCCAGGTGAGATGACCATACCTAATCACCATCACCGAACCAACACTAGGCGAATTAAGGGCAGCGGAAAGAAGATTGAAATCCCTATCAAGAAAGAGATCCAGGGTTTCTGACCCAAAGACGACGCGGTGGGCAACCTCGAGCGACTGCCAGTGCTCATCCGGGTTGAAGTAGGTCTGGATCAGCAGCGCATTGGCGGCTCGGAAGGCGAGCGCGGCCGCCCAGATCCTCTTCTCCGACCACCACGGCGTACCCTTGGCAGCAACAGATTTACCCGAAGAAGAAGAGATATCCTCCTCCTCCTCCTCCTCCTCCTCCTCCTCCGGCCGTTGCCGGCGTCTTGGTGTTGGTCGCCCATGGTCACTCATTTCTTCGAGGAAAGCAGGGATCGGCGAGGAGGCGCAGACAAAAAATGTCTACGGGTTTATGGTGGTACAATATTATAGGATTGCTTGCGTCAAAAAATGATATGACAAAAATGTCCTCCACTCTTCTCCACTGCCGTCGTTCCTCTGCTTCCATCTGCACCGCAGGAACTCTCTTCACCATCTAATCCTCTGATCGGAATCCTCGTCACGGAGCTTCCGATCCCGCGACGGCGTCTCCGTCACCATCTTCGAGACCCTCTTCAAGAACCTCCGTCTCCGCCGCAGCCTCCGCACTCCCTCTTCTCCGCCGACACTGGCCGCCTCCACCGCCGGTACGTCACCCTCCCTGTCGCCGCCGACCGCCTCCTCTCCACCGTCCGGCCTTGGCGGGTGAGGAAAATCGTGTGATTAGCTACCTGATTTATTTACCTCCATGCTGTCTACTCAACCTTGAGCATCATCAGATCAATGCGGTTTTAGCTAAAGATAAAATGAAATCGATGACCAAATAAGATGAGATCAATGTTTTGATTTCTCTGTGCGCGAGCGGCACAATTGCCTTTCGATCAGAGAAAGAGCCAATTCGGTCGACGTTTTCCTCGACTTCTTGATTCAAGATTCAAGAGAAGCAAAAATAAAAAATAAAAAATAAAAAAACTTTTAATAATGCAAAATGAGACTGATAAGAGTATTTTATGTCTCACACAACGTCTAAGAGAGATTGTACAAACACATCAAAAAAAATCATGGAGAAATAAAACCAAAAAGTGTTATGGATATGTGTAGAACATCTTGACAACCTATTGTTCCATATCAACATAAAAAAATCAAAGGGAGAGCCTCGCCGCATTATGTTTCCTTCAGCTGTTGACCAACCTTGCACTTTGAGGTGGACAAGTAGAACACCAGAATATTCACTCCCATTTGATTCCTCTCATGTACTGATATGAACACCTGTTCTTCCTTCTCCAAATTACTTCCCAAATTCAACCTTACTTCAACATGGAAGAACTGTAGAAAATCCCAAGTGACATAAAAAACAAGCTTACAAAAAAAAGAAAAGAGAACTGTTGATTCAATTTAGCTAAGTTTTTAAGTTGAAACATGTCTTGATATCTTGATCAAATAACTCATTAGTGAGAAAGTGTGTAGCGAGATCTTTTGAACAGATAGATGTATTGTGCACTTTGAAGGTGTCCAAAGTTTAGCCATATTGATTTTGAGTTCCATGTTCTATCAGTGTTATATATCACAGCTAAAGAGATTCTTGAGTTGTCTAGATGCTTGTATTAATATCCAAACTGTGGGGGAAAGTTTTATGATCTGTTGGAATTCATCTTTGCTGAAAGACTCAGAAACAAGTAAATGAAACCAGAATTCATGTCTTTCTCTCACGGAGGTGGGAGACAAATTGCTCTATAGAATCATTATGAGTTGATTCCACTGAGGCTGATAATAGAGAACTAATAGGAATGACAAAAGAACCATGTAATGTTCTCTGAATTCTTTCAATGCAAATATCATCCATAAGTATGCAAGCGTGAGGACTTACGAAGACTTGATCCGGTGAAGGTTCATAGATGCATCTGACGTTGACCTTGGAAGCCTAGAGGTGGTGTGCAGGCTCAGCCACCTGGAGATGCTTCATGCATCCATCTGGCCTCATTGCAGTCCAATTGATCATCCTGTGCCACAGTATTGAAGGCACCTGCAGGACCACCCACTTTGAAGAGGGGACCTGACTACCCATTGTGTGTGATCTTTATTTCACAGGTATCTCCAACACTTGCGACTGATGCCTTTGAAATGTTATTCTCCACTATAATTTTGACTTTTTTTTTTGACTTTCATCAATCTAATTCAGAATGTGCATCTCCTACATGCGAATGAAAGGGTCTGAAGCATGGAAAGCTGTGAAAAGCAGAAAGAGAAGTAGCGCAGAACATAAGGTCATCGATGCAGAGCCCAAAAAATATATGTAAACTTCGTATTCTTTCATGTCGCAAAGGCCAGCTATAGTTCGTTGGTTTTCTTTTTTATTTTGAATTTTCTCAGGCTTTAGAATGATGTTCATTCCATGAAAGAGATCTGGTTGTCATGGTTTCCTTCTACACTGGAAAATGTGAGATTTATCATCCCTATGATGCTGCTGGCATACTCCCTTCCATGACACAGAATTGTGTGCTGCATGTTTCCCAAGTATTTGTCCCCCTTGCAATGAACTCCATCATTGCAATCATTTGCCATGGTCCCCGTGAGTGCATCAAGGTACATGCTTTACAAGGCAATTCTGAGGATCTCAATCCCTGTTCTTGTCACCAGCCCAACAAGTTGCTGACATTTCTTTTTAGGTAGAAGAAACAAACAATGGTCTTTAATGGCCAACCATGTCACAGAATAAGATGGCTCAATGCAATGATCGCGCAGGAACGGCATCCTTCTCCAAATTGCAACCTCGATAGATCGATGCTGCGATCCAGATTGCCTAAATCTTGGAACTAGCAAACCATAATCTTATGCTGAATAAAATCATTACCACAAGACGAAGAAGACCAGAGTCACATTCAACAAATGAGCCACAACACAAAACATGTGCACTCGAAAAAGACACGACTCGTCACTGACAACCACATGCTCGAACCGATTCAATCGCCACTGCCCAGCAAAATGATTGACGCAGAGATTCCTAGAATCCTTCCGGCAGTGGCTGCTTCGTGCGGGCAACATCCTGCTGCCAGCTACACAACTCAGTGAATCGTAGTCAAGCTCTCAGGTCCATCTCCTGCGTCCATGCGCCCTTCTCTTGGACGTGAATGTGCCAGTAGGTCCGTGCCACTGCATCTGGATCCAGGGATGCTGTCTCTTGCTCTCCTTTCGATGATCCATGGATTCTGCAAGGAGTTAGCACAGATGAGTCATGGCTTAAGTAGCTTCTCCTGTGCAAGAACCACTGACCTTGGTGCACCGACCACCCCATCGATGATTACGTGCGCGATGTGGATGCCGGATGATTGGAACTCTCTTGCGAGGCACTGAGCCAACCCCCTCAGAGCAAACTTCCCACAACCTGCCGCATCATTATCGGCATCACGGAGGATTACATACAGAGGATAGAGATGTAGTGGACAAACAGTCTTTACTTAGTTCACAGTAGCCTGCAAAGCCACGAATGGACGCCGAAGAACCAGTGAAGATTATGGTGCCTCGTCCCCTCTCCAGCATCCCGGGAATCACCTGCAACACGGATCAAACCTTACTGTGCATGATGGAGGTAGGCGCATGGATGAGCTGTTGGTGCACGCTCACCTGCTGGGCGCAGTGGAAAGCCCCGACGGCGGACTCCGCGAGGGAGCGCACGAAGGACTCGACGGCGACGTCGGTGAATCTCGTGGGCTGGCACGTCGCGTGGGGCCCCTCGCATGCGGTGTAGGCGAGCACCTCGACGGAGCCGAGCGAGAGCACGCCCTCGAAGGCCTCGCGCACCGACTTGGGGTCCGCGCAGTCGATGCGGATGGCGAACACCTGGGCCTTGGCTTCCCGGGCGATCTCGTCGGCCAACCAAGATAGTTTACCTGCAGCGAGAGATGAAGCTGAGGGAGAAGCACAAGGTCGTGAGGAAGAGAGGAGGAAGGCTCGCTTGCCGAGATCCCGGGCGAGAATGGCGACGGAGTAGCCCTCATGAGCAAACTTCCTGGCGACGGAGCGGCCGAGCCTGGGGCCGACGCCGACGATGGCGGCGATGCCTCTTGGTGAAGCTGAGCCTGACATCGGCCGCATATTTGTTGGCTGACATGAGGAGGAAGCATTGTGGAGACAATGGATATATAGGCAAATTGCATCTATGTATTTATTTTATATGCATCATTATGATTGATTAACCATTTGATTATTGATTGGAACTTTAAATGAATTAATACCTTTCAAAACATTAGGATTATAATACCAAAATAAATAACTGTTTTTATTTTTAACTCAAATTAACCATTATTAATCAATACGAAGATATTAATACGCATCTCTTTATATGCATTGCTCAGAGAAGAGACACGTGTGACTCATGTGGACTTACGTGTGCCGCTCTTGGTGTCTACTTTACCGAGTGTTGGTTGGTCGGAAAGGAAGAACAATCAGGAATAAAGGATGTGACACAGCCTAGATGCGATCTAATCGAGGAGATTTCGGTCAAATCGAGTCCCCCAACCTTATCCCGATGGCACAGCCGCGATGAACTTTTTGCTATAGTTGATTTAGGGAGAGCTGCATAAGAGTGTGTGTTCATTGTTCAAACCCCATGCATTTTGTTTTGAGAACAAGTGGCTCAGCTTCCACAGGCATACGCTTTCAGCTGTGAAAGCATCTCTTCTCTCTTGCATGGGACCAGACTTTTATGATATTTATTAATGGCAACTTGATATTTATGTAAATTATGTTTATAATCATAATTCAGCAAAAAAAAAAACATGCATTGTATGGTGCAGTAAATATATATGGTTTTAAATGAAACATGACATTTATATGATTTAACTGTAACATCACATATGCAGACAACTATGAGATCAACCAAAGAAGAGATACTGTCTTGAAAATTTTTAAATAAAACGTTCTACGAAAAATTTTAAACATTATTTTTAAAAAATCCACACCCACCCCACATCAACGTATCTATCAAAACTAATACTTTGTTAACAACTCCAGTACCTAAACATACTTTGTTTACATGCATGCAAAAAATGATGAAAACCCTATCAGAATTGCCACCAGAATCTAGATTTGACACTTCAGTGTAGAATGATCAGAAAGAAAAATATTGAATCAAGTGGATGGGATCAAGCTTAATCTTTAAGGACATCTGCACACAACTGATTGATTAAATATCATTTAATATAAAAGACAAAAAATCTCAAGATGTTGAAACATGTAAATTGTGGGAAAGAAAAATGAGAGAAACACATAGGAAAAGAGGAAGAGCAGAGGAAGAGATGTTCTTTGCAAGGCAATATAAGCTAACAGCATTCAAGGACTGTGATCCATACTTAGATGAATCTTCAGTGAACATGAGCCACAAGGAATGAGAACTGAAGCTGGCTTTGAATCAACAAATGAATGTAATTTCACACTCTCCTTATCCAATAAAATGCCCATCTCTCTGAGCTCCAATGAGGTGATTGAGAAATAGTCACCACAACTACATTCGTAGAAGAGCTCCTGCAGATCACCAACGGTCTCAACAGACATATCCCCCAATTCAACTTCATTGGCTGGAATCTCCAGTTCCAGTCTCAAAGTTTGCAACTCCTTGTTATAGTTTGCCCTAGACTTGGAATCCGAAAGGACTTCCCATGCCTTTTGCACCTCTAGGAAATCTAGCTCATGATGATCCCTAGAGGCATCATATTTGTTGCGCAGCTTATCAGGATGAGAATTTAGAAGGGTGGATTTGTAACTTGCTTTGATCTCATCATAACTCGCATCTTCTTTGACTGACAAGACCTCATAATATGTCTTTTGGAAGAAGATTTTGCCGGTAAGAGACATGGCTAAAGCTTATTCTACAAGCCTAACAGTGAATACAGGAAAAAGATTTATCACAATGAATGACATGAAAACCTAAATACATGATATAAATCAGGATAATAAATGTGAATATAAATCAGCATAATCAATGTGATAGTAAAATAAATTATTTAACAAACTCCCATAGTAAACATCTAGTAAAAAAGTTATATGTTGGTTTCATGGGGGTTAGCATTGTTCTTCGTCATGTTCAATATAGAATCTTTTGAAAATTCTTGCTTGTCAGGATTAAACAGAGGTCTCATCCAAAATAAAAGAAAACAGATGATAGAAGGGAAGGAAACAAACAAATATGGAGAGAGAAAAAATGGCATCACCAAATGGAATGTGGTATGCTTACAATCCAAATGGAAGTAGATTTCAACAATCCATAAACAAATATTATGAGCCAGTTTATCAACCCCAACTGCTTATAAGTAGCTCATAATCATCTTGAAAATCTTAAAAATGCCTAATATAACCTAAGTTCCAGCCATGTCAATCTTGCATACAATATATGCATGTTTCATGTCTTCCAACAGAAACTAACCCCAAGTTTGAGCAATGACAATCTTGCTATTTACTTCAAAGTTTCATGTGTCCGAATTGAGGCAAACAAGTGTGATTAGTTTTCAGTCAAAACATTGGACATCTCAAAGAGATCATCAAGCCTAAAGACTAGTATAAAACCAATCATCAAGCTGAAGTTCAAAAAAAATCTTAGCTAGTAAACTAGTCTAAAGAAGACTTCATAATGCAGCACAACATACGAGAACCAATTGGTCAAGAATGACCATGTTTGGCCAGCCCCATATTCCAAGAATCGTTTACTCATCTGTAGGTCCTTAATTTGATCTAACTGGCTATGAAACTACAAAGTTAAATACTACCTTTAACTAAGCCAAAGATCTAAATGGCCGCTTCACCTCTTCAACATTTGCTTACACTGGAGCAGTTCACAGGCTAAAGTAGCTTATGTAGGACTGTTGCAACAAAAAAGAGATTCCACAAAATCAGAATGTAATAAACAAGGTTACAAAATAAAACAGCTCCATTTCTACGTTCAAACAAGCCTCAAGAAAATTGGCAATTCTCATCCGAACCACCATATGTTCAAATATTCAAACATGTATGTTTCTATGTATCATTATCAAGACACAAACATTTCTTTCAGGGGTGACCAAGATTACCGCCTAATTGCCTGGGCTATCGCCTGGACTGCATTCATACAATTACTATGTCAGTTGTTTGGGGATCCCAAGCTTAACAGCTCAAGGGTTCAGAAACATGATTCATGATCAGCCACTCACTGAGAAAAGATCAAGAATAATTTTAGAAAAGGCCAATTTTTGGGCAGATTGTGGCGGCGTTGATGCCGCAAAATGAAGGCACAGAATTGCGGCTCAGTGCATGGACGCGTCAAAGAGTTCGAACCATGAAAGGGCTTCAACTCGGCCGCTCCAAATCGCATGCCAAAACCCATCTTTTTGAACTGATTCCGGCATCCAATAGATCAAAGAAAGCCGAAAAAAGAGAAGCTGTTACCGTAGTAATGCAACACACCCGCGGCGGGTTATTGTTCGCTCATGCCAACTACTCACCAACCCGTTCCGCCTCGCCTCCGCCGCCGCCACAGCACGAAAGCCGCCCGGGCGACGGTCGGCTGATTACCGGGGGCGTAGAACACCGCCCACTAGGGCAACAACGGCATTAACGGGGATAATGGGGCGACCAATTACCATTTGTTACATGGGTTAACGGGTCTGGTCCCGTTAACCCATCATTTAATGAAACCTAAACAGTTGGCTCGCCACAAATCACATATACGTCCTTAATATTCTATGTTTTTCATATTTACCCCTTCAAATTAAAATAAAATACGTATAAATAGTACACTTAGGATATCTCTCCCTTCCCATAGACTATTAGATATTAGAGCATAGACATTAAAAAAACTTTAATCGACAATGCTACACCTTAAAATCATTAAAATGCATTTGGAATCAAAGACTATAATCCAATTGCTCAGTAAAATTAATTTCTCATAGATTCACACAAAGTAGGATGATGAGTGGATAGATGTGAAGGTTGATATATTAAAATATGAGATAAATGGATAGAAATAACATGACCTGTTGAGGATCCTACTGAATCAAGGAAGAGGGCATAATGGACCCAACTTGGAACCCTGCACCAGCTTTTAGATTATTGCAGATCTAGAATTGCCTCCATAAGGATCAAATCCACAGCTTACTCCCAGATCAAAATGTGTTACCATGAAACCAAACAAATCTGTATCAAGCAGTAAGATGGAATACTCAGAGAGGTTTACAGCTCTCTCAATTGTAGGCCAAAATTGTACCTTGATAAAGCTATAACAAATATTCCAATTGACATCAAACAAAATTCAATCACAAGCAACTACTGGAACATTTAAATTAACTATCAATGATGTTCTTCATTGATAACTCACTAGTTTGCAACTCCAGCAGACTTTAGTTGAGCTAAAAATCAAGTTCTCTCAGAGCAATTAGATGCCTCTCTCAAATGTAGAAGCGGCATAAAGAATCCTATAGATAGATTGATCGATAGATAGATGGGTAGATATATTATGTCATAGAAAAATGGTGGCAACAGGATGAAATTGTAGGACGGTTTAGAAGACATGGTGAATGCAGGCAGCCAATGTTGCTATCTTGCCATATAGATCTGAAACATTTCCTTTTCTGGGTATTAGTGCAGCATTAAGGAAGGAGATGATGCTAGTTATGCACCCACAACACCTGACATCCATGGCACGATAATTGGTGCATTGGGGTGTTTCTTCCTGTAAGATTTGGAATACTTATCTTTGAAGTTCAACCGAGGTTTTTCAGCCTGCATTCAAAGAGACAAAATAAGCAGCTTGAGATTAGGAAACAGGAAGATTTGCATGTCGGTAAAGACATAAATCTTAGCAAAAAAGGAACCAGTAACATGTCAAAGAGATTAAGCGTTTAGAACCTTCCACCAATATATAGTTTCTTCCTAGCTGCACCTGTAACAAATAGGCAACAACACCTAACTACAAGATTACAGTTGTTTCCATTGAAACGGCAGCAGAGAGGCCAATAGTGAAAGAAAAAAATGGTAGGTTTTCTGAAATTAAACAAGGGACATTTGATATAAGTACAAATTATTTAGCAAAGACAAGGAAAAGTCAGAGCCAAAATTTCAATCAAATTTAACTAGCATGATTATACATCCATCAAAAACCATGGAAATAATAGAAAACAAAAATGCCAGTAATTTCTCAGGCTCTGTATAACATGGGATTTTACAACATAAGGAGCGAGAATAGTCATTTTGAATGTACTGATCAAATATTCTTAAATATTAGGTCTATTCCATCTATGAATAGAAAAAAACTGTAATATCCTCAACTAGTCCAACATAGGATGTGAGTGGCAATTGGACAACATAAATGTATCCATTCCCAAAGAACAACTTATGAGTAGCACTTGAAAACAAAATTTACTTGGTTCAGGCTTTAATCTATCAGGTGTCGACCACAATGGAATTACTGCCCGACCTCATGAATTGAAAGGGAACTATGGGCTAGGCAACTGCTGTGGGTTTGAAGGAGATGAATGTGTTAAAAGCCAGTTACTTGTGCACGAGATATGGGATGCCATGTGGATGGTGTATAAACCATTAATCACCAGCAAAGGGAATCTTGTACTTTTGGAGGCACCATATAGTTTTGAGCATAAACCTGTAAAAATATCAGATCAACTCAGTGGCCCTATATAGGATGATATGCGTCAACAAAGGGTTCACCTTGTGTGTAGCAAGATGGGAAATTCCTCAAGCTCACAAGAAAAATTAGTCTATTTTGATTAGGATGTACAACTTTGGAGTGGAGGAAATTGACATCCTAATAGTCACATTGGAACAAGTTTTGAATGGTTTGGTACAACAGACCCAACTGACTGATTATCCAATAAATTGGATATAAAAGTTTTGAAACATATGGAAAAAGACTGTTTTATAGAAGTTATTAGGATACTAGGAACTAAGATTACAATTTAAATTCTGCTTTGCTCATCCTCATTAAGCAATTGACATATGCCATTTTATGAATAAGCCATAAAAATTTCAATCACCAGTTTATTGTCTCAAATTTTGACAGGTTTCTTGTGTTGGTTTTCTCTCATATTTCCTATTTTGTGATTCTGTTTCCTTGTACTAACAGGAAATGCGAAAAGGTGACACGAATCTGCATTTCACTAGATGAAGAATCTTAAATTCAGCAGCAAATTAATATGGCTAATACAGAAGGTAATCATGCTTAAATAAATAAAACAGAACCTGCTTCAGCCAGCACTCCTGATGTTTGTGTTCATATATATCTGGTGAATAGCAACCAAACTCTGATGGGCAGTAAACCCATATATTGCACTTCTTTTCCCCTGGCTTTGGATGTTTGGCCTGATCTAAGCAAGCCTGACAACAATCAGCAGCACTGTCTTTATGGTGGGTAAGCCCCCATCTGACAGCAGCTCCACCATAATCAGTATGAAGCTCAGCATGGCATTCAGGAGGCAGTGGTCGACCAGGAATTATCTCCTCTGCAGAAGGGTGTATTAAGAGGCTTTTAAAAATAAAACAAAGCAGCGGTCCTATCCAGCATAAATTGAAAGCAGCAGAAGGCAAATATGAGCTCATCAAATTTGTAATATTTATTTACAGAGCAAAAGTAGATGCCTGACATAGTTGAATCATTGAAGATAACATGGAAAGATAATAAGACTATAGACTCCAGCTGGCCAATATAGTTACCAAGATCCTGCTCATCTTTAGGTTTATCATTGTGTTCAGTGTGAATAACATCAGCTGGAATCCAGAGCCCAATTCCTTCCAAGAGCATAAGCCAATTAGACTCCAACACTCTTTTCAACATCTCTGCAAAACCATGGTCACATTTTGAAAAAAAATATAGAAAAGCATATTAAAATTCATAAGCATCAAAAAGAGGTAACATACTCGCTTCCTGGTAAGAAATGCTTGAATCTGTATTTGATTTTGAAGTTATCACCCTTCTAACTTCTTCTCGTTTCTCAATTCGCCATAAATCCACTGTTTCTGCTCAGAATAGAAGACATATTAAATTACAAATGCATCATAACCACAAGAAGTAGACAAGCAGATGTAGCACATGATTATCTCATATTCCTACTATAATTCTAATACAACTCTAGAAGAAATGTAATCAGTAGACAATATCTTTACATGCAAAATCAGCCAGCCAGCTAACACATACAATTGACTCCATGATATAATTAAATTTCAAAATACTCAAACATACAACTGGTTAACTTGAAATCTTGTATTGATAGAAAAGATATGGTTTTAAGTAATGTGGATACCAAGGAAAAACATTATGTGGATTAAGTTTTAAGTTCCTTGAGAAGCTTGATGTTACATATTTAGATTAGGTTAACGGTAATAACGTGCTTGTTATACTCGACAAAACCATAATGCTCTAATCTAGCAAATATCTGTTAAGCAGTGGTAGAAGTTAGAATAAAATTGATAGCTAGAGGTGATTCAAATACCAAATCATTTTCACAAGACCACTATTATCCATCATTGTGATAACTGTATCCAAAACTTGGTTTTTGTGAATGCAGTAGAGGTAAGAAGTCAGCCAGGATTATCGAGGCCATATCAAGTTATGTAATAATCATAGGAAGGATGTGATGGAGGAACTGGATTGGCCAATACTTCCAAGGGTGAGTACAGAGTCTCAAGCTTCACTTATCTGGCATGTCACTTGGAATAAGCAAGGAGATAGCCACATCTATATGCAGTACAGCTTGGTACATTTATATTCACTAAGGCCTCCCCAAGCAGTCTAGTGGACTGATATTATAACCCAACAAGTAATATCAGGCCTACATGGTCTATCTTCCGGTTAATTTTGATCCCAAAGTGAGGACTATAGATGGACTACCTACAAGTAATAAACTTCAAGATTTTGGGCATATCAAATAGGCTTCAAATTAGTATGGTGATTGTGATGACAAACTAAAATATGGTCACAGATTGTCTTGAGCATATTCTGGAGTTGCTACACTACATTAATGTTGTTTGGACTTGGATGCTTAAGCTGCTAGAATGTTACTCTTAAGAAATCAAGTGCATGGAGACCTAAATGGATTGATCATATAATTAAAGAGATTCTTAGACATATTGTTTATCTCAGGAAGGACTGGTTGCTTTGTGTGGAATTCAGTAATCATATAGCCCAGTTGGATTGGTGGAAAAGGAAAACCTTGTTCTAGGTCTAGATGGTTCCTGTGATCATCCATTCCTTTGTGTATTCCTAGTTGTTTAGCAATCACACTTGGATTTCAAATGTGACACTTGATCAAATTATAAAATATATAGGATCTATCTTCAAGAAATAAATGGTGAACATGAAGGACCTCCATTTAATTGGATGGAGACAAGTTAAATTTTGCCATACGGTCAACATTTTTATCCACAATTATGATAATCGTAGTCATAATCTATCAATTATGGTGGCACAAGTAACTGTGTCATTTATCAATAATTTCATATTCATTTACCAAATAAATTAGTTCTTTCCAGACTTAAAAAAAAACGGTAAAGATGATTGAATAGAAAAAAGTGAAAAAAGTTTAAATTTATAGGAATCTGACATAAAATTCTGAAACCCTAATTGACATGTTGGTGATTTATCTTGGTCTCACCTATCCTAGGGAAGTAGTTGGACAAACAAATTTTTTTCTACTTCTGTTATTCTATCCTTCTCCTTTTTATCTCTCTTTATCATACTCTTTTTCTAAATAAAAACAGTTGACACACTTTATGCTGAAATGGCATCTGCATGGTGTGCACTGGTGGAATAAACTACAAGAGACTGCCAGCCGTTAGCCAACACGGGTTGTGTTGAAGAGACTCTAAAATTTGTTTAGTTATTGGTGCCTTCTTTACTGCAGAAATATGTTTATTTGCAAGGTCATCAGAAATATTCTTAATAGGCTAGGCAGATGCATTACTCAGGGCAAGGATCCTTGGGTTGTTGATATGCCCTTAACTACATATTATACTTGGGTTGGTACAAATGAATCAGTTAAGTTGTTTGGTACATAGGGTTAGGATATTTTGATCATCCTAACTCACCAGCTATGCATTTAATTATTTTGAGACCAAAATGATAAAGAAACTGAAAGTTCAAAAATTCTGTTATTGGACAGTGTTCTCATTGTTTGAGATTTTATGGAATAAATCTTCTGGACTCCAATATGGACTGTATATTTAGGTTGTGTTCTATGAAAATGAATAGAAGTTATGTGATTGCATTCCCATGGTTTCTTGGGTAATGTACCAAGAATTGACATAGCATGAATAGATATGGAGAACTAAGACCACAGTTACAAGCGATGCAGGACAGTCCCAGTAAATATGCCAAAAACAAAACTGAAGTTAAAGACTATTTGGATGCTGAAGTTAAAGACTATGTGAAAAGCAGACTGCACAAAGCTTTATGTGTGGTCATGCAAAGAAGTAATCATATATGCTGCTAAGGGGATTCAGATCAACATCTTGTTGTAGCTTAGTAAGTTAATTAATATTAACTATAGTAGATGAGGCAGTTTTTGGAGTGGCCAACACCTGCCAAAGCCTAATCTTTGATCCTACACACAGTGCACATATAGAACAGATGAAATGACTTTGTTGTTTTTGGTAAAATCCAAAGGACTTTCACAGTGAGAATTTACAACGAAGGACCTAACCATATAAAGTTAGATCCCAATAAAAATCTAAGACTGAAGTGGAAGACAATGCTTCAAAATGCAAACAATCAATTGCTCAAGGTTATGTTTTTTGGTTTCACTTGACCATTAAATTCTCTAATTTGATGAACAAATAACCAAATCAAGATGTTCACGAGAAAAAGATTTGAACCAATCAAATGAAAGGATCACCCACCTCGTTGTTTTGTCACATTGGTGTCAACATTGTCACCTTGCAGCCTCTGCAGAATCTCATTCGCCAGCTTCTGCTTCACATTTTGCGGCAACTTCAATCCCCTCTTCTGTTCTCTGGACAACTCCTTACTCAGTTTCCTCACCTATTCTCAACCCGAAAACAGGCCAATCAAAGACCCGAACCCAAAAAATGAGACAAAGGCGATAAATTGCACCAACGCGCTTACCGCTCTAACGAGCTCCACGGACTCCGCTTCTCTTCGTACCCTAATCGATTCTTCTATCCTCTCAACCTGATCCACTAGGAAATTTCCATAAAGCAGCAGAAGTAACGATTAGCCAATGCAAAGAAGCCCCAAAACAAATCGGCCTCTCGAACTACCAAACGGTTTAAGCGAGAAAGGAGCCATCTTTGTACCGAAAAAAGAATTACCGTTGAACCCATACGAGGGAAAGAGAAAGAACGAGGTGTCGAACGATCGGAGCACGAGGAGCGCGGCGACAAGGTTGACGCAGCAAACCATGACGGTGATCCGTTTAAAAGAGCAGCAGCCAGACTTGCCGCGGCCCCTCCCCCAACCTCGCCATCCCTCCACCTTCGCCTTCACAGCCCTCATGACATCGTATCTTCGCTGACCTCCTCGGCAGGTTCCAGCGTCGGTCGATCAGATCCTATTCCCGCCAATGGAGAGGGATCTGGGAACAATGGGAGTTGCTGAGTAAGGCCGGCGGTGGTGACGAGACCGCAGTGGGCCTTATTGTCGTCGTCGGAGAAGCTCGCGAGCAGTTCGCGCTTTGCTTTTAGACCGGCGAATGGAGGCCCGGCTTTGGACGTGTGACCGACGGGAAATAGAATTCCCACGCAGCGGCGAGCGTGGTGGCCGAAATGTGTGCCGGGAAATATAAATCAGCTGGTTGGAGTCGATCGCGCTCTACCTCCATCCCATCCAATGGAGGTCCGTCCTGGCGGGTCCCACTGTACCGTATTTAGTAACTGGTGATTTGTGTTTCATCTCGTGTGCAGGAAATCCTGGGCCCGGCCTGGCCCGATGATTTCTTGACACCGCTTCAGATAATGAGGGGGGTCGGATGAGCTGCCCGGAGACATGAATATGTCTCCTTTATTTTGGGACAAAAAATTATACAAAATTACTAATTCATCTAAATTTCAGTTTCATATTCATATATATATATATATATTCCTATAAAATATAAAAACATATATGTAGTCCTTACGGTGTATTTATCATGGTATCAGGCTATATCGGCCTTGTTAGAGCCATTGTAGATGGGCCCACCAAAAGTAATGTCTTAGATTTCGTCGCGCACTTGGGCTTGACTAAAAGTCATGTCTCTTGACTTTTGTAGATGGCCCCACCAAGTTCAAGCTTTCACAGCCAATCCATAGACACGGCGTTTCTCCTTGGCCTTGCACTCGGCCTCCCTACCCTGGAGAAGATCCCAAGCATATCCATCCGTCCCCGTCCTCGCTTTCCGTCGCCCTGCTTGAGAAGGTAAGGCCGTAACCAAGAGGGACGGAAAGGAGGAGAAAAGAGTGAAATCTCCGCATCCATTTATGCGGCAATAACTTACAAGAGGAAGAACATAAGCGACTCCCTCCATCGCCATGACCTCCGTCTCGGCTTCCTCTCCGCCACCTCCTCATCTCCTCCGCCGTAGCAGTGCCCGTGCCCGCCCCTCCACCTCGTTCCGGCTTATCCCCTTCCCGCCCCTCCCCGCCCCACTCCCCCTCGCTTGCGTCGCCAGCTCCGAGGGAGGGAAGGTCAAGAGCCATGCCGCCGACAAAGATCCGACCCTACTCAGACGGCCCTTGACCTCCTCCCCCTCGCCGGAAAATAACCGAGACTCCACCTTTGACTCGCCCGCGGAGGCCCGGGGAAGAAACGGGCGGCGAAAGGACGAGGAGTGGGTGGACTGGGAAGATTTGATCTTGCAGGACACCGTGCCCCTGGTCGGATTTGTCAGGATGATCCTCCACTCTGGAAAGTAGGTGAATGGATATTCCGACTTAGATTATTTAGATTGGATTTCAGAAGCTTATCACCTGGTTGAATTGATGTTGACCTTCATTTTACTTCACCAATTCCGTGTTCGCATTAGGATTAGGATTTAGTGAATCAGCAGAATGGATGCATTTCACGCTTCATTCTTCTGCTAAAATGTTTCTCAAACGGATGCAGCATAAAATTAGGCTTTTATGTACTGAGGAATGGAACTAATGAGATGTATATATCCACTGCGATATGCTCTAGTATCTATTCTGACACTGCTCTGTTCTCAACTTTTCAGTTGGTAGACCCAAAAATATTCTAATCTAGGATTGTGGCATTACACCAAATTTGTGTTTTATTTTACTTGTTTATAGTATGACCTAGCAAAGAATGGTTTTAGGATGATTAGGCCCTGTAGTTGAGTCATGGATCAAATCTGTTTTGCAAGATGCATGCTGAAATTTGAGGGAAAAAAGGATCAATTTGTCAACACCTGAAAATTAAGAATGGAGATGTGGATGCTAAATCTAGTGAGGTAGACATCAAAGTGGAAACAGATTATGGCACTATGAAAAAAGATGAATTCATTAGTTTTGATTAAAAACCTACTTATAGGAATTGGTTGTACATTATGAATTTCATAACAAATTTATTTTAGACCTACAGACCAGGAATTGGCTTCAACCCGAGTTCGATAACCTCCATGACGGTTTAGAATTGTGAATAATTTACTTGAAGAAATTAGTACACAATTAACCATGAGATTGTATGTCTAAGCTATAAACATTAATTTTGACCAAAATTGGTGCCTATTATATGGATACTATGCTGATTATGTGGATGTGGTAATTTCAGTTCTACCTAACCCACACAAAGCCTGCAAGTTGTGTATTGAGGTTGCAATTTTGACATGAGCCGGTCATATTATAGGGACAACTTTGAGTTGACATGTTTTATCAAATGGGTCTTTTTTGGATTGTTGAAAAAATTTGGTCAAGCAAATTTATTGAGGAATAGGTTTCAACACAAATTAGTACCTAATTTTGTAGTTAAAATTTATCTTTACTGACCAACTTCAACCGTTTCTGTGCCATTATAATTTCATCAAAGAATTCAAGTCATAGCCATAGATACTTGATCATCTGGCAGGAAAGATTGGATCTAAATTGTGTTCTCTTTTTTATTGTGAAAACAATTTATCTGCAGAAGTTTGACCCTTTATTGCCCTTAAAAATATGGCCTTAATTTTGGAACCCTGGCCTCATAGACATTAAGTGGTGTTATCCCATGCTTAAAAGAGGGAGATTATGACAGAAGCATTTGATATTGCAGTGCTCCCAAAGATGTCATCCCAATTTTTGACACTAGTTAACTGATTAGTCTCCACAAATGATAGATCATTAAGATAATCTGTGCATCCGTTAAATTACCGTATATCTATATCTAGAAGTGACAAAATTAATGAACTTGAACCTACAGAAAGCATTTCTTTCCCTAACAAGCAGAGGAATACTGTATTGTCAGAGATAATAATATGATGAACTACAAAATTGTAGTATTAATTGAACAATTAGTACAAAAAATATTTAATGTCACATGAAATTTTGTGATCTTAAATGTCCATATTATAATATGAACTATTACAGTGCAATCAAGAGACGGTATTACCGTTGCAGACAAAACCTATTTAGTTTGAAGTTCTTGATTGACAACTTTTCTTTGCAGATATGAGAGTGGTGACAGACTAAGTCCAGAACATGAGAAGGCGATTCTAGAAAGGTTGCTTCCATATCATCCAGAGTTTGAAAAGAAGATAGGATGCGGAATTGATTATATCACGGTACGTATCAATGGTTGTCATCTTTCAGTTAAGTCTCTTTCATATATTGTGATATTAATTTTGGTTAGTTCATAATTTGTATAAAGGTTGATGCATTTGCTATATTGTCTTCAGAATTGCTTCTCGTATTAATGATATAAGGACCTATGTTTCATCAAGATATTTGATGCTTTATGCTATCTACTTCAAGGATTTCCTTATCACATATTGCTGCTGAGCTGACAGGACAAACTGGTACTGCTGTTGGTATGCATTGGAACATCCTTGTTCTGACACAGCCATGATAGGAGGGGAGAAAAAGAAAAAGAGAGGAGGGTGGGAAAACCATAGGAAAGAAAGAAAGGAACCATATGTTCATGAACACATACAATATACCCATCTGTTCGCATCTGATGGTATTCCTTCTTGTCATTGGCAGCAGAGCCTTGTTCACCAGTAATGGAAGCGCTCAATAACCAGTTGGGTTTCTGTTCATCTGCCTTCACTTGAGCCAAAGCTTAAATCTAGCATTGGAACAATAGGGCCCAACCAGTGTTACTTTACCAATCTTGATTGGTACATGATGAACCGGAAACTTACATTCTCTTATAAGGTAAACCAGTCTTTAATCCATGACTAGTACATACTAGATGGTATATATAAAATGCAGTAAAACAGGACTCTAATGGCACTTGTACTTTTTGAACTTAAAATAGAACCCTCAACTGCAGATGCATTATTTGTGCAATGCTGTTTATCCCACAATGTTCTAGGAAATTAAGTACTTTCTGTATTTCAGTGATGGGCTATCTTCAGTTTTATCTTGCATGGATCTTAATTATTATTTTTATAATGATCTGCAATAGCACAGAGTGTATCCATTTGATAAATGAAAAACACATTCTCTTGAACCTAGGTTGGTGAGAACCAGTCAGCATTTGTTAAAAATTCCTATGTTATTACAGACATGGTTTGACCGAAGCTGAAACTATTAAGTTCTAATTTTATCTTTATTCAGGCCTTAACAATGCCAATTCAAACTAAGGTTCATAATTTCGTACCGTACCGAAGTATCAAGCTCAGCTCGATACGATATGGTACGAGTATACTGACGTTCTGGAGTACCACTCGGTATGTGTGTGTGTGTATATATATATATAATAATAATAATACCGGAGTATATATATATATATATATATATATCTATATAGTAATAATAATAATAATAAAGTTAAAAAATAAAAGAAGGGACGATGTTGTCGAGGCGATGTTGCCTCGTTTCTTCTCCCCGCGTGTCATGAACTTAGTTGGTTTTGCCTAAATCGTGCGGCACCCTTGCATGTCCGTCCGCAAAGGTCAGCCTCCCTGAAACCTCCTACGATCCCTTAGGACCTGCAAAAGAGAAAACGCGACAAAGAAAGCGCTTCACACGGGATCCACAAGCAACCCTTTCAGCAAACACTTTATAGTCAATGCAAATTCCAACTATGGATCTTACAAGCTCAAAACGGTTGCACAACAAAGGTATAAAATTGGTCCACTACAGATCGAAATCTAGTACAAGTGTCTATCTGATGCGAACTTTATGTACAAGCCTACAATGGCCGCCAAACTCACTTAAATGGGGCTATTAAGCCTTTGGCTAGCCCTTTATATACTTGACAACTCCTGAACAACCCGAAAAGACACGGACATGCATAAGCATTACATTTGACAAGCCTTCTAAAATTTGTCCGTGACAGCGTGGGAAGAAGAAACCTCGCTTCTACCCGCGAAGCCTTAGCGATGCCCTCGAGGTTTCTTCTCCCCATGCCGAGGCTTCTTCTCCCCGCGTGAATTAGGAAAAGTTGTCAACAATGCCAAGGCCTTGTCGCCTCAGACGAAGAGGAGGTGACATCTCATATGCAGCATCTGGTGAGGGAGGGTAGCGATCGATCGGGATCGTCGAAGGAGAGCGGCACCAGATCTCCAGGTTCTCCCTTTTCTTCTCCCTCTTCCTTTTCTCTCAGCTAATACCATCCGGTAGCGGGCAACGACGGTCGAAATCGACTGTCACCGATTGATTTCGGGTGGTAACGGGGTGGAAACAACTCATTCGAAATTAAAAACCTTGGTTCAAACTGTTTTGCCAAAATTTATACTAAAAGCGATGCTATAGAAAAGGGATAAATAAGAAAGAAATCAATAAAATTTAACTGGTGAGAAATTTCAAGTATTTAGTGTTTGTGGAGATTCCTTTATGCATGCTTGAGAGTTACTACTGAAACAATCAATTTGTGATAATTGTTTGAAATGTGTAAAGATAAAAATTTCATGTTATACATCAACATAACTTGTATATTCCTTCTCAAGACTTTTTAGAGAAATTCTTGTGAAAATTCAAAGAACCAAAGAAATGACAAACTTATAGGATAGAGCATGCCATGCATATAATGACTCCGAGTTTAAGCCGAACTTTGGAAATTATCCTTTTTTTTAATTTGACATATAAAATAGTGTGGAGTCTATGCTGGAATTGGGAAATTGTCCAATTTCAGCTCATTCCCTATTAAAAACTTAAATCCTCTCTTTACTGTTTCAAGAGCTGGGTTTGCCCTGAGATGGTTGAAATAGTATATGGAGAAAAGAGTTACTGGAATATAGAATTTGTAATTGGTTTTCCTGTTATGAAGTGACTCTTTTTTTTTGTATTCTATGATACAAGCTGTAGTGTTCCAACTATCTGTGATCATCTACATGGAATTTTTTCCTGCCATTGAGCTTATCTTCATTGTATCTAATTATTGGATAATATGGGAAAGGAAACCTTTGATGATTTGTTTAGAAAAAGAACATGGTATATGAAGATATTTTTAAATCCTATATTTATATCTCTAAAAATTAGCCCAAAAAGTAGCAACCACAAAGAGAATAAATCCACATGCCAGACATATATAATAGAATTAAAAGGCAATTCTCCTCCCTTTTCCCACATAAGAGAGTTAGAAACTGAACTCCACAACTGAACACCTACCATCTTTCATACAAAAATCCTAAGATACAAAACCAAAACCCTAAATCATCCCATAGTAGCCCTAGAAATACCATCAGTGTAGCCACCAACAGCACAACCACCACCACCATTTGAATTTGAAGGATTTAGCAAGAGAAACACTTTATCTTTTGCAAAATTTCACCCAAAGATAGTTATAATTGAGATCCAGACGTTGATATGTAGTTCATGATGCACTGAAAGCTTCAGCATGTGCTAACAATAATATACTTTCTCTCATTGCTACTCTACTTCTTAAATGCCATTATAGTGTGAAATGAGAATATATAAAATTGTTGTAAGTTCAGCCATGTTGTATGGATTGAAAAATTGGATAGTTAAGATGCTACATACTTAGTAAATTTTAGTGTCGCTAAGATGAGGATGATGAGATGGATCTGTGAGGTTCCTGTAAAGTCAAATTAGCACGTTTACATTTATGAACTATTAGGGGAATCGAAGTTGAGCATGAATTGAGGTGAAATTACTTGGATGTCATGGATAATGAGCTTGAAGGTGTGGTAAAGGAAGACATAAGAAAACTTTATCTTAAATGTCTTATATTTATTGTCATGTAAAATTGCCTGTGATATACTAATTGTTACTTTTAAACTGCATCTTGTTACCATGCAGTGACGTTGTGGTGAAACATCAGGATGTAAGTTTCATAACTTGTTAAGATATGTTCATAGAGAATCATTTTTTCACACACGTCAAGTCATGAATCTCAATATATTTTATGAATATATGGAGACCCACAAGTGATGCTTTTACTAAGTGTGTTCAAGTATTACATCTTAATCTTATATAAACTGAAAAATACAGATAGGTTCTACATAGAGTTCATGAGATCAATCTAAATTGTACATCATCAATATAATGTTCGAAAAGCGTAGAATGACTAGCTCTCACATAACGGTCAATAATGCATATGGAGCTTCAAGTGCACCAAAATATCTAAATTTTGGTCCTTTTATTATTTTTAAGATAATATAAGGAATGTCTCAAATCTGGACCGTACTGATCGGTGCAGAAGCGGTTCATCTAGTACCAGTTTGGAAACATATGGCTAGATTTTGGTATAATACCATGCATTTCTATTTTTATTATTTTATTTAATGATATTGAAAGTTTAAGTCAGTATATTGCCCAATACACTGTTATTGTACTGGTCCAGCAGGTCACTGATATCGGTATTGGACCTAGATATAAATCCATGAACTTAATAATCATAATTATCATCCACACATTCTTATCTTGGCACCATAGTGTAGCTTAAAGTTAAAAGACATTTAACAACAAATTTTGATTAGCTGCCTTGCAATTTCAAAGTTGAAAACACTGAAATATTCAACAATGTTTTACAGTTAGCTTTCCTTGTAAGCAAGCACCAAATTCTATGCTGGGAAAATATAGAGAAGAGTTGGTGGCAGGTGGGAGGATTTACATTTTAGATTGTTAAGCTTTTGCAACATAGGAGAAAAATACAAATACATTTTAGATTACATGAGAGTAGATCTAGAATAAGAAACTTGACAAGCTTTAGTGTCCAGTAATTTTAAAAGTGTTCAAATGATTTACAGAACCAATTGAATGGGACACTTATGCTCCTTTAAAATATAAGACATTCAACTGAACTTGATGATCTAAAAATGTTTGGAGATGTCAATGGCTTGTAAACTGCATATACTTGTTTTCTATTTGTGAGGGGGTAGATTAATTTCTGTGTCATTTAGATCTTAAGTACTTTCTTATGTTGGGAGCTGAAAGCAGTTGAGAATCATTTCACTTTATAAACTGACTTTTTATATCTTAAGTAGTAATCACTAATGATACACCTCGATCGTGTTCTGAGATCAGTGTTTGTTGATTAAGCTCCTTATTTCTTTTGACAGATAGGGTTTCATCCAGATTTTGAAAACTCACGCTGTTTGTTCATCGTACGGAAGGATGGGGAGTTGGAAGATTTCTCATATTGGAAGTGCATAAAAGGTTTTATAAGGAAGAATTACCCTCTATATGCTGATACCTTCATTCTGAGGCATTTCCGAAAGCGCAAATATAATGAATAAAGCAATGGAAGCTTTTCTTCTGCATGCCAATCTTGGTATAGCTGATGTATTTCGAAGTTCTTTGCTGTAGTGATTCGTGTATCTAATTGTCTTCACCGGCAAATATTTTATTTTTTTCTTTTATTCTGGCTGAAATATTGCCCATTTAGTAAGTCTATAATTTGTGGCATGATAATCCTTAAACTAGCTTCACAAGTCTGATTAAATGGCATCTGCCAGCAGTGAAATGCTTTTTAGCTTGCACGTGTGTGTGCACGTGCGCTGCATGTGTGTGTGTATTTGCACGTGCGCATGTGCATCCGAGTGCGCGTCGTGTTCGTGTGTTTGCAGGTTTGTGTGTGTGGGTGATAGGGTTGCCATCGGTTGGGATTGTTCCAAAACTCTGCATCTTTGTACGCTATTATGATGATGGCCCCAAAACACGCACGCTCGTGCACGTGCACGCGCGGGTGTCTGTGTGTTTGCTCGCCCGTGCACGCGCGCGTTTGTTCTATATAAGATAGGGATTAGAGAGAAATGGCTAATACGAATGGCTCCAAACTGTCCCTTTTTTCGATTCATGATGACCGCAGAGGGGAAGCTGTAAGAAAACTGAAGGGAAGATTCATGATGACTGCAGAGGGAAAGCTGTAAAAAAACTGAAAGAGCATAATCTACTATGCTAAAAATGTAAAAAAATTAAATATAAAAATAAAAAAATTATATATCTTCGGTCATTGTTATTGAAAATTTTTTACAACGATTTTTCTTACTATTTTGGTTTTTCTCGGTTCAAAATTCTCGGTAGAAAATTCTAAAGATTTGAAAAAGAGATAAAGTTAAGGGATTAAAATATCCTTTTATATAGATATTCTCTCATTAAAAATATTAATTATCACTAAATTAATAATGTTCAAGAATTAATTCAAATTTTTTAACGTTTAGATCATAATTAAAAATTTTAATGATAATAAATAATAATTTAATAACAATGATTATTTCATAATAAATAAAAAATCGAAATATTTAAATAATAATAAATAAAAAATAAATTATGAATTTAATGAGAATGGTTACATTCTTTAAAATCAATAGAAATCAATAGTAATTAAGAATGAACGATTACATTCTCCCACTTGATCTATACGTTTAACTTAATAACTTTGGTCCATACGTTTAACTTAATAATTTGAATTAATCTTATCGAACAATTTTCTTAAGAGACAAATACATGAATCATAGCGATAAGTCCTCTAAGAGCGAGTATTATCATCCATGTATCACGATGTATTTAGTTTCTTAAGAATTAATCTTAATGTGATAATATTACTTAATGAATAAACCTTATGTTTATTTTTGGTCTAGCATAAATATATTTTCTCAAATTAATACGCATATGAATGAGAAAATATTATAATGTATATAAGAGTTTCAATACAATTACAAAGTAGAACCAAGTCCCATTTTCTTTACATGATTCTTGAATTTCAAAGGTGGCATGCCTTTAGTCAAAAGGATCAACAATCATCAATTCAGTACTAATGTGCTTAATGACCACTTTTTTTTCTTTTATATGTTCTCTTATAGCTAAATACTTAATGTCTGTTTACTTCGATTTCTACTTTTATTGTTCTTAGTCATAAAGATAGCAGTTGAATTATTGTATAAAATTCTTAATAGCCTAAAAATAGAATCCATAATTCTAAGCCCGAAATAAAACTCTTAAGTTATACACCATGTGAAGTAGCCTCAAAACAAGAGACAAACTCAGCTTCCATGGTAGAAGTAGCAATCAAGGTCTGCTTGACACTTTTCCAAGAAATAGCTCCACCAGCCATGATAAAAATGTATCTTGATGTTGATTTATGAGAATCAACACAGTCGGCGAAGTTTGAATCTGAGTAGCCAATCACATCCAGATTGTCTGTATGTCTATACATAAGCATGTAATCTTTGGTTCTTTGAAGATACTTCATCACTTTCTTTGCAGCTCTCCAGTGGTCCATATCTGGATTACTCTAATATTGACATAGTATTCCTACAGTAAATGCAATATCAGGTCTAGTACAAACATGGGCATACATAAGGCTTCCTACGACAGAAGCATATGTGATGTTTTTCATTGATTCTCTCTCAAGGTTGTTCTTCAGGCATTAGTTCAAATTGAACATATCACCTTTCACAATGGGAGCAACACTTGGTGAACAATCATTTATCCAAAATCATTTTAAAAGTTTATTGATATAGGTTTCTTTTGATAGACCTAAAATGCCTTGAGATCTATCTCTATGGATCTTAATGCTAATGACAAAATACTACACATATGTCCTTCATATCAAAGTTTTTAGAAAGGAATTGTTTCACCTCGTGTAGTAAGCCCTTATCATTGGTTGCAAGCAAAATATCATCTACGTATAAAACAAGAAAACATATTTTACTACCACTGACCTTTTAGTATATACATTGATCCATAGGATTTTCAACAAATCCGAATGAAGAAATCACTCCATGGAATTTAAAATACCATTGACGGGAGGCTTATTTTAAACCGTATATAGATTTCTTAAACTTACAAACTATTTATTCACCAACACTAGAGGAGAAACCTTCAGGTTATTTCATATAAACCTCCTCCTCTAGATCTCTATTAAAAAATACCATTTTCACATCTATTTGTTACAATTCAAGGTTAAAATGAGCAATCAATGCCAAAATGATACGAAAAGAATCTTTCTTAGATACAAGAGAGAATATCTTCGTATAATCGATTCCCTCTTTTTGAGTAAATCCTTTTGCAATAAGTCTTGCCTTGTGTCTCTCAATGTTACCTAATGAAGTTTTGTTGATCTTAAAGACCCATTTGTAGCCAATAGCCTTTGCTTCATTAGGCAACTCTACAAAATCTTAGACTCCATTGCTCTTGATGGAATTTATCTCTTCATGGCATTGTACCATAAATCGGACTCTTTGTAACTCACGACTTGTGAAAATATTTCAGGATCATTTTCGACTCCAATATTATAGTCAGATTTTTGTAGATATATAATATAATCACTAGGAATTGTTGATCTTTTATTTCTAGTAGATCTTCTTAATGTTGTACCAATGTTTCCTTGAGGAACTTGTGGTTCAACTAATTGTTTAGGAGTTTGTTGTAATTTTTGAACTGGTTGATCTATTAGAATATTATCAACAACTTGTGGAATCTCAATAATTGGTTGTTCAATACCAGTTTATACTTGATGAGTGCTATGAACTATAACAAATCTATCATTTGATGTGGAAAGTTGAGATTCTATATGATCACATGCAGAAATTATGTTCCTGAACTGATCGCTCCCACTGATCATGTCATCCTCAAGAAACTTAATATTTCTTGATTCCACAATCCTAGTTATATGAGATAGATAATAAAACATGTAACTTTTGGACTTTTCAGCATATGTAATAAAATACCCATTGATAGTCCTCAGATCTAGTTTCTTCTCTTGTGGATTATATATCCTGACTTCAGACAGACATCCCCAAATGTGCATATATCTCAAACTCGATTTTTAACTTTTTCATAATTCAAATGGTATCTTTTGGACAGCCTTAGTTAGAACTCGGTTTAATATATACACAACCGTCTTTAGTGCTTCAGTCCACAAGAATTTAGGAAGATTGAAGTTGCTAAGCATACTCCACACCATGTCTAATAATATTCGGTTTCTTCTTTCTACAATACCATTCTGGTCTGGAGAACCAGGCATGGTGTATTGGGCAATAATCCCATGTTCTTGAAAAAACTTAGCAAAAGGACCAAGTGCTTATCCATTCTTAGTATATCTACCATAATATTCTCCACCTCTATCTGATCTCATAATTTTAAATTGCTTACCACATTGGTTCTCATCTTTAGTCTTAAAGACTTTGAAGGCATCCAATGCTTCATTTTTGTTATGAAACAAATAGATATACATATATCATGAGTAATCATCTATAAAGAAGATGAAGAATTTCTGACCATATGCGTCTATGTCTGGACAACATATATCAGTATGAATAATCTCTAATATGTTTGAACTCCTATTAGCACTTTTCTTAGACTTGTTGGTCTGCTTTCCCTTAATACAGTCCACATAAGTCCTAAAATCAGTAAAATCAAGAGTATTAAGTACTCCATCATTAACTAATATCTTAATTTTCTCTATAGACATATGTCCTAATCTTCGGTGTCATAACATAGAGAAGTCCTCATTAATATTATATCTTTTAATGCCAGCGTGAACATCTATTGAACTATAAATATCATTATTTTGTAAAAAAATACGATAAAGACCATCAAACAAAATATCATTCCCAACATAATCAGATTTATATAATAAACTAAATGATGTATCTTGAAAATTAAAAGAATATCTAAATGGTACGAGTCTGGAAATAGAAATCAAGTTTCGTGAGAAACTTGGTATATAAAAGGTTCTTTCTAATTTTAAAACAAAACCACTACTTAAAGTTAAAACACATATTCTAAGTGTCTCCACATGTGAGCTCATCTTATTATCTGATAAGATGTTTTGCTGACTTCCCACTGGCTTCCTTAGATTTTGCATATCCTGCAAAGAGTTTGCAATATAGATTGTTGATCCAAAGTCAATCCACCCGACGTTAATATTAACATTAACCATATTAAATTTATAACACACAAACGAGATTAGTTTACTTTTCTTTTTAAGGCATTATTAGAATTTCAAACATTCCTTCTTCATGTGTCCCTTCTTTTTACAGAAGAAACACTTCGCTTCTTTCTTGATGTCAGCTTGGGGTGATATTTTACCTTTTCCCTATTGATTGGCTTAATTTTTATTAGTTTTATTCTTCATGTGAGTGGTTACCACCAATGCACTCTCATCGAGCTCCTTCACTAGCCTCTCTTCTTCTTGAACACACATAGTTATTAATTTATTGATTGACTATTTATCCTTATGTGTGTTGTATAAAATCTTAAGAGGCCCGTATTGATGTGGAAGGGCATTTAGAATATAATGCACTAGGAAGGATTCTGACATATCAATCTCGCGTTTCTTAAGTTGAGCCGCAATATCCTGCATTTGTATTATATGCTCGCGCACACCTTTTATTTTGGTGAGTTTGAGGGATGAAATTTTCATTATTAAGATTACTTACTAATGCTTTTTCTGAAATGACGAATTGCTCGTCGATAGCTTACAGCAAGTCTCAGACATTCTCATGCTGGTTAATAGAACCATGTATACCATTAGTTATTTTAGTCTTGATAAACATCAGGCTGAGCTGATTGGATCACTCCCATCGCTCATATAGCGCGACCTCAATTGGAGTACTGGTATTAGTGATTGTATGTGATTCGTCCTTCCTAATAGCATAATTAATATTCATCCACCCTAGATGGAAGAGAATTATCTCTTTCCAAATCTTATAATTATCACCCCTAAGTTTGGGAATATCACATTGGATATCAGAGAAATTAACAGTTGAGAAACTATATAAAATAAAAAATACTTATGTCAAAATTTAAGATTTAATAGTCTAAATTGCATGTTTTACCAATATAAAACATGCCAATTAAATCTCATGACATAAAAATTACATGTTGGCTAAATTTTTAATTCAAATAGATTCAAATAGTCTTTATGATAAAACTATCAGATTATGTACCAATTCATAAACCTATTGATAAATTATGAAAATAATCTGATAATTTATCTTAATTAATTATATAAATATAATAAAAGATCCTATGGGATAATAATTATTATATTAAATATAATCAATCATAAATATAATATCTAATTCCTTATGTTATCTTTATTTTAATTTTATATATAATTTTAATCAATTAAGGATGCTATGGTTGCTCCCTAATTAATTAAGATTATATAGATCACTAGACATTTTGAATAAAATTGACTCATAAGTATAAATTAATATGATCAAATATTCATATAAAATACGAGTAATTTAGCAATAATAGATGTTTTATTTTATCAAAAATATTAAAAATCTTATATCCTCATGATTTTCAACATTAAATGCATCAAAAGTTTCAAAAGAGAAATCGAAATTAAACCATATTTATGGTATAAGATAAAAAAAAAATGGTAGAGATTAATCAAAGCTCTGATACCAAATGTAAAAAAACTAAAGAACAAAATATATTTCTAAATCACTATAATAAAAACATAAAAAAACTAAATACAGAAACAAATAAATTACATACCTCCAACTTGGAGAAATTTCTATAATGATTTCTCTTAGTATTTTGGCTCTTCTTGGTTCAGAACTCTCACTTTAGATTGTGTAGAAAATCCTGAAGACTTGAAAGAGAGATATAGTCAAGGGATCAAAACGTTCATTTATATAGATGTTCTCAATATTTATTATCATTAAATTCATAACGTTCAAAAATTAATTCAAGTTTTGTAACATTTAAACCATAATTACGAATATTAATGATAACAAATAAAATTTTAATAATAATAATTAATTCATAATAAATAAAAAATTAAAATATTTAAATTATAATAAATAAAGAAATAAATTATGAATTCAATGAGAACCGTTACGTTCTCTAAAATAAATAAAAATCAATAGTAATTAAGAAGAAACGGTTACAGAAGTTCGACGACACATTAAACATACAGTAGAGCATTAGAGTAGCAGAATCGAGTTGAATGGTTGGGAGGAGGTAACCAACTGTTGACTGAATCAGTCGTACGAGTCTGTCCGTCATGAAATGCATCTAAGACATACAAGAAAAGAAAAATACCAAGCAAATTAAATTATTCAACCCCAAAATTCCAGCAAGCGTCATTTGGCAGCATAATTTGTTTGCAATATCCGAGTCACTGCAATTAAAAGAATGGAATATCACCATAAATATATCACTCATTTGCCAAAACTAAGGAACTTGATGTGATCTAATGGAGAAGCATTAACAAGAAATTGGTAATGCTATAAGAATTTTCTTCCATGTGAATGATCTATTATTTTCATAGGTTGAAGTCAGGTTTGCAATATCACTCTCTACAATTTGATATGAATAATAATTTATCTATTATTTTTTTTATTTTTTAAAACTTAGTATACATGGTATATTGGTACAGTCTGATACTGTGCCTGTTTGAGTCCTAACCATTATACTGAATTTGCAAACCTAGTTTTGATGAACCAAAATCTGCTTCATCATATTATGAAGCAACATATAGGTACAATGTCTTAAGATTGCATAACACCTCAAGTTGCTGTGAGAAAAAGAAAGATTAAACCAATTGCAGAAATCTCAAGTTCAATTGAGCTCATGGATGCCATTTTTACCATTTAGGCACCATAATTTCATATTGTTGGAATTAACAAACCAATTATGTCAATATTCTGCAAAAAAAAAAAAAGTCTCTGAACCAAAATAGAGAACATCCTTTGAAGTCTTTTCAATTTCTTAAAAGGAATTGCACAACAGAGTACATCATCAAAGAAAACCTAGATGAGTTTCTTCTTCCGAAAGTAACTCTTGAGGTGCCACGACTGCAAGATGGAGACTATAATGCAAACACCAAGGGACAAAATACTAAACAATGCAACCCTAGCATTGGTCCTCTCGCTCACTTCCCTCATCAGTGCTTCCCTGAAAGCAGAAGAACATAATTGAAAATGAACCTGTGGTCAGATTGAAGGTTATCACATGGCTGCATGGTGTATTTTAACAACAAACCACCTTTTGAGCTACCTGGACTTGAGATAAAGCAGGTTCACATGAATTGCTTGCACTTCTGCTTCTAGTTTTGTCAGCTCCAGCTCTACGCCCTAAAGTTAGAGAACTCATATCGTAATTGTCACAAGAGGAATGGATCTCAAATTGGAATTGGACATCCAATGCTAGGAAGGATGAGACTGTTTTTAAGTTGTCAATGCTCACCTCAATCTTATCCTTTTTGGCAACCGAATCCCAGTCCTTCGCTGCAATTCCTATCTTCCAGTCAAGGCTAACACTTAAGCCTATATCACTGTTGCCGCTATCTATCCAGAAACATGCCACGTAGCTGCCAGCCTCAGTAGTTGTGAACGCAAACTGACCTGCTGAAACATGCTCCTGGTTGTGAAGTGTGTTCCCATATGGAGATGTAACCTGCAAAAGAGCAGTTCAACCTAAGAAACACAAGGAACAAATACATAACATACAATCAATATAGCAATAATTGATCCTAGAAATTCCATTTATGCCTCCCTTAATCTCAAACATCCGGTTTATGTAATTTAGGTACATCAATGGGGGTTGATGAGTTCAGACCTGCAAAAGAGGTGGGATCTAGTGTTGTTATTGGTCCCAGTAAAAAGAATATTAAGACATCATTTTTCATGAGTTTGAATACCACTTAACTTCTTATGACCAAAGATAGGAGCCTACTATTTTATTCATTTTCTTTCATGTCACCTTCTTTACTATATCACAATATAAGTGGGAGTCACAGCTAAACTCAGGCCCAAATCATGTCACCTTCTTCTGGTCAAATCAAGCTTTAACCACATTAAACTCTGAGGTGCGGGTGTCTCACTGATCGCAGATAAGATGAAGATACATTTGATACTTGATAAGCCATTGGAATGCTCAGAAAATGAGAAAATTAACTGATAGCCTGAGGTCACACAACACGATTCCAGCAGGCTAAAATTTTCAGTTTGTTGTAGATTCTTTCATGGGATCGTATGGGGTTCATCAGGTTTCCTAGACTCATAAGTAAAGCAGGGGAAGATAGAAAGTCACTAAAGGAGATATTAGGGTCATTAGTTGACGATCAAATGAAGAAAGGAACATTATCATGATCCTTTTATGGCTCGATGTCATCTCTGGATACATTCTTTGGTGGCACAAGATGATCAATGCTCTTGCTTGTTGAATTCCTCAGAGATTGTGGCATGGCGGTAGGATTGTGGTGATTTTGATCTTGCTTCCCCATCACTGAATGATTCTTTCTACACAGATATTGATGCTTTTCATGTATATTCAAGTTTAGGCCTGCTCATTGATAATTAAGCGCCAAACAGGGACATCTCTGCCATCCGTATGAACTGAGGAATCCACTGGCAGACAAGGGTTGAACGCTTTTCTTGCTCTTTTGATCTAAGTCAAAGCATCATTCAGCACTTTCACCATCTGCAAGTGCTCTGAAAGGTTTGCTCCTACAAAAATCTTCCTCCTTATACCCAAGCATCAATACATAGCATAAGAACAACATTTCCTTCTATTGGAAACTTACCAAACTTTACCCCCCTCAATCATAAGCACATATACAATTCCACCCATCCATTCCATAATTACCAATGGCTTGCAGCTTTAACAGATCAACAAAATAATAAAAGACAGCATAAAATCTTGACGCGAACATGAGATCGAAGGATTAAGCTTCATCGATCGATCATGTCTCCGATCAAGAACCAGAAGTCAGAGATTAAGAAAAGATCTAAAATTTAAGGGTCGAGGGGCGAGCGTAGGCGCACCTTTGCGGCGATGGTTTGGCGGGCGATGTCGTCGCCGTCGGAGGCGACGGCGTAGTTAGCGAGCACCACCACGTTGGGTTGTATCTCCTCTGACACGCACTTGGCGCCCGAGGCGGGCAGGTTCAGCCACACAGCGGCCGCCCCCGGCGCCAACAGCAGAGGCCACAGGAGAAGCGGCACCACGGCGAGCCGCAGGATCGCCACCCCGCCCCGCCTCATCTCGACGTTTCCCCCCTACGGGACCTCTCTAAGTCCTCCCAAGTCGTCTCCTTTTTCTTTCTCCTGCCTTCGAAACCGAAAAATGGGGAACAAACGGATTGTTGATTATAAATAGGACTCTCTCTCTCTCTCTCTCTCTCTCTCTCTCTCTCTCTCTCTCTCTATATATATATATATATATATATATATATATATATATATATATATATATATATATATGCTGATTGTATGATGCATGCACATGATGATTAATTATATGACAATTCCATTTATATTCCTAATAAGATGGTAATTTCGATTAGTTGACTATTATGAAATTGATTTTTCACGACCAACATTAATATTCTTTTACAAAATAATGCACATGCATATACTCCCTATATAATTTTTTTTTGAGATTTCTAACAAGTAAAAACAACATGCTGGTGTGAATTATGACCATCAATTCAACACAACCGAATTAATTCATTTCATTTTTTTCAAATCTTATCATGTTTTGGATTAAAAAAAAAATCGATTGAAGTGAAGTGTGATCGGAAAATTTGATTTTCAAAAACCTAACAAGGGATGAAGCTTGTCCAATAATGATCTTCACCTATAGAATCTTGATCCAAACTCAAAGTCTTCTAGATAGACATTCGATTGTTCAATCTTTGATGGTATGATTCTTTCAAAATTCTTTTTAGGGATATGCTTAAAAATATCACTCCAATACTTAAGTTAATAAATTGAACAAAAAATAATTGAGACATTTGAATAAGTTTCGAGAGTTTATAATTATAATGTACTCAAAAAAAGTCATTTTCATGACGTTCATTCTACAACCATCTTGAATTAAAGAAGTTAAATATTGTATGAAAAAATATTCTCGTTAGAAATTGTGGTGATATAACACACATAATTGGCACATCATTATTTTTGAACTGGTTGGGTTACACAAGTTGACTCATAAACAACAATATATAATCGCATCTTAGGCTCTTGAAGATTGTTGCATGCATTAAAAATGATCAGAGAGTACTCAGGATGCGTTCGTATAGGATTGATTTATCAAACATATGGGATGCCTAATTTGGTTAAGATGCAAGAAGACATTTACTCTGGTTAAGATATATTGAGCATTTTAAACACTTATGCAATGGACACATCTATCGTATCATTTCTTGCTTAGTTAAGAAATATCACATGCTTTAATTCTTATGTCCTAAGCAGATACATGGTATGCAGTGATATCTTTTCAATTAGGATGCATCAAACATATAGTAAATATTTAGATGCATAGATCTTACTTATTATTTATGTATTTGATGGACATCTCATGTAAGGAGATGTTTTGTCCGATTAGGATATATTAGACATTTTGATATTTATGTTCTGGATGGATGGATCATCCATAGGAGTTATCTTGTACAATTAGAACATATAAAGATATTTTAATATTTATATCTTATCTGATTATATTATCCGATTAAGGAGTATTAGGTATTTTATATTTATGTTGTAAGTAACTCGTAAAGGAGGATATTTTGTGGTGAGGATGCATTGGACATCTTAATGTTTCATTCTAATTGACTTATTTACTTAGGTTTGATCTCAAATATATTAGAATTATATATATATATATATATATATATATATATATATATATATATATATATATATATATATATATATATATATATATATATCATACGCTTTGCTACAAAGTTTTAATTCTTGTGATTTATGATCACCCATCAAAATATTTATCGACGAGGCTAATTACGGCACTTCTAATCCCTATCCAAGAATCGAACCATTTGCTAAAGAAAGTTGAGAGACTTCATGTCACAAATCCGAGACAGCAAGAAAAAAGAAGTGCACTACGTACAAATAATAATATCTTAACCTAAAATATTAACTTCGTCAAGCTTGATACTCATATAAGATCTCAAGAATTTGGTGGAGCCCCCACCTCACTAACTTTGTAGATTGAGTCCATCTCTATCTAATGCTGAATGAATCAACCATAAGGTATTCTTTGGCATCACGTAACTCTCGCGTAATATGTATGACCCCATCTTCTCCAAACAAGTCAATGGATTGGCCATTCCGTGACATGAGACATGGCAAAAGATGACCAAACATATACACGTAGCAAAGATATAGGGATCTTATCTATTCAAGTGAATTTTATAGATAACCTATCATATTTTAATGACATTGTGAATAATCAATGACAGACAATGCAAACAAACACATTATTTCCTGTAAACAAAGATAGGATTTTGTTCAAAGATACAATGTAAAGAAACTTTTCACAGCAGACACAATCACTGGTTTTATGTTGCAGAGGCAGAAGAAGATAACATGGAAATGGGACGATGATATGCAAGCTTGGAAGTTAGACCAGTAATTATCTTTGCAAGACTAATCAACCTTCCTATAAGCTTTACAATCCTCTGACCGAAGCATCCAAGTCAATTACGTTAGCGAGAAGAGTTTAGGTGGCGCAGCACCACTTCAATGTTAAGCTGCACCTGACGAGGTACAGATCAAAATTGTCACGAATCGTATTGTTTAACGTATTTAAGCTCATACGTGCTAATCGTTTGGTCCTTCGTTGATATCATCATTATCTTAGGTCAATTGTGACTCGACACATAAACCCTAATTAGTTATCCTCACTATATCTATATAAGTCCGATGGCATAATATTTCTTCGATAATTTCTTATTTTCAGAATTTTTTCCTCATTTCACCTATCTTAGTGATTCAAATGTCACAATAATCATACCGGACTTATTATCATTTTGTAAGTAATCTATCTTGAGGGAATTGATCTTTCATTGATATCATCATTATCTTCGGTCAATTATAACTCGACACGTAAAGCCAAATTAGTTATCTTTACTATGTCTATATGAGCCCAAGGGCACAATATTTCTTTGATAATTTCTTATTTCAAGAATTTTTGTCCTCATGATTCTATAAATACTTCAGGTATAATGAAATTTAAAATCTTTTTCACATATTTCAGTGATTCAAATGTCACAATAATCACACCAAGTATATTCTCATTTGTAGGTAACCAATCTTATGAGACTTGTTTATAGAGGTGTCAAACCTACTTATAATACGGTTCGATGATACATTCAAACACTATCAATCACCGTATATGTTCTCTCACTTTCAATAAGAAATTATTTAAGACAACATGAATACTTGACGATACGATAAGACAAAAAGGAGAGCCTAAGTACGTAGGCTAAAAAAGTTATAATGGATAGCAGTATCTCAATGCAAGCATATTACTTTGTCAACTGCACACACTTTAATGCCTAGCATAGCGTGTAATTTCCTCATGTTCATTTGATGTCATATTAAACTAAGTTTAGTACATAGTGACCAAGCTGAGTCAGAATTGCACCATGCACGATTGAGTTAATATTTCAAATAAAGCATGCCATTGCAACACCTGTTTGTGGTGCCAAATTGATTTTGTGCCTTTCTTCGAATAGATGCATGCTTATCATTTTCAAAAGCACTTCCATTGAAACCATCCAACCTCCATATCAGAGTTGATCTTATGGGATTAAAAGTGAGCAGCCTTATCGTAACCCGTCCCCATTAGGAGGATCTTGTAAACAATGGTTTATCCATGTGCATAATCCTCGTTGTAAATTGATGCAGTATAGATTTGTAACTTGATCCGAATCTAGTTGATATGATTAATCCAATATATATATAGAAGAATCGGAGTTGTAGTAGGAGGATTAGGTTAGTGATATGGTCAATTTTGGTCATCACCTCTTATGTGAGGAAGATGATACAATACAACTCGTTTTATGATTGTGTTTGGAAGACGAAAAAAAGTTTATACGATGTAAGTCGGTTTTTTTTTTTTTTTTTTTGTGGAAGCAAAAGAGAACCATAAGAAATTCTAACGTTTCAATCAGCTTAGAATAAAAATATTTAGTGATTTAATGTTAAAATATTTTCTTGACGTATCATCAACATGTTCCATAAAGACTTTATGTATCGAGTCTACCAAAAATAATTATCATATATTATCTGATCCATTGCACGTTCTACCTACATTTTAAACTCTTAGGAAATCGGTAAATTTGATAATGTTGTGAAAACAATGACAAATTTTATACTATATACGGTCGTAAAATGTGAGGGAACGCAGAGGAGGAGCTCAGTGGGAAAGGACGTGGCCTCACATGTTGGAACGTCCAACGCTTTCACCTCTTCTTCCTCGACCCTCCTATAAAGCTATAAAGCTTTGCCCTCAATGGTCAAGCCTTCTTAACATTTCCAACTCTTGAGAGCTCTCCTCCTCCTTTGTCGAGAGCTAGCAAACCACAAGAAGGGATGCAAGAGAAGGAGGAGAAGAGGAGGAGGAAGGTGAAGAAGGGATGGCTGACTGTGACAGTGGGGACGGAAGTCGAAGCAGGAGGATTCCGGCGGTTTGTCATCCCCGTCTCTTACCTCTACCATCCCCTCTTCACCGGGCTTCTCGACTCGGCTCGCGACACGTATGGCTTCCGCTCCTCGGGACCCCTCACGCTGCCGTGCTCCGTCGACGACTTCCTCCATCTCCGGTGGCTCATCGAGAGAGAGCGGCAGCCCTCCGTTTCAGCTCTTACCGGCAGAATGAGAGACAGGCTGATTGGCTGTCTCTCACTCTCATAGTCTTTGTTTGTAACCACGCATTGCAAACATAGTTAAAATTCTTTTGTTGATTTTGTATTATGAGTAAGATTTTTTTTTTCACAGTTAATGAATCCATAATATTATATTGGTGTTTGGTTGTTCCAATTTTGATCTGTATAATAATTCTCTGAAATAAATATTTGTTATTATTTAGTGATGACATTATAAGTTAAACACATTTATTTAAATCCTAATTTTTCCTCATGCATAATACAAAACAACATTGCATTTTTGCTAAAACAAAAGTAGTAGATAACATATAGTGGCAACAATAAGTTTGTAATGTCTTAATTATTTAAGGTTTTTTTTTTGCATATTTTCTACCTCTCATTGTACCACCAATAATAATTATTCTTCCTTTTATATCGCATTAAATGATTCCTCCTTATTTTATTATGTATGTCATTTACACCTAATTATTCACAAAAAAAGTAAGGTAGTTTAGCTGGTAAAGATTTTATCAAAATCACTATATTTTATTATGGAATTAAGATCCGTCTTCACCGCCTACAATTTATATTAAAAAAATCCATGAACGAAATAAATAACAAATAATACATTTCATTGGTTTATGAAAAACAAATTGTTTCTTTCATGGATATAATTTGTCACCATCCGAAAGCATAGCCCAAGCAATCACATCCGATAAATGTAGAATGTCAACTTGAAGTATGAGATGGATATGAAACGGTGGCAATCTTTGCTTGCAAAAAGCATGGGGGCGGCAGCACCTTTTTCCCACATCTCACTTACCATTGCCACGAAAGGCACATTTAACTGAGACAGAGATGCTTAAGCAGTGTAAAGTACAACTTTCGTTTTGATCTGTGGGAATATCTAAAGCGAACTGATCCAAATCAGAGCATAAGTTTGAGAGCTATCAAACAGAATAAAATCAAGAGAAGTGTGATATGCAGGAAATGTGAAATGAAGTGACAATTTATATTGAGATTTGAACTCAGTGCAAAAGAGAAAATTATATTGTCTAAGAATATTTTGGTTAATGCCTTGTGACAATTGGAGGAAGCTGCGTGTTTGCTATGCAAATGAAGACGCATCAAATATTTTACGAAAAATCAAAATAGAAAATGGAAGTGGCAAATTATCACTATTTAAAGCTCGATGTCCTTAGAAATATGTTATGCTTTCATTAACAATACCATAAGTTCTAATATTTTTGGGTGGAATAAACTCATAGGTTGAACATTAAATTATGTACATATCCTTGTAAATTGGTTTTTTTGTATTTACTCCTCTAAAATTGTTTTTTTGTTATTTTCAACTAAGAGAGGATAGATATGTAAAGTGGTACAAATAAATCGGGCTAAGTATGATTAAGCCTAGGTCGAACCAATTCAAGGATTAGTTAAAATAAAATCGGGTTCATTGAGTCGGACCAAAATCATAACTCGATCAGAGAAGTGGTTCGGTTCAAATCCAAATAAACCGAGTCAGTTTAGTTCTATCGGGCTCAATGTGGGCTGAAATCAAATGTCATAGTGTTTGTTAAATAAGACTATCGAGGTGTTAAGTGATAGGTAAATCTTTGTATGCTTTCTTTTTATTATTATTATTATTATTATTATTATTATTATTATTATTATTATTATTATTATTATTATTATTATTATTATTATTATTATTATTATTATTATTATTATTATTATTATTATTATTATTATTATTATTATTATTATTATTATTATTATTATTATTATTATTATTATTATTATTATTATTATTATTATTATTATTATTATTATTATTATTATTATTATTATTATTATTATTATTATTATTATTATTATTATTATTATTATTATTTACTACTACATAAAAATGATGGTATGTCAAGTTTTTTTCTAGCAAAATCAACTTGTTAGATTAATTAGAACACTTATTAGTCAGGCTTGGAATAGCTATAGTAAAAAATAGTAAGCATCCAAATTGGTTTTGGAATGTGTTTGAGTACTTATATAATTAATTAGTTTCAAGAATAATTATGATGAAACTCACGAACATCCTGCTGGAGTCTATATTGATTATATTTTTAATTGATATGCATAGGAAAATAAATAGTCAAATCGGTTTTGAGATAAGATTGAGTACTCATATTTATTTCATTATTCATTTGAGTTAAATTAGTTATAATTAATATATATTAGGTTGATATCAATTCAACTGAAAAGGTTTAGTTTTAAGATTCTGCGCCACACTTTACATATGTAATCTAACAAATTTTTATTGAGGCTATCCTCTCTTGCCTAAATCTTTTCAACACTTTTAAGTATATCAAACTCCGTTAAAGTTCATATCTTTTTCGATGCTACGGAATGATTTACTTATCCACATCTATCTGTGACTCATTTTTTTTTTAAGTTTGATTTATGCAAATCAAATTTTATCTATCTAGCTCTGATACCATCTTAGAAATCCATTAACAATAAATCTAAATCAATTTGGCAAAAATTACCATAGATCAAATCAAGCATCAATTTAATCGAAAAGCTTAATATTGTAGACTTTGGGCCAAACATAATATATTATATGTAACCTGATTCTTTTAATATGGTAGTATCATCTTTGCTTTTTTATTTATCTCACATAAATATTTATTTATGTATATATATATATATATATATATATATATATATATATTGTATGAAAGTGTTTTAAGAGTAAGTGATGATGAGATTCGAGCCCAGGATATATATAATCCAACTTGTTACTAACTAAATTAATTGATATCTTCAAAAATATATTAAATAAAATGAAGCTGAATCATTATACTGCTCAAATGATCTTAATCCAACCAGAAGTAATAAGGTAGATTCGGGCCTGTAACGAGATCTGAAATATAATTTGCTTCCTTTGCATTCGCTAGGCAAGTGTGCCTTAAAGAAGAAACCATTAAACAAAAGACAACAAGACTTCACTCGGAATGCGAAGGTTTCGTGTTGTAGCCTATTAACAGGCAACCGTTGGACAATCCAATCTCTTTCTCAGAAATATAATATAAAGTACACTGTTGGCTTGTTTTATAATGTTATGACTTCAAGAAGAAACTCCATATAGTATAATTTTATGGCTCCAAGGAGGACCTCCCAACAATACTTTCTATACTCTACATGTTGTAGGTCGCCCTGGTGATTCATATAGTACTCTTCTGGTTGAGTTTAATGGTGGTGAGAGGCAATGGGAAGAGAATGGAGGTGGTCTTCTTGGTGACAATCTCCAGGCTGATCTCAGAAGCTATCTGTCTTGGGATTACACCACAGTATCGCCGAGGAGATACCAAATTATTCTACTAAAAATCTCATTTCAGTGCCTCGTAGAGACAGCTGAGCTGCTGTTCTTGAATCTTGCAAGAGTTGACCACAGTTGGAGTTGGTGAACCTCTGGTCTGTAACGTATTTTATCCACTAAAAATAATATCATTGAAGTTATTTATAATGCATGGTTTTAGATAATCTATATTTCTCTTTTTCTTATTGTTATGAGAGAAATTAAAGATATCAAGATGTAGTTAGTAAACCTACTTTATTTTAGGGCTCTTGTAATTTGCAAGTTCTATAAAAGAGTGGAGCAATATAATTTATATTACTGATATATATTTTATTTGTATTTACGATATAATATTTTGATGGTCACACCAAAATGTTATAAATTATACAAGGCCCAAGAATAAACTTCATCAATTCAGTTCAAACCAAAATTGAATTGGACACTGAGTCAATCTGATAGTTCATTGTTTCCAAATCGAATCTAGGCGATTTAGTTTGAATTTTAGTTTTTAAATCTGGATCTAATCGTTCTTGAATCAAAACTGATAATTCACTATTTAAGAAAAATTATGATATTTTAAATTATAATTTTTTATTTTAAATTATTTTTAATTAAAAATAAATTGACCATTCAAACACATCTATATATATATATGTGTATATATATATATATATATATATATATATATATATATATATATATATATATATATATATATATATAAAGGGTGATAGGTAAAGAAAGGGTCGTGATTTGAAGAGTTATCTGCGTTTTGTCCATTATAAGACACGGGTCTAAATTTATGTCGCCAAGTGAGGGGATAATTAATGCCTGGTTTTATAATCAATATAAAGAGTCGTAATTGTTTCAGATCTGCATTATGCTTTGCCATGCACCAAATCGAAGTGGCACAGAGTGCATGTCATGAGATCATGGTGAGAGACTCTCATGGTGGGCTACTGCAGCCTTGGTTTGTCTTCGCTTGAGGTGATGACAAGGGCTTCAGCTCTCAAAATTCCTTGGCGTTGACCGTAGCTCTCACCATGGCCGGAGAGCCTTAAAAGATATTTCCACTTGACTCAGGCTGTGCATCGATCCTTGTCAGTTGGATCCATCATTGTTTAGCTGCATAGAAAGTTAGGCAGCGTGTGAGAGAGACTTTCTCTCTTCCTTCTTCTAACCCTGCGAGACGCTGTGAACATTGACTTGGTTGCCTCGGTAGCATCAGTTAGAGAAAGAGAGGGTGCCGTGCGGCATCAACTACAAGAAGATAATGTCCTCGAAGAGGCAGAGGATAAGGCACATAGATCTCTCCTTGGAGACTGCAGATGATGAGGTTAGAGCTCTAGAAGAAGCTGAAGATGGTGGTGATCAAGAAGAAGAGGAGGAAGAAAAAGAAGGATGTGAAGTAGTCATTTCCAATGAAGACGAGGAAGCAAATAAACATCAAGAGGAGAACCAAACGGAGGAAAAGGAACAAAGTTACGAGAAGCCCACGGCGAAAGATGTGATCAAAGATGAGGTTATAACTCCTACTTTTTGTTTGTGTTCATCCTTTTTGTTGTGAATGTAAGGATTTGACTTGCGAAGATGTTACAGTTGTGCGTGTTGCAAGCCGAGATGGAACGCATGAAAGAAGAGAACAGGATGCTTCAAGAGGTCATCGATCGCACCATGAATGATTATTATGATCTACAGATGAAATTTGCAGACATCCAGCAAGAGGACCAACCAAAAGTAATCTTTCTGTCACCAAAGTCGTCTTCCGTTCATCAAAAAATGGATGAGTCAACTCTTTCTGTGATCTGATACACTCAGGAGCATCAGGTTTTTCTTTCGCTTGGAAGACAGAGCTCTGATGAGATCAAGCAGGCTAAGGTAGCTGATCGAGGCAGTGGCTTGGCAGATGACGAGGAGCTGGGCCTGTCTTTGAGTCTGCAAACCCATGTCGATCCACATCAAAGAGACGACGCAAGAGAGGAGAAAGGGAAGGGTTTGCAAAGCTGGGCAGCCGGCGAATTGACCACCATCACAAGTCAAAGCATCAATCCAGCCACCAGAAAAACTAGGGTTTCAGTCAGAGCAAGATGCCAAGGGCCTACCGTAAGTCCCATTTGACAGCCAAGGCTTTTGCATGACATGCACACATCTATGTTCATGCACCTGTGCTAATTCATGCAGATGAATGATGGATGCCAATGGAGGAAGTATGGGCAGAAGGTGGCGAAGGGGAACCCATGCCCCAGAGCTTACTATCGATGCACCGTCGCGCCGGGATGCCCGGTGAGGAAGCAGGTAGCAGAACTAAATCCAGTCTTAATGCTGATTACCTCAGAGAAGATGATGAGGATTTCCACAACCTCACAGTGGTAGCTCACTTTGCTTTGTATCGAGCAGGTGCAGCGATGCCTGGAGGACATGTCGATACTTGTGACGACCTACGAAGGGACACACAACCATCCCCTTCCGGTCGGCGCGACTGCCATGGCTTCCACAGCAGCTAGTTCCTTATCTTCCTCGCCATTATCGTACCTGAGCCCTCACCTGGCAAACCCTTCTCTGCCGCTATCAACCATGAGCAGCTTCACAAGCTCTGCCGGCTACTCGGGCATCTTTGGTGGGAGGCAATAACTTGATATCTTAGGACCCCATCATCAAGCAACCAGCACTGCTGGTGGTGGAGGTTCTTGGATATCCACTGGTCATGGAGTCTGGAATGGTGAGGATGAGAAATCATTGGGAGAACAAGTTGGTGTCATTGCTTCGACCCAGAGATGACCTTTGGAGTTGCAGAAGCCATTAGCAAATTCATCAACAAGGAGTTGGCATTGTTATGGTCAGTGATTCTAGCTTAATCTGATGAGCAAGAGGCATAAATGATTGCCTTGTCAATAGGTTCTGCATTGTTTGTTCACTGCTGATGAAACTTTTCTCCCTTTAGATTTGCTTTGTTTTGTCGTGATTTGCTTGTGATAACAAAACAATGAAACACACTTGTAAGACCTCATTGTGAAAGGACAGTTCGAGTCACATCAATGAATCACTAAAAGCTTTTATTGAGAACAACCATTAATTTTTACCTCAAATAAAAAAAAACAAAGAACAATGAATAAGAAAAAATAAATAAATATTAGAACTAAACTTGTTAATTCTTTTAATATATGATAAATAAGTTTGTTATATGAAGAGGTAAAACATATTAAAATTTCTATAAAAGAATAGATCAAATTGATTATTGACTCTTGAAAGAAGAAAAGAGTCTCTTGAAGAAAAAAAAATAAATATAATATATATAAGGATTATATAAACCTAAGGTATAGAGTTTTGAAGTTGTAGTGAGTTTTCTTCTTTACTGAAATAAAGAATATTTTACTTTGTCCTTATTTTCCTTATGTAATAGGTTTCCAACAAGGTGAGTGGATAATGTTACACTAGGAAAAAAAAATGAAGCTTATAGAAATTAAGATTCAATCATTTAAGAATTTTTAAAAGAATTACATTTGTCAAGATATCAGAAAAAAAAAAAGATAGCAAAGCATAAGAATAAGAGTCAGAAATGCATCATGTTATGTTATGCTGAGAAGTGATTACAAACTCTATGATTCTAACACAAATAAAATTATAATATCAAGAGATATTTAGTTTGATGAATAATAGATTTGGAACTGAAAAGGTGATGAATAGTATAGTAAAATTATAGTTTCAAAAGAGGATAATATAATATAAGCAAGTACAAAAAGGTTTTTACTTAAATTATCACCTATATCAACTGGGTCATATGATTCAAGAAGTCGAATTATAAGAAGGATAAGAACGATTCAGGAGTTATATTATATGACTCAAAATATTAATACTAATAATGATGAGTCTACTTTATTTTATCTTTTTGCAGAATATCATCCATTAACCTTTGAATAAGCTTGTAGGAAAAAAAAATGATGACAAGCTATAAAGAAGGAAAATCATGCTATTAACAAAAATAATATATAAGAGCTCACTATACTTTGAGAAGACTATCAAGTGATCTATGTTAAGTGGATCTTCAAAATATAAAAAAATTTACAAGAGGAGATGGAGAAATTCAAGGCACGCTTGGTTATAAAAGGATATAAATAGTATAAGATCGATTATAAAGAAGCATTTATCCTATTAGCTCGACTAAAGATAGTAAGATTACTTATTTCTTTAGCAGCTTAAATAAAATTTAAAATTTTATAAATGATTGTGAAATTAATATTTCTTAATAAATTATTTGAAGAAGAGATATATGTTCAACAACTTCTTGGTTTTATTGTTCATGAATAAAAAGATAAGATATACAAATAAAAAAAATACTTTTTATGGGCTTAAAAAAGTCTCATGATCATGAAATTCTTAGATAGATGTTTATTTTATTCAAAATAATTTTTTTGAATGTCTATATGAACATGTTCTCTATATGAAATTAACTCGATGGAGATATCATATTTGTATACATGTATGTAGATTTGACTTTTACAAGTAATAGTCTCCCATAATTAAAGATTTTAAACACTCTATAAAGAAAGAATTTAAGAAAATCGACTTGGGCCTAATGAATTATTTTCTTGGTATCGAAGTTATATAAAATAATGAAAGAATTTTCATCTCACAAGAAAATTATACAAAGAAGAAATCAAATAAATTCTTTATAGAAGATTGTCACCCTACTGATATATCTATAGAATATGATATCAAGTTGACCAAGGAAGGTGAGGTAAATCAATTAATCAAACTTATTATAAATACCTAATTGGATGTTCAAGATATTTAATATTCACTCAAACTAATATATTATTTGGAGTTCGTTTAATAAGTAGATATATAAAAGCTCTTAAGACATCTCATTTAAATGTTGTCAAAAAAAATTTATAATATATTAAAGGGATAATTGACAATATATACTTTATTCATCATCTAAAAGTTTGAAGCTCATGGATATAGTGATAGTGATTAGGTTAAAAGTTACGATAATCAAAATAGTATAATTAGATTTGTATTTTATTTTGGTAGAGCTGCATTCATATGATCTTCAAAAAAATAATATATCGTTGCTCTACCAAATTGTAAAGCAGAATATATAGTAACATCTTTTTGTGTTTGAAGACTATTCAAAGAACTTCCTATGTTATAAGAGAAGTCAAGTTAGATATATGTTCATAACAAATTAATTATAACATTAGCTAAGAATCTAGTCTATTATAAAAGATTGAAGCACATTCATATATGATTTTATTTAATAAGAGATCATGTTAAAACAAAGAAGCAATGTTATTTTATGCCAAAACAAATAAACAAGTGGTCGATATACTTACAAATCCTTTAAAATTTAAAGTATTTCTAAAAACTTTGAAAGAAACTTAATATATTAGATAGAACAAATTTAAGGAAAAAGAATGTTAGAATTAAACTTATCAATTCATTTAAGGCACTATGAAGGAATTTATAGTATCGAGAGGTGAAATATATTAAAGGCACTATAGATGATTCAACCAAATTGATTGTTAGTTCTTGAACGAAGAAAATAGTTGTTTAGAGAAAAAAAATTCATATTAAATATAACGAATATAATGTATCCATGGGACTATATAAAGCTCATGTGTTTGATCATGAAAGGCATAGAGTTTTAAGATTATAGTAAGTTTTCTTTTAGTGAAATAAAGAATATTTTGTCTTGTCTTTATCCTCCTTCCTCATGTGATATTTCCATCTCTTCTCTCTGTATATTTCAACAATGAATGATAACTCTAATCTATCGCACATGATTGGGTTGATAGGTATTTTTAGATTGTTGAAACAACTGTTTATTAAATAATAAATCCTAATACGGAAAATAATCTTTTATGAAAAAAATGTGATAAAATACTTTGAATGATCTGAATTTCTTTCTAAATAATCCAAATAAAATGTGAGAAAATATGATAAATTTTTTTTGAAGTATATGTGAGAGGATATATAAGAGGATTTATGTTTGATTTCGGATTAACTAAAAGATGTTTATAATTGATCTCATATAATGAAATTTTTAATTTTTTTATGAACATTAAAAAGATATATTGAATTATATAAATCCTTTATCGATTTTTTGATATACTCTATTATTATTGATCTATAATATTTTTCTCTAGGTTTTGAGATCCTCACTCCCCCAACATAATGATGTTGATGATATTGGTATTTCTTTTTTTCTTGAGATTGCTCCTTCTTCACTGTTTATACGATAGGAAGTAAAAGAAAGTTGGAGAAAACACCATTTGAAATCATTTTGAAAATACAATTGCACATTCATGAATATTAAAAATCATCTACGTGGTCAATCTAACTCACCAGTAAGATATTTCTTTCTAATTAGTTTGTGACCAGTGATTCTCAAGTAATCAAGGTGAGTTTTGATACCATAAATATGATAAAACATTTATCAACTAAGTTACATATATTTGTCTCTACTGAGTTGAATGTATAAAAAAAATTATTGGATAAAGTTTTGAATCCTCGAATAAAAATTTTAACTTTAATCAAGATAAGTAAGTCTGATACATTACCTTTTTTTTTTTTTAAGAACAAATTGTGGAAGAAGGAACTTTCCTAAGATACTCTTTGGAGAGATAGAGATAGTATTAAAGAATATATAATTTTTTTTCTCATGGGAGCTATTTACCTATTTTCCTTGATTCAAAACATTTTTGCATATATTCTACCATACTATCTATAATTGCTAGTGCAATGTGATTATTCAGCAAAATTCAAGCCTCACGCTGACCTGATAAAAGCCAACATTCTTTATCAGAGATCAAATCAGTGGAACAATACTTGTTCGAATTTTGTAATCATAATAAACGTCAGTTCATCAAGTTCTCTGACACTACATATCACCAAATTGAAACCATGTTCTTTTGCCATCGAACCAATAAATCAAGTCAGCCTTGTTGGTCTCAGTATCTGCTTCCAGAACTGTCATCGAATCATACATCAGTAAAGAGGATCATTGTTGCCCTACATGTTACATCAAATCTAATAAATCATTAACAGTAAATAATAAATACGTTGCATCACAAGCCAAATGCGCTTCCAGAATAAACCTGATTCATGTGTCCGTGGTCACATTACACTATTAATGATTCCAGTAGTCATGTGATCTTTGGACAGCGGAAGAAATCTGCAGATGCAAATAGTAGGAACAAATCAATTGCATAGTACGAACAAATCAGATTGAAGCATTTTGTCAACACTTCTGGCATATTTGGTTTTGTCCTCGTAAGGCTGGCTTGTTCAACACCTCAAGATGCTGTCCCGTGAAGGTGAGTGACCCGTGAATGTCTTCAGTTAAGAGCTCAACAAAAGGTACAAGTCTCCCATATGTTATTTGAATTTTGATGACGCATTTATTGATAACCTAACCCATTAATTTCACATCAGGTACCAGTCCTGTTAGTAATTAGTGTATGAGCTGCCATCCATCCGCAAGAAACAACTGTTTATACACATCATCTTGAATCTTGGTCCACCAAAGATTTTGATCCTCGATTTGATTAGTCCTGCATCCAATGTGGACGTTAGTATGGGTTCATAATCACATTCCAAGAACATAGTTTGAAAATATGTTTAATATCAGGAAACTTTTCATAGGGAAAAAATTTAATGAAGCTTTAAGTTTAGCATTTGATAAGTTCAAATTTTAAAATGTTTTAAAACTTGCAAACTAACCTCTCAAATCTTCATATTTGCACACACATCTTAGAAATACTGGATGTAAATTCATATTAGTCCTTACAGTAAGTCTATTCCTCTCTTCCATGTGTTCTCTCTCAACCAATATGAGTGAGTTTTTAAATATATTTATATTTTTAATACGTATTTGAAAAAAAAAGTATGAATGAATGTTGAATTGTGAGTTGCCTTGAATGTTTGGTAAACGATAGATGAAAATTACCTCTTAAATATGCATGACGTAGGTGTTGTTTAGTAAAGTTATATTTCAAAAGTCCATTAAATATCATGTGACAAATTTACCCTTATACCATTTTTAATATATATTCAAAAGTGAATATATATTTTTATTTAAATAAATAAATAAAATGAATGCATGTAATCTCATAAAAAAATTCATATGATCCAGATATATAATAAATAAATAATATAATCTATAAATAAATATAAAATAATCTTTAAAAATAAATTAATAAAATTTCACCACATAAAAGATATAAATCATGTTGGTTTCTCGCTAAATTATGTCATGACATTAAGATAGAAGTGCCCGACGACTCAATGGAGCAAGCAGCATGACAGACTTGTGAGAGAAAGAGTCAACTGAAAGGGGAGAGGAATGAGGGTTAAGTTTCTATTATATAATGACAAGCTTGTGATTTTAGATAATGTCATAAGGTATTTTGAGAAATTTGAAATTTTTATTAACATCAGACAAATGCTGAAATACTAAAACTACTCTAAGGTAGCATCAGCATTTGAACATTTGCAATATAGCATCAAAACCAAATGTAATTTAAAAAAAAAATATCAAATACCAATTCACATTTGAAATGTGCAATGTGACCCTCAATGCACATTTCAAATGTGTTCCCAAACACACCCTACTTCTCTCACCTGAATCTCATTCCATATGCTTCTCTCCCATTGCCAAATCATAGCACGCAAAGTTCACCAGAGTTTGACAAATAATGGAAGACTTAAGTGACCAGTATTTAGAATTTCAAGGTTGTATATTAAAATCCAACAATTAGATATATGACATCGAATATACAAACCCAATAATTAGACTAGAAGTGGGAGTGGATTGGATCAGCAAGTAACTGATATGGTGGTTTCTCAAAAGAATTAAAACAATGACCTACTATATGAAACATTCTATTTGCTTGATAACACAAGAATATAAAACAAAAGATCAACATATTGTTAGACCCAAGTCATTCAAAAACAAGATATCACTTGATGGTGAGAAACATATTTGTTTTTCTTTTAGGTTAGAAGTATCCAAAGCATTTAAAAATCTGGCTATTATAACTAATACCACAACAAAAGATTAAATATCAGTAGATGTCAGTAGTGAAATCTTAAATATCTTATAATTTTCTTTACAACATCTTCATCAAGGATTAAAGTATTAAATATCTTATATTTTTCAGTATAACCTCTTCATCAATGATCAGAGCACCACTGTATATTGTGTTTGTCCAGTGTTTTACATAATAAAAAAAAATGATCTTTGCATTTTGATCATTCTAAATAGAATTCACTGGTAGATGCCAAAACCACAAAAAGAACAATTAGTAAAGCACTTATGATAAGTAATATGAATTGACCAAAACACAAACTCAGTTAAGGTCTTCATAGTAAGTCAATTTATATCACCACAACAAAATGGAAACAAAGGAAAACTATAATACATGGTACACCAAAGAGAAATCAACACAACAATTTACCTGATGGCCTAAAACCAAATATGGGTTTTCTTCATAATGGTTTACTTATATTCTGCTGATACAGCATTTATGTGACATCAAATTTACTGCTGTAGATTCATTTGACTTCAGCTTTGATGATTAACCACTATCACTAGCTACTGCCGGGGTGCTGTTCCTCTGCGAAACTGAATCAACAACTATAGTTCATTCCCAAGTTCCTCCAGTATCCTCACCAAACGGCATACACCAATCAGTTTTCTGCTGCATTAGCCTAAAGTCTAAATTGAGACAACACAGATACTGGTTGCATGCTTCCCTGCTGTTATCACATTTCGGTCATTAGTAATCTGTATCTATGTCTCGAAAGCTCTGACAGTCAAAAAATATTTTGAGCAGTTTGATTTTGTTTAGTCATTAAGCTTGTTCCTTTTTTTGTGAATTTCTGGATGCTATTGCATTTCTCTAAGTGTTTGACATTTTGAAACTTGTTTTCCTTCCAAAACTTTTTCTTGTTCAAATTTCCCCTGTTAGAATGTTGCAATTTATTTTTGTCATCAACATATATACCAATTTAAATGCAGATGAAAGCAAACAATCATTCGGACGGAAAAGATAGCACATGGACTATGACGTTCGAAGCTTCGAACAGAATACCTGATCGGTTAGACAATATCACAAATAGGTGAACTCCTCGATGATGGATGCGCGTGAGGAACAAGTTGAGGGAGGGGGTTTTGATGGGTGACTCGAGGTTTTGTCCCTAGAAGCGGTGATGGCGACGGCCACGAGGGCGTCGAGCTTGCACTACTGTGGTCAGCGCGTTGAAGTCCTCGCAAAAGGCCATCTGGAACTGCCCGAGGCCGGGCACCGCTAGACGGCACCGTCAGAGGGAACATGGCGAGGGACCACCACGCCCTTGAGAGTCGCCATCGGCGGCGAAGTGGGAAGACATCCGCGCCTGTTTGCGGAATTTGTCGGAGATGGATCGCCGGAACCCAAGAATGGCAACGTTAGGGCAGAGACACGGATCGGCAACGAGTGGCCTGGCCCGGCCCGTTAATAGAGCGGACCGCCACACTTAGTTGGCCCGACTTCAAAACGGATCGAGTCCCCCGAACCCAAAAACCTAGAAATCCGTTAAGCACGACCCGCTTCTGTTCTCTTGAGACACTGCTGAAGCGTTGATTGGTCAACCAGTCAACGATCGAAACAATTAGGTTGCATGGCCTGAAGACTCAAATATAAAGGTTTCTACAATAATTCCATGCTAAATTATTTTAATCAGTGTCATTTCGTCAAACTTCTCTATGAGTTTTCTCTATTCTAATTCTCACTTCCTCTCTTCTCCATTTCTCCTTTCTCTATTTTGTAATTTGCTGTATTAAGCTTGATGTAATCACCACATACATGAAATTGTAGATTGCATGTCCAGGATCTCACTTGTGATGAAAGGATTGCAAATTAGTGTCACATAAATTGTGGATTGCCTGTCCATCAGTGTCATTTCATCTTGAATTTAGAATCTTTTATACACTGCTCAAAGTTTAATAATTATACATAATATACAATCTAAATTTAATAATTAGGACTTGGATATGAGCCAATCAATAAAAGGCTAAGGGTGGAGAAAGTTTGAGTTGATATCGGACTTTGGTTCAGCATTATGTTTTTTATGGGTGCTTCAAGAATTCAATTTTTATTAGCACTGCACACTTCTCTCTCTTCTTTTCTCCATCGCTTCTTGGAGTTCATGTTGTAGTCTTGGCCTCATCAATTGGATGGCCACTGGCCACTGGCCACTGCCTCTTGTCACCCTCCATCATGTGGCCTTCAAACCAAATCTTGTGTCCTCAGCTTTTCTGAAACTTTGCTGCATTCCACGAAACCTTAACCGAGGAAGGAGGAGAACCGACTATTATTAAAAGGGAATGCATGGCAAGCACAGCGGAAGCAAGTACAACAGCAGCAGCCACCACGAGGGTTGCCAAACAAGGTATAGGCACCTCTTGTCCCAATCATCACTGTCCACATCTACAACCTGCGTTTGATGCATCCTGTGAACTCTCATGTCACCTGCAGATGTTATCCATCCAAGACAACAAGACACCCTCTTCCCGAAGAACTCTAGGACACACTTGTGTTTGGTCTCAACCACAGATTCCTTCCCTCCTTGCAGAACTCATTTCTTGATGTTGCAGCTGCATGGATGAAAGTACAAACGACAACATATGGCTTGGCACTTGTCAGCAACCACTAACCACAGCTTCTTTAGTGTGCATAAGATTCTCTCTCTCACTCTCACTCTCACTCTCTCTCCTTTTGTTTAATCTCGAGGACAGTCGATGATGTCGACGTGCTACTGATGATGCACAGGACAGTTCCATAGCACTAGAAGTTGCAGGTTCTGAGAGAAAGCACCCTTGCAATACTTAACTGGTAGACACAACCTTGAAACTGACGTTGTTGGCCATGCTCGTTACTTATTGCCAGTGAGTGTGATCCTATCTTAATGGTTTAGGCGTGCCAAGAATGCTCCTGCTCGTGTCGAAAACTAGGGTTTTGGCGCGTGGGTTGATGATGACAAGAGATCAAATTTCTCTGAAGACTTGATTTGTGTGGATCAGTCTCTCTTGTCTGTTTCTTCTTAAGCGGATGCTTGTCTATGTAAGAAACCAAAATATTCCGATCAATTATAAATACTGCTGAGTTAACTTTCACCTCAGCACAAATCTCTTTGGTTCTGATACCATTTGTCCCAAATTTGATAGAATAATTGATCTATTAATTTCATTAAACTCAAATCATTAACCAATGAAGTTAATAATAATATATCTACTAGATCTTTACAAGTCAATCTTAATCTTACACACTTTGGATATGAAACTAATCGAGATAATATAATTTTTAATTAAATTTATTATCTTAATCTTTTAAATAATTTAAATATGATCAAAACTCCTAAAATATTTATCAATCCTAATATATTATTCTTCAATTGTTCTGACCAAATTTGTTATTTGAGTATTTCATAAAATTTAAGGAAATTATAAACGATCTGAATCCCTAGTTGAAATTTTCTAGTAAACCCAAAATATCAATAAAACATATATCATCCATCACACCAATAATAATAAAAAAAACTGTGTATCTATTGCCACGTGAGATATATGGTCATAACCATACAATGATTTTTGTTATAGTTAGATCAGTACAGCTATCACGTCACTTATAAATTAAAATGAAAAAATATCAATGACTCTGATAATAGAGAAAATATTGATCCTTATTCATGGAATAAATGATTGGAATAAATCATATTTTTGAATCAAACTTCTCTTTTGGGGACAGTACAATTAGCCGTTAGCCTGTCATTTTCTTCCTGATAGATTATGTTCACATGAGACTGTCACTATTTGATATCCAAGGCTCCACTGCAAAACTTTTACTGATCACTAAGAAGGTCCATGATTTGTTTATTGACAACCCTACATTTTACAGATTATGATAAAACAAATCACTAATTGATGTTTTGTTTGGTGCTTTGGACTCATGGATCCTATTTTGGGTTCCTTGATTGAGATTGCTCATGGGGAAGAATCATTCAAGAGGAGTCAACAAAATTGTTTTGGTTTTATATCAAACCATAACTCAAGAAAAAGTCAAAATCATTATGATGATAGGTGAAATTGCTAAACCTTATATAGCTCACCATGATGTAAAAAACAGTTTAGTTCATGAAGCATAATTACAAGAACTTGAGTAAATATATTGGGTTTAAAAAATCAAATAATGTGAATGAAGGGATCGATATCACAAGAACTTGAGTCCATAGATTGAGTTAAAGATGTTTCTATCTAAATTGGGCAAATTATATATATATATATATATATATATATATATATATATATATATATATATATATATATAATATATATGACTTCAATTGATAGATCATATTTAAATTTTATTTAGACAAAGTCATAAGAGAACAATCTACCATGATACCGATGTTCAAATCTTAATATATGTTTCGTCATGGTAAGCTACACGTATTCTTCTTTAGATAAGATGAGTCTTGAGGCACATATTCTTTTGGGAATTTAGTAAGTTGTGAAAGTTATTCAGTCAAAAAGATTATGAAGGCCTTGTCGTTTAGAGGTATTTATTTATTCATTTCTCTATATTGTGAGATGTGTTCTTGCTACATATAGAAAGGTATAATCTCAACCAAATCTCTTGGATTGCTTTTGTTGCATCTCCACATCACTAGGGTGATACATGTGACGTATCTATCAAGCTTTTACAATTTAGCATCTTTGACTTAGCACCATGTTAAGATCACATCCCAAGTACCCTTCCTCACCTACAAAGGCTAATATCCAATTCTTGTCATCATTTTACTATTGTCGCTTGTTAGTGTAGTGATTCAAAGTTCCACTTTCACAATTATCAATCTGAAAAAGAACTGTGCTTCTTATAATCCCATGTTTCCTCATTGAGTGTGTAGAGCACTCCATTGAAGTGGCCGGAGCTACTAATTGAAATCCCTCGTTGGAACACATACGATTCAGTTCACAAGCAAAATCTTCTTTCTTCCACCAAGTGAGGAAGAAAGAAGGGTCAGCTGTTCAAAGGACCATATGAGCATAGCACTAATGCTTGTGCCCTAAAAGACTGAAGCTTGTGCTAGAGTTGAAGGTTGCAAGTTCAAGAACAGGTCCTTTGACTGCGTACAGTACTGCATATAGTTTGGAGCTGTTACTTTAAGTTTTATGCGGCGTCACATCAAGAGATAACCCTCCCTTCATCCCTAGGAAGGGTCACATTGACAGGGGGACGGAGGGGGGCAACTGAGTCAGTGACACACCAACCACAGCACCAGCTCGTAGGAGCAGGTGTCAGCGATCCATGCGGCGGGTGGCGGGAGCTAGCATTTAGCCTGTTTGCCATCGCTTCTGCAGTTGGTCTATCTGTGAGACCGCCACCAGCAGCGTTTTCTTTCGGTTTCTGTGTTCAAGCAGCGGTCATGAACTTATAGTGTTGTTTCTGAAACTTTAGGAAGTAACTCTATGGATATTTATCCCGCAATATCTTTTTAGCCTCGATAATTATTTTTATTTTTTATTATCTTTTAATCATTGTTTTTCTCGATCTATATTTTTAGTCCTCTCTTGCTAAAAAAGTTTTACTAGACAAAGAAATCTAAAATTTGAATTTGTTAATATGACGACGAATAGAATTTTACTGAAGAGAAGTTTTGGAAGCAAAAATTGGTGTGGATTTGATCGAAACAGTTCGAAAACAATAAACTATTGTGGTTTTGTGTTTTACTTCTACTGACAAGAATTAAGCACAAGAGTAATGACAAAAGCACAAGATGGTTTACCCTCTCCTCCCCCAACTTTACGTTCCTGGTATAAAATAAGACATCAAAAGAAAAAGAGAGAGGTGGGGGGGTGCGGGGCTTGATATAAAGAAGATCCAACCTGCACCAGATAGACATAAGAAACTATCGGCACCAAGAAAGAAAAGCTTACCTTCCTTGCTAAAGTTTAAGGTTTCTCCTCCACCGATCTCCCGCTGCAGCCGCCTGTTTTTTCCCTTTCCTGGTAACCTGCTGCTCTTAGCTGGTTGTTTGGTAGTGCCTGTCGCCAGATCTGCTGATCAGCTAGCTGAGATAGAGTCGAGAGGAGGAGGCATGGTGAGAGGGAAGATTGTGATCCGGAGGATCGACAACTCCACCAGCCGGCAGGTCACCTTCTCGAAACGCAGAAACGGGCTGATGAAGAAAGCCAAGGAGCTCGCCATCCTCTGCGATGCGGAGGTCGGCCTGGTTATCTTCTCCAGCACCGGCCGGCTCTACGATTTCGCCAGCACTAGGTTGTATGACTCTTCTTCCATCTTTGTTAGTGCTGGTTATGAGATTTATGGGCTTCCTTCTTTCTTTTCTTCTTTGTTTCTTGAATGGAAGATGAATATTGATGGGTTAAATGGATGGATAAATCCGAAGGCATATCAAACAGATCTCCTTTTTTGTATGCTTTTTCTGATTTTTATGATGTTGCAAGAATGATCTTGATTGATTCCTCATTTATTCCTCTTTCCTCCTCCCTCCTTCCATTCCATGCCTCTCTCAAATCTCTCTATCTATCATTCTACCATCTACTCGTTCATCCATCTATCTATCCACCTCCATATCTGTGCTTGTTGTTGAATTGTGGCTGCTATTTTCATATACCCTTGGAATGGATCGAGTTGTTCCCTTCTATTGTTTCCTCGGAAGCACTATATTATGACAAGTACGAGGAACACGAAAACCAATCCCATTCTATGGTTGTGTTTGTTGACCCTACCAAATCTCATGAATGCTATGAATCCCTACGGATGTTTCCTCTCCAAGATCAGAAAGTGAAGCTGCACATGGACTACTTTGATGCCCTCCGACCAATGAATGTGCTTCCTTAGATTTACTGTCAGCTGATCAGTGATTGCTTCCCTTTCTAATGCTGAACAAAACATGATCTATAGTAGATCTTGACATCATGCGAGGCCATGATGAAGGCATGCACATGCATGCATCAGAGGTTTCTTCTTAGGGTTTTGCAGTAAACTGCTTGAATCATCTTTAATATCAGCTGTGGAGATTGCTTGAGCAAAGACGAGGGATTTCTTTACCTTGGGTACCATAATTTCTAGTGTTAGAACTAGGAGGCTTGTAAATGCCATTGCCTATTTATATTTTCTACTAATTAGAAGGAAAAAGGGAAATTAATTTCAATTTTTTATCTCTTTGAGATAAACATATTATTTTAGCAGTAATTATTTTTGTCATACTCAAGCACACTTAGATGTATTTGAGCTAGAAAAATAGAATTTTTAGTTTGAAAACTTGCTACCATGGTTCTTACATAGCTAAGGCTGTCTTTTACAAGATCATAAATCCATAATAACTAAAAAATTCTTTTGCATAGCATGCTATATTAATCGAATATGTCCCTAGCATAGCTAATGTTTTGATTTGTTTTCGCTCAACATCTCCATACAATTATAAAAACAGTTTAAGCATATTTATAGCGCTATAACTCATGTTCCATTTTCAGTATGAATTCTGTGATAGAACGATACAAGAAGGCCAAAGAGGACCATCATTATTCTATGACTGCAACTTCGGAGGTTAAGGTATAAGCTAAATTTAGCGCGAGCTTATATATGAATTCAATTTTATAGACACTTGTTCATTCATTTCATACCTTTGTATTTGCAAAACACCTTCGATCAATGTTGGCAACATTGGTTCCATACTATCTATCTATATGGGAGATGCATAAAGAAGATTAGGTAACATATTTTTGCATAAATTTTCATGAGATCTGCAAAAACTTGGATACTTCGATTTTTTTTCTTTTACCGGTCATACCGCTTAAGTATTAGGGTGTATATGGTTGCAATTTTTCAGAAGGTGAAATATTTGGAAGCATATTAATGAATCTCAAGGAAGAATTAAGTCCCAAAGAACATTGTTTTAATTACTTTGTTGTTAAAGAAAAACATAAACATAATGTTCATATTATGATTTTTTTGGGGAAAATTACTGCTCTTAAATCCTTAGATACAAAAATTGTGTGCTTCTGATTTTTTTTCGGAACGTAAATGAGGGCACAAGCACACAGTTTGTGAGCAAGAGTCTAGATCTAGGAAGAACTTAAAGAAAACTAGAACAAGAACATGTTCTTCATTTCATTTTCCTAAACCTCAAATGTGATACATTTATGTGTTTCCTTTTTCACCAATAAGCCTTTTCCCATAAGAGTTTGCCATTTCTTAGTATCACATGCAAGACATAAAAGCGGGAAGAGAAAAAGATTGGTGATCCCTTGTAGAGAAATAGAGAGGACAAAATAATAGAATGGAAATGCAAGGTACCAAAAATATATATCCAAAGAAATTAATGCAGAGGATATCTTAGCATTCATCCAACAAAAGACCACTTTACTTTAGATTTCGATTTCAAAATGAAATTGCTCTTACATCCATAAATAGATCACTGAACAAGAAATAGCACATGAATATTCTCTAAAACAATTATGCTTAATCTTTGTATTATTTGTATGTTGATATTTTATGTCGATAAGCTGGAGTGTAATCCCTTAAACACTGTTTTAATCCTTGGAGAATTGGAAGCGTCAACAATTTCAGAAATAAAATTCATGGAATTTTAAATAATATCACCATAATTCAAGGAATGCTATTCTCCTTCAATAAACTGGATACAAGTAACTGTGGAAACTTCTTGATGCTTCACTTGATAGGCATTTTGACATCAGTTTCTTGATTGTTTAGAGACCTACATACGTGACTTAACGACATGGTGTGATTTATTTCAAGCATCAAGAAATTTATATTATTTTGGCATATTATTCGTAGATTTTTAATCATTTGGTTCTTTTTTTCTAGTTGATAGCATATATTAAAAAATTAATTAGTTAAGAAAAAGTTTTGTTAGGTAAGTATCTAATATTGATCGAATTAATCTCTTTGTAATTGCAAGTTTTGGCAAAGGGAGGTAGCAAGCTTGAGGCAACAACTACGTAACTTGCAAGATAATCAGAGGTACCCTCGTTTTACTTCACATTACGCACTCAAACGAAACCATGATTACTTGAAAGCCCTAGAACTTCTCTAATAACATTTCTTCAGTTTTCTTAAGATATTTTCTTAATTTTGAGCAACACCATCAATATATATGGTTTATGTTAGTCCAATTGATACTATCATTACAAATATGCTAGTTAATTGTTCCTTAACCGAGCTATAACAAACGAGTGAAAGTTAATTAACCAAGTTAATTAGAAACATATGTCTTCTTTCAACAATATGTCGTATACAAAGTATTATAGAATTATAAAATCGATAGAAAGAAGTATAAACAAGTAAACAGGAATAGCATCTACAAAAGAAAGAAATTAATGATATGAAAATATAATTATAAAAGAAACAAAATATGAAGTTTCTGCTAATTTGCTGTGTGTCCATAAAATAATATTTGCACACTGAGGTCTCTTTCATTATTGTGTGAGTTCTGGAAAAATTCAACCTCATTTTGAATGGAAAAGACTCCAAAACCATCAGATAAAAATGCAGGATTCTTTGGAAAAAATGTGTGTGTTCATCATCATGGATGATAGACATCAACACCTTCCTTGTTGTGTAAGTTTAGCTTTGGTTCTCTTTGTCACAATTGACATCTTAAGATTTGCTACAGAATACTTATGTTGGTGTTGCATCAAATCTACATCATTTGTCAATAATTACTGGCCAACGTCGAGCAGCAATTACTGTCCAATGGTAGACCATGTAGTGTAAATGTTTGCCATATTTACAACCAGTAAATTGTTCCTGTTGATCATTCAGTAGTCGACTCATACACTATACCTCCTTGCCACAACATATGTAAGATTTGGTTAATCAGAACACATATGTCTCTGGTAGAATAGCACGTGGTACATTTTTGCCTACTTCTGCAGGCACTTGATGGGAGAAGAGCTCTCTGGCCTTAGCATCAAGGACCTACAGGACTTAGAGAAACAACTAGAGATGAGTCTTCACGGTGTCCGAACGAAGAAGGTCTCAGCTGCCTTTCAACAATGAGTTTCTCCTTTCTTGTTCAGCATTCCTGGTGCGATGAATTGTTATTTTGCAGGACCAACTTTTGACAGATCAAATTCAGGAGCTTAAATGGAAGGTTCTGCCAATGGCAACCCTAATCATTCTGCTCTAAGACCTAACTGCACCAAAATTTGCTAATTATTCTGTGGTCACACTGCAGGCAAACCTTATTTACCAAGAGAATGTGGAGCTTCATAAGAAGGTAAACCTCCTCAGTCAAGAAAACATGGAACTACAAGAGAAGGTAGGACTTAGAAAGCTCATTTCGATCCGAAGTCTTTCCGGTGTATGTTGTCTCACACAAGCTAAGTAGTCTAATCTTCTACATCAGGTGAACGCAACAAGGGGTGAGATTGGTGACAGTGGAGACTCAGCTGTTCCATATGGCTGTCTTAGTGAAGCAGATGCACCGAATCATCTCGAATTAAGTAGGCCACTAGAGCAAGCAAATGGAGTACAAATTGGAGCACCACAACTTCGGTAACTTTTCTTTCCTACACTGAATCTTCATAGGTGTCAAATGCTAGGTTCACTATATAATGCTTAACCCTATTTATCACAGCCTTGGATTGCAGTAAGAAGATCTCAAAGCTTCAACAGCATCATCTCCAAAGTATGATGTGGTGTATTAAGAGGAGCTTCAACGAAAATTATATATATATATATATAATGTGATTTAACTAAAACCAATTGTTGTTCATTAGTTGTTATGTATGAAGTTATGAATACTATTGATCCAGTTGATAAGTTTAACAATTTCTAAGATTTTTTTTCTACGTGCCTAAACCGACAAATCACAGTTTAGTTTGAGATAATGCAAGAAACTACAACAAACAAAGAGATGAAATTTAATGTATAACAGCTAGTCAAGGAAGTAAAATTCTCTCAAATCTCCAATATAATGAAAATTTAATTCCCATTGGCATATATGCTGCTTTGGCTATCATCGGTTTAGATCTTTCCCAGTCTTCATGTGAGAGTGGTTTGGTTTCTCCTTGTAAAGTTATGCATACCGACCCAAGGAATGCTGAGAGTTGACTTGTTGCGATAAGGAAAGAGAGATTCTACTGCCGTTGTCGAAGGAGGAAAGAGCTGACTTGCTTGGATCAAACTTAAGTAGGTAGTAAGGTAAGAATTTAGTGCGAGAAAAGGAAATTATTCGTGTTTTGGGTCAAGAAAAATTCACCAGTGAAACATGTTCTGATCCAATCCAATTTGAAGCCTCCGAAGCCAGCATAAAATCTCACCCTTTAATACAGGCCTTTAAAAGCCATCACGGTTGGGACTCCGGAAATGATCAGTTTTGTTGATAGTTGAATTCATTTTTTATTGGCTAACTTAATTCTCCCCTAAGAATTTTTTTTATAATATAAAAATCAAACCATTTTATTTAACCATTATAAAGACTTTATAGATAAACTTCGGTCTAATGCGTCAAATTCATTTACTGGAATTGGGAGTCATGTATGATCCAAATAATTTTGTACCTAAAGCATTTAGTATGGATGTGGTGATGATGCCTTAAATCTTATTTGATAAAATCTTGAAGATATCAATCAGTTTGACAGGTAAAATTCTTAATTGATTCCTTTGAAAAATAAGATAAAATGGAATTAAAAAAAGGTAAAGGATAAGTCACTCAACAAGCCACAGTTATCATACAATTCCTCCACCACCCATGATTTCATGATAGGAAAGCGACCAATCATTGGAGGCCTATCTGCCACTTGTCGGTCGGGTAGTGGTCAGGAGGCGGGCAACAAGATCATTGGTATAGCAATTGAGGTGGAGGAAAACAAGGAAAAGATAAGGAATCGGTAAATAGCCGGAGAAGAGAGGAGACGCCGGAAGTCAACAGCAGCAGAGCAGAGAGGAAGGAAGCTGCCGAGATTACATTCATTCCGGAGAGCTATGGCGGCGTTCGCAGCTTCTTCTCCGGCGGCGACGGCGGTGCTAGGCGGAACTCGCCTCTCCTCCTCCCTCTCGGCCGCTCTCCGGACCCCTGTCCTCCACCTCCCGCCGCCACCTCGCCGTCACTTCTCCACCCATCCCCTCCCTCTTTCTTTCGGTATCCTATCTTCCATTAACACTCGCTTTAATCTTATTTCTCCCTATCATGCTAACTTCACTGCCAAATTCAATTTTTTGAGAGATTTGTAGCTTCCATCTGGTCCATTGTCGTTAGGTTCCCTTACTCGCATTGTAGAACAAGAACAGGGAAACAAGTGTCCCATTCCTAACACTCACATCAGATTTAGATACATCGACTGATTAAGATTCTCACTGGCAGATGTTGCCAGATTCTCCTCACTCCGGGTGAAAGCATCTTCTTCCTCGGAGGAGTCATCTGGCTCTGTTCAAACCGATGAGCTCCTGGCGGACCTGAAGGAGAAAGTATGTCTCAACATTTAAGTCATGCCATCGTCTCCTAAATGCTCCGACTAATGGCTTTGCAATGACAGTGGGATTCCATCGAGAACAAGTCCACAGTCTTCTTGTACGGTGGAGGCGCACTCCTTGCAGTGTGGCTATCTTCCGTCGTCGTTAGTGCTGTCAACTCGGTTCCTCTGGTAGATGCTGTCAACAAGTTCATTGGTGTTGTTTTGAGCAATTGTGACGGAAATGCTGATGTTATGATGTCTTTTTTGTATTCAATCAAACTGAGACAAAAATGTTGCGTGCTTGCAGTTTCCAAAGATCATGGAGTTGGTGGGACTTGGATACACTGGTTGGTTTGTGTATCGATACCTACTCTACAAGGTAAGGCTTAAGATCCAAACGTTCTCATCGATGTTCTTGATCGACTCAAAACTTCCTTCATTAGATTTCTCTGTTTCAGTCAGCACTAATGAGTTGATCAACACAATTAGTAGAGATTAAGACATAGAAATGGATTCTTACTAAAACAAAGTAGTTTATCATCATCCTTTTCCTGAGAAGCTTCGCTTATCATTCACAGGACAGCAGAAAAGAGTTGGCAACTGACATTGAAGATTTGAAGAAGAAGATTGCTGGAACAGGCGAATAGCAAGTGCATGGAGTTGGCCGGCAAATGTGAGGTTGCTCTTGATGAACCGTATAAGACACTGTTATATGGCATATTTATCAGTGTTTAATGTTATTTCTTGGATCGAGAGTGTTCATCCTTGTAATGCCAATAACTACTTGGGATTAGAAATTTTTCTTCTGAAAAAAGTGTTGTTTTTTCCAATTATTTCCTCAAACTTCTGCCTCTGAGACTTGAATCCTCACTCTGTCAATTGTGTTAAGCACTTACCTTCATGTTGTCTCTAATCAATAAACTTGTGTAATTTGTTTCTGCCTTCCTTTCTTGTATCAAATATTTCTTTTAACAGACTCCACCAGAGTCTTTTTTTCGGAAACAAACAGAAAAAAAAGGTAATTTCTTTAACTCTTAGATTTTTAACTAGTTTTTTAGATTTAATATTGATTTCTATTGGTATTGATATAGCCTTTAATTAATTATCTCCACGATCTTGTTTACAGGCGATCAACTTCTCGATTGTATCCTAAGTAGATCTTTAGGATAGTAATACGTCTTATGATAGTAAATCGTATCTCCGAGTTTTTTCTAATCAATTTAAGTTGCAAATTATTCCATTATATTCTTTACAAAATGTGTTTATAGTTGCTATTGTTCTAACAAGTACTTCGTTCCAAGGAACATTATGACAGAGTGCAAGAGTTCTTTGTTCATATAATGGAGAGCACAATTAGACTAAAGTCTCATGGGAATACAAACAAAGATCCAAGATAGAATAGGTGAGGGTGAGCCCAAATGGTGAGTTAAATTAGCCCCAAATCACTGGGCCAATCTTAATCCAAATCTCTTTCGAGGTTGAATCGAACCTCACGAGTCCGATCGTCTTTGGTAGCGAAGTACGGATGATATAGGTACAATCATGCTTTACGAAACGTGCAAACAAGAGATTGTCACCGTCGACGGTTGGATGACTCTTTCTGGTCTGTGATTATGACTTCATCTCACACCTTCTTCCTCCCCAAGCAAAGCAAAGCAAATATAAACCCTCGATTCAAATCAATTCGAATCCATTAGGGTTTTGTATCGCCGCCGTCTCCAAGATCCCCATTCTTCCTCCTCCTCCTCCTCCTCCTCTTTCTCGTGCTCTCGGAAGGAAGAAGAAGAAGATGGCCGCGGTGTCGTTCCTGACAAACGTGGCGCGGGTGGCGATCGGGCTGGGGACGGGCGCCACGCTGTTGAACGCGTCGCTCTACACGGTGGACGGTGGTGAGCGTGCGGTGCTCTTCGACCGGTTCCGCGGTGTGCTTCCGGAGACGGTGGGCGAGGGCACCCACTTCCTCGTCCCCTGGCTGCAGAAGCCCTTCATTTTCGACATCCGCACCCGCCCCCACACCTTCGCCTCCAACTCTGGCACCAAGGACCTGCAGATGGTCAACCTCACTCTCCGCCTCCTTTCCCGCCCCGACGTCACCCACCTTCCCACCATCTTCACCTCCCTCGGCACCGAGTACGACGAGAAGGTCCTCCCATCCATCGGCAACGAGGTCCTCAAGTCCGTCGTCGCCCAGTTCAACGCCGATCAGCTGCTCACCGAGCGTCCCCACGTCTCCGCCCTCGTCCGGGACGCCCTCATTCGCCGCGCGCGTGACTTCCATATCGTTCTCGATGACGTCGCCATCACCCACCTCTCCTACGGCGTCGAGTTCTCCAGCGCCGTCGAGAAGAAGCAGGTTGCACAGCAGGAGGCCGAGCGCTCCAAATTCCTCGTCGCCCGCGCCGAGCAGGAGCGACGCGCCGCAGTCATCCGCGCCGAAGGTGAGAGCGAGGCCGCCAAGCTCATCTCCGACGCCACGTCTGCTGCCGGCACTGGCCTCCTCGAACTTCGCCGGATCGAGGCCGCCCGCGAGATCGCCACCACCCTCTCAAAATCGCCCAACGTCGTCTACCTCCCTGGAGGGAACAACATGCTCCTTGGTATCAACCCTACCGGCATGGTACAAGGCCGGTGAACCTAGGGATTCCTCTCCCCTGTTCTCTTCCCTCACCTTCCTTATCCTTCATGAAGGTTTTACTTCTACATTGATCTTGAACTTGCTCATAGGAATGTTTGATGAGGAGTGTTTTGGTTCTGAAGTCCAATGATGTTTCTAATTCAATAATGCTTCATACTTGGTTCGTTTGGACCTTTATTCTGCTTCATTGGGTTGACAAACTGTGATGCTTAGCTTTATAAACACTGTGCTTTGTGTTCTACCTTGCTGCATATAACAATCTTGATGTACCTCTTATGCTCTCATTTGTGCTCTTTTGAGTACCTTCAAGTTTAGTTTTCCATGTTGGCCAAAGTTTTTGAATGTTCATGATGACATCTTATGCATGGCTCGATTCTGTTAGTTTAAGATTAGTCTATTTACTTTTGTTTCTGTGAGGATGTAACCCCTGAAATCCGTGTCTAATTAATTGCTTTGTTATGTTTATGATTGTCTATATGCATTGAATAATTTTATGAAGTTCTAGTCATATTCAAGATTCTTGTTAGATTTTTTTTTTCTTGGTTTTCAGTAACAATATTTTGTATGCATATATGTTGATGATTAACTATCTTTAGTACCATCTGTTTTTTATTATGTTCTAATTATACCTTCTGGAAATTGTCTTTAGGTTTCCATTCCTGTCAAGTTTAGTGAAACATGACTGCATTAGAGGGTACGCATTGGAAAATTATATCAGGACATGTAGCTCAATCAAGGTTATTCACCTTACATGCAATCGATTTCACTTCTATATGTTGGAAAATTACCATAAAAGGTTTTTTTAATACTGAAAAGCAAATTTATTAGTAATCAAGGGCACATAAAATAAGCTCTTTAACACCTTAGCTTGCTTTCCAGTTTTTGAACGACGTTACTGCCTTATTATGGAGAAACAAACAAATATAGACATGAAGGAATTTTATTCAACAAGAAGATAGCTGATGTCTATTATCATGGGTTATCATGCCCCAATACAGGCAAGACATATTGTCGCACGCATGGTTAGCTGATTAATTTGGTACTTTTTCTGTTTCATACCGATTGCAAGTTTGGTTTCCAGCTTCACAGTTTCTAGAAATAAGCATGTCAGCAAGCCTTGGAGTAGTAATTCTAGTCTCGCTTGGAGGATTCTGGAGCCTGTTTGTTGCATCATCTCTTTTGGAAATGTGCTGATTTTGATATGCATCATGCCATTGTCTTAATGATTTTGTCGGAGCCTGTTTCTACCTGTTAGCATATTCTTTTTTTTTTAATGGTGTTTCATATTACAACAGTCTTGGCAATCAGATGATTGATAATTTATTAAAAACCTGGGTTTCAAAATAGTTTATTCTATTTTCTTGTTAATACATTGTGAGAAGCATATTTTATTCCTAGAGCAGGTTTCAGAAGGAAAAAGAAGTAGAAACTACATAACAAGTTATGTTTGAGGCAAATGTCAAGCAGACTCTTACTGGAAGATAGTTTCTAGCTTCAAAGTCTCCTTGATATATTTCCTGCACTGGACACTTTTGGAGAAGAAATTGAACTAACTGGTTTTCGTCTTAATTATTTTTTTAGCAAAGGAAAAAAGGACTTTCATAATCAGTTGATAGAAAGCTGATTCAACATTGATTGGATCAACTGATTGCAATTGATTTTGCCATGACATGTTTTCTCTCAGATCTAATGGACTTGCTTACTTGCCCTTGATTATGGAGAACTGAGTTAGTTTACAGAGTCAGAAAAATCATATACCAGTTGGCTTGTTGCTAAACTAGGAAATTAATTAAATTCATTCAGTTGTTCTGGAGTTTCATATTGATATCTTCCTTCTTCCTGGTTAGATACATTTGGAAGAAATGATATTAGCATGAATAGTTGGTTTATGCTGTGGGGGGAGATTATATGAAATAGAAATTAATCAAATATTATACTGACTGCCGCCCATGGAAAAAATTTGTTTATCTTCAGTTTACTGAAAGTTGAAATTCTAAGCCAAAGCATTTTATGTTTTGTACCTTGTTACAAGCATCAAGTTTCTTAGAGTTGGATAAAAGGAAATAGAATGTGTCATTATTGAGGAATAATCTTAATAGAATTTTGTGGTTTTGGGGAAAAAAAAAAGGTATCTTAATTGAATGGTAAAAGAGGCATGTAGTTGTGAATAAGTATCCAAGTCTTACTTTCATAAATACTATGATAACATCTACAGAAAAGCGGATTCAATTTTAGGGTACATGATATTTTCTTTGGGAATGGTCCTATAACTAGAATAACGGTGCAAGTTCTGGCAACTGATGCTTTGTTGCATTGTCCTTGCATCGAACTTCTATTAGTTGATTGATATACTTAAAATTGCCTATAAGATTTCAGTTTAAGTATTTGCGTGCCTGTATATTGTATAATTTTCTCTCTCAACCTACAGGACATTTTAGGTGAAATTCTTACATTCTGTCTTGCCCATATCATCATGCCTCCAGTAATTCTCCAGCATGTATGGTATTTACATGGTATCTATGATATGAAATATCAGGAACCAAAGTTGTGACCAGCCCTAATATAAAAGAAATGCTGTGATATGATCTCTGATTTTGTTGTACTCCTATCCTGAGATAGCTGTGCAAGCTTTATACAGTGTTATTTATAATGGGCAAATTGTTCTAAGATCAGAATGAGCTGTATGCTTCCTGTCAATATCTCTTGAAATGGTATAGTTAGAATGTTTGTGGCATACAAACGAATTAGACAGTTATAGTTTTAGATGGCTTACTCATGACCTGTCTATGCTTCTTGTTTAGAATATTAGCTTGTATAGCTTTTTCCAGGTTTTAGTTGTCATAGCTAACCGCCATTAACTATGATTTGCTATATGTTTGAATTAAATAAGTTTTTTAAGCAATTAGAACAAGTCATGCTTTATTGATAAGATGGTTGTCATTTGACCTGTTATTCCAATGATGGTGAAGGTATATTAGTCATGTTTGTTGACTGTTGTGAACTAGTTTAGTGTTACAACAACAATCTTTTCCAGCTACTGATCTCTGTTTCAAAAGCATTCAAATCTTTGTTTATATATTTCTGGTGATCTTTTTTTCCTTCTTGTACTATTAATGCTAGATAGGTCTTTCTAATGTATAGCAATATTAATTGGAACATCTCATCTTATTAGACACAAATTTTTGGCTCAGTTTTGGAATTAAAAATCTACTACAGGTTTAATAGATTAACAATGAACAGGTAAATGTAGCAAAATATTGCTTGAGAAAAGTGTTGGATCGCCTTTTGCTATGATGTTTGAAAATAATTTGGACAGAATGTGGTTAACTTTTAGAAACTAGATGTCACCTTAGGATAATTTGCTCGACATGCAAATTTGGAAGTAATAAAGTTGTTTATTAGTGAAAGCGTCATATTATTTTAGAGTTTAACTAGACAATTTCATGCCATTTTACGGACGAGACAAAAACCTCCTGTTCTCTATCCACTTATAACCTTTTTTATACCTCAGATTTTATTATATTTCATAAGCATTTTTTAGATTAATTAGAGTTTCTATTGTAGCTGGAATTGTTGGCGACATCTCTCTATGTTAAGAGGCTGAAGCCCTGTTTCTTAACTAGAAATTCAATTATTGTTATTCTGGTGCATAAATTTTAGAAATTAGATGAGCTGATCTTAAATCGTTGAGACTTGCGATTTTGTCGTGTTGTAGACCAGATTAGATTGGAACAGCGGCTCAACCATGCCAAATGATCATGACTTGAAAAGAAACTTCCATTTCAGATGTGTGAGACTCTATACCTATTGGAGGTTTCCACTAACATACATCAAGGTTGGTCTACAACAAATCAAGATCTCTTTATATGTAACTTTGCGCCACTTAAAACTCGTACTCAAACGCCAAATGACCAACAACAGGCAGCTTCGGAATCCGATTTCCAAGAGGCAGTGCATCGATAAAGATTAAAGGCGCTATATTGGATCAAATTCTATTGCTGCTTTGCCAATGCTCCATAGCAATGATAGGCAGCATCTTCATGTGTGTGTTGTATCATCTCACCCAAGGTAACATGTGGCCCTTCAGAAAGCGAAAGGGCCGTAAGATGATGACGGTAGTGTCCTCGTCGGGGCAACAATAACATCTTTTATGAGGTTTTCCTTGAAGTCGTTGCATTGCACGAGGATCCCACGGTGCATGACCTGAAAAGAACCAATGTGCACGATTTTATGCTAACAGACGTGTGACCGTTCAAAATGTGAAGAGCCACAGGTTTCCACCTGATGGCCACTTCGACGACTGATATGATCTCAAGATAGCATCGCTAAAACGAAGCATAGAGAAATGGCATGAAGAAGCAACTGAGGGATGCAGCCCAGTGTTGGTGTTTGTTTGATCGAATTGGTCAAAACCGATAAGTGCTAGTGTACCGGTCCGATTGATGTCTCCGGCACAATGTGCCCTAACCCATAGCTTATAAACAGGGGGTTTACATATTATTTTTACAATTAGTTATTTTAGTATTATGATTTTTATATTTTAAAAAATTACACTGAGATTTTTATAGTTACACAAAGTCAAACATCTTAGTCTCTTTAACCTAAAGTTGCTAGTTTTATCCATGAAAATATAAAAAATAAAAGATAAAAATATAATCTTAATATTTCAATTGATCGTAACAAATAATGTTAGTGTCGGCAAACAACAGTGCCATTGGGAGCCGTGGATGGCCATTGTGGATGAGGAGAACGACGACGAAAGATGACGGTCGTTCTATATATGCATCGATACCAATGTAATTATCGAGTAGCCCTTTCGTCACTCTGCATTTATATCGATATCGACACAATTGTTGAGCGACGAAAGAGCCACTCGACATCTGCATCGGTGGCCCTATCGTTGCTCGATAACCATCGACGCTGATATAGTTATCGAGCAACGTCACTTGTATCTGCATCAACATCAAAATAATTGTCGAATGATAAAAGAATCGCTAATACAGATGTCAAGCGATGAAAGAGTCGTTAATACAGATGTCGAGCAACAATTACATCGACACTAATGCAGATGCAAAGCGACAAAAGGGTCACTCGACAGCTACATCGGCATCGACATAGATATAAAGCGGCTTTCATCTTTCGTCGTTGCTTTTCTCATCCATAACAATCACCCATGGCCCCCATCGATATTGCAGTATGCTACCATCAACATCGTCCGTCACTATCAAATGAAACATTAAAATTATTTTTTTTATCTTTTATTTTTATATTTTCGTTGATAAAATCGATGATGTTATGATAAATAAACTTAAATATTATTTTCGTAACTACAAGAATGTCAATATAAATTTTTTAATATATAAAAATTAAAATATTAAAGATAATTCGTTATAAAAAATAATATGTAATTGGCCCTATAAAGAGAATAGCATTATAAAAAAAAGGGGGGCAAACCTAGCAATCATGGCGGTTCTCGAATTCTCAGGCTTGTGAGGGATTAGTTGTGCTTGATGCTTCCTCACGGTGCTCTTCATCACGTGCTCGTTTGGTGGTTCCTTACGTTGTAACACGAACTCACTGGAGAATTGTAGGTGCAAGTTTTCGATAACTAATAAATGCACCACAAAATTCGCCAAGTTTTGGAGATTATATATATATATATATATATAATCTTTAAGATTGAAATACATGATTTTTAAAAATATTATTTTTAATATTCTATAAAATATTAATTGAGTATGTATAAATATTATTGTTCATTTTAATTATAGTATAACAAGTCAAAATATATTAGTGGACTTGAATATAAAATTAAATTATGAAAATAAACATACAAGTGATTAAAAGAGATAATTAAATTTTAATCGACTTTAAGTTAATCTCAAAGTTTGAATAAGCTTGATCATAAATAATAAAAAAAAAATTGAATCATAAACATGACGTATGTGGAGGATCATAAGCTACTTAGGCATATTATTTTCACTAGGTGTAAGAGTTTATCAGGTATGTTATGACATACAATGCATGTTTATGTTATAATTTGAAGTATAAAAGCCTATGAATTTGATATTCTTCATATATGTGCATATAAATATTTTGAATTATTTTGACATAAAATTTTATCTTTTTATTTTACATATGTTATATTGTAAGCTTATGTTTACTAAAAAAATTATAGGATAAAACATCTATCATAAAATGTCTTATATCAATTATTTTAAAATGTCATGATCAACATATTATACTTACTCAGTTATTACTCACTATGGATCTTATTTTACAAGATATGGTAATTTATCTAAATGATTGAGTAGAGAAAAGTAAACACATGCAAGTATTTATAAGTGCAAATATGAAAGATGATTCGTGGGCACATTGGTATGTATAAATCTTGAACATGTTATGTTTATGTTTTTCTTTAGTTAGATATTATAATTATATACCTGTATCAAATATAGAAGAAATTATATCATTTTGTTTAATAAGTTCATATATTTTAATTTTAAAATTATCTACTTTCTATTATATATCAATAGCAATAAACAAAATTAAAATATTATACTTTATTTTGGTAGCGAGCATAAGTGAACTAAAAGTATAATGTTATTGTTATGATATTAGAATTTCTAGCTTCTGCTCTTATTCTTATAATATCTTTCGCACTCTTGGTAATATATATATATATATATATATATATATATATATATATATATAAAAACAATATTGACAGTACTAAATAATAAGATGATATCTTGAGATTGGACACCAAGATCAATCAAATATCCCTAAACATATAAATCAAATATAATGTCAAATAATAAAATTAATATTTTATAATTTTAATTATGAAGACATCGACTACCCTAATCTATGTAAAATAGTAAAAAAATTATTATTGATATTAAATAATCTTTTCTGCATTATATAATATCTCTTAATAATTTTTTGTCATCACCATTCAGTCCATGTTTGAATATAATATACAAAGATTGCTGAATTTATGAAAAAGTATGCAAGAACAGCCAAATTAAAATGATAAGAAAATAGAATCACAATATGGTGAGATTATTGACAATGTTGTAGATGGAGAGACAGGGAACAATAAGATTCCCCAACAAAGTGCCCTGATCATCACAACCATAAGTGCCAAATAAATAGATGTAGTTTAAACTTCCAACTAAGAACATGAAATGTCGACAAGACAGTCCCACGGCTAGGAGAAGAGCAGGTTTGCACTGTTGCACCGTTCATGGTTTCCCGATTATGGTGGTCTCCGCAATCATGGAGGTCACAACATATGGATCCATGTTTGATGCTGGCCTCCGGTCCTCGAAGTAACCTGGACAGATGGAATCACACACCCATCACCACAAAGTTTAGCACCATGATTTACTTAGTAAAGTTGATGCAGGAAATGGAAGCAGCTCTTGGAGAAAAGAAATTTGACCTTTGCCATTTTTCTCCGTCTCACGACCCACTCGAATGGAAGCACCACGATTAGCGACTCCCTGCCAATCAGAATAAGCAATGGTTTCCTTTGATTAAGGAGTCCTCCAAGACCTTTTGTTATAATTCAGACAATCATCACATACCCATAGGAACGTGTTAATATCAGCGGTCTCATGTCGACCAGTAAGGCGGCGCTCATTTCCTTCTCCATATGCGGCAATGTGCTCCTTGTGCCTCTTGCCAAGCTTTTCAATGGCACTCTTAATAACTTCGTATCCTCCATCGTTTCTCATCGACTTGGTACTGAGAGCAACATATCAAACGCAAATTAGATAACAGCACAAACATGACAACACTACATGAGTAGTTGTTGACTTGATTGCACAAAAATATGAAAAACACTGACAGGCACTTGGTGATCTGATTGCAAGACGACAACTAGAAAGGAGGTAATGATGTTTTCTTACCTGTAATTCGTGTGGGCACCAGCACCGTTCCAGTCTCCCTAATAGAAGAAACACAGCGACAACCGAAAAAAAATAATTTCAATATCAAGCAGCACAATTTGGCATTGCCTATATGTATTAGGAAAATATTGCAGAATGACAACTAATTTTGTATAAAAAGCTAATGAGAATGTAAGTTTAGACCTGGATCGGCTTCGGGTCAAAGGAGAGTACTACTCCTGCTATCTCAGTGATTCTCTGTTGATAAATTAAGTTTGGTTAGACATGCCAATCATGGGTTCTCACATGGCAGGTTTTTTTTTTCATGAAATCTATATGATGAGATTTCCAGTACACTGTAATTACCTCAAGAATGTAACGAGCAACCCATAGTTCATCACCAGCTGAAATACCAACAGCAGGTCCAACTTGAAACTCCCACTAGAAATCACAAAAAGCAGTTGTTCATTTCAAGTAGGCCAAAGAGCCAAACTCCCAGTTATTGAAATAATAAACAAAAGCTGTTTACCTGTCCTGGCATGACTTCCCCATTGATACCACTGATATTGATGCCAGCATAAAGACAGGCTTTGTAGTGAGCATCAACTATGTCACGGCCAAAGGCTTTATCTGCACCAGCAGAACAGTAATATGGGCCCTGAAATGAAACTTGAATGGATTAGATCTAACTGAAAATGTTGTAGTCTAAGTTCATGATTCAATTGTCAAGAAAAATGATTTGGTAAAGGCAACTTGACAATGTCAAGCAGAGTAAGAGATCATTATGCTATCAGCCCAAAAAGATCACTGCTGCTAATGAACAAAACAAATAGGCATGCATCATTTTTCTATTTCATGATCTCAATTGAGATCCTTTGCATGCTTTTCTAGCATTTTCTATATGAAAAGGAGTATGTGATGACTCAATTTGTTAGAATAGAATGAGTAACATACATCCCAACTGTTTTGATTATTATTTTCTTTCAGTCTTCAATTTCATAGAATAGGCATCAAACATTAACAAAAAGTTAGATAAAAAAAGAGTAACAGGAGTTGTTTAACATCCTGCTGTTCAACAACCTAACAGAATTACGTTGTTAGATACCAAAAAAAGAATCAAAATGTACAAGGTCACAATATATCGATCTTTAGGCAACAATAATTGCATTATTAAAAGATGAAAGCGAATAAAAAAAAGTCCTATCATGTCAACACCAATGAGTCTAATTAAAGATATATTACCTGAGGACCAGGAAAGCCACCAACAGGCCACCCAAGAGGCCATTTGACATCCTTTTGCAAGAGGGTGTACTCCTGCTCAATTCCATACCTGAATAGAAAAATAAACAGCGATGAACCAATAATAAAGATCCATATCATCAGAGGAAGACAAGTTTGAGATAGACAATTAACGTAATATAGGAACACACCATGGCTCTTCAGCAACCACATCAGGATGGCTAAAAATCTTAGCAGCATTGTGCCTTTTGTTAGTGGGGATTGGCTCTCCAGCTGGGGTATAACAGTCACACATAACCTACAAGCCAACAAAATAAGAATGTGGAGTTCGATTTACAAATATTTATTTACTTATATGATCATCATCCGAGGTTATAAGATGCAAAGATAATACCAAACATAACAGCAAAGCATGATACTAGTAGCAATATTCAAATACTTTGTTACAGTATCTAGAGGGGTACTGGCTAAAACATTATACCCCTTGCAAATATTACGATGTAGTTTCACAAGTAAAATTATTTCACAAAACCAGCAAAAGAATTATATGAAAACATGAAAAATGAAATAATAGTAATCAAGAAAACCTTCATTCATAACACTGAGCACATGGTAACTAATTGTCACATCAAAAATTAATGGCTTAGAATCATTGCTTAGTGAGTTACAACTGAACGTGACATTCAGATTTAGTTATATTGCCTGAGATATGTACCCTAGTTTTAGTAATTTTTACTTTATTGAAATGGTATTTTACCAAAACAGAGAGAGATTTCATATTTTAGAGTGTCAATTTTTCTTTCTTTCTTTCTTCCACTCATGAAGATAAAAGGCCATCTTAATGCATCTTGGCCAAAACAGCAAGCAGATGATGTTTATGGACATCAAGTTAATATGCTGCTTTGGAGTAATTTTAATTCTTTCAAAATTCATGGAGAGCATTAGTAAAATGGGATTGTATTGGAGAATTTATGCATAACCAGCATTAATCAATTTGTTGATTTTATGCCTATGTAAACTATGCAACAAATATTGTTTATTAGTAATGTAAAGTATATACTACATGGGTTCAATTTTCCGAAAGCAAACTTCAATAAGACTCTGATATTTAACTTGTTTATAAATGAACATTATTTAATAGCTATGAGTTGATCAATTCAAATTCAAGCTAAGCAAATATAAAGAATTAAATTAACACAACAGAAATCTAAAATAGCATCATTGGTGACATCTCCATAAGTGTTGTTAATGGAATTAACACAACCAATGTTTTCTTAAAATTGTTATGTAATTTATTCAACTAAAGAACTTGTTAAAATTTTATTGATACATATACTAGGCATGAATATGGATAGAATAAATATGACATGCTGGAGTCCAGTTGATGCTGGATAATACACAAAGAATATACTTACAAGAATGTTATTTCCCCTCCTGAATGGATCCTTAAAAATGGCTTGAGGACTACACAATAGATGAAATAGACAAATGTTATCAACAGGGAAACAAATAAAGCCAATATAGAAAACCAATCATTAAAAAACGAATAACATAAATGTAAAGAAGATGAAACACTTACTACAAGATCACTTCACTGTCGTCACCGGGAGCTTGACCTGTGCTTGAACCATCATAGTTCCAGGTGGGTAGCTTCGAAGGATCGCTGACAGGACCCGGGAAAGTCTGCAATAAGAAATGATGAGTGCTTTAATCATAACAGACGGGGATCATCAGCTTAGTATAATTAAGAAACCAAATTGGCAGGTTTAAATGATATGAAAGTAAAAGATAAAGAATCCAAGTCTTACCCTAGCCTTGCTTCTTATATCCATACCCGATCCTCCAATCCTAAAGTACATAGTAGGCATATTAAGTGTCACACAGTAAAAATCGAATCAACAGGCTAAAATCACAAGGATAAAAAACTCTAATGAGGCCTCATAAGGCCAAATCAACCCTCAGAGCAAAAAGATTAAGACAAAATCAGCCAAATGTTAGAGATCAAACCAGAAAAAGAGACAGAGATCAACCTCCGATTTTGAACTCAGGATACATATAAGCAGAAAAGTTTAGTCAACACTTGAGTCGAACAGAACTTAAAAAGGATGAATCAAGGACAATAATAGTTTAAAGTAGAAAAGGAGTAAAGATCGAGAAGGCCGAAGTGCAATAGATGGAACAATCTTCAAGTCCTATCAGATCTCAAGTGCGATCAAACTATGAAGCATCTCCAGAGAGAAAAACAGGGCAAAAAGGATTATTACATCGAATAACAACAAAAATAAAAAAAGAACGATCTATACATCATAATAAACCTTATAACTGTCATGATTATAAATCAGAATAAAACATCAAAAAGAGAAGACCATGTGAAATCTACGGAAAACAACGACAACAACGACAAAAAGATCCGACACACTAGGAAGAAACTAGACACCACACGAAACGTGAAATCATATGTTTTCAACATTGATACATAGATGAACCCACGAAAAAGGATCTTTCCTTTGCCGGGACAAGTCGATCATAGTACAGTTCCACATGACTACCACACCAAAGAAAAAAAGATCTAAGAAACAAGAACAAAACTACGCACACGCAAGTCCTCAAACAACCAAAAGATGTTCCCCAACGGATCTTAGCCGAGGCCCAACATAGACCACAACAAAAATCTGCAAAGAAGTAGGAACCATGACGCCAAGGACCAAAAGAAAGCCAAGATGGGGCAGTCTTTCCACCGGAACTCCCAACAAAACCCAGAAAATAGCAGACAGAACAGGGGGGAAAGAAGACAAAGGGAGGAACTCACCATATGTACTCGGCGATGATCTTTTCGGTCGTCTCGGAGAGGTTGAGGTTGACGAGATCGGTGAGCAGAGACATGGCTGAGGCAGAACTCTCACTTCCCGGATCTGAGGCACAAACCGACACACACGGAGAAGAGCGATGGGAAGAAGCGAGGATGGCAGAGCCTTTTATATGCAAATGTGGGCGGCGCTCCTTTTGGTCTGGACTCTATTTTGTTAGGAAATATATAATTACTTGATAAAATTATATATACATATATATTTTTTATATCAATTATTTTCATAGCTATTATAAGGTCTAATTTATATTAACATTTTCAATAATCTTGTTATGGTATAAAATATTCTAGGCATTTAAGTTTTTTTTATTTTGGCATACTTCTTTAAATAAAGTAAAGTTAGCAAACCATGATTACAAGTGATTGTCTTACATTTTATGGATGTATGTTAATGCATTTATATAAATAGTATATGGATGAAATGATTAGTAATTGTTATTATTGTTTAAGGTATATTTTTAGAGAAATATAATGAATAAAAATAAAACTCTTAAGTCACTTTTTTTGTTGTTGTCAAGGCACTATAAAAGGATGAAATTTGGGGTTAAGTTAGGAAGGAAAACAGATGGTATTGTGAGATAATGGAATTAAATTGGTGTGTTAAATCAGATATTTCATGAATTGGAGTAAATTTGGGTTTCCTTATAAATCATAGAACAATAAGATTGCACCCTTTTGGTGCAAAAGAAGTTAATGTACTCCATGAACTAATGAGGTGCATATATGATACATATAAAAAATTAGTTTAATATGCAATTGCCGCTAAAACCAAAATAGAAATGATGGAGTTGTGATATTTAAGAAATCAAAATTGATGTGTGTAATTTTTTTTATGAGAAAATAAGACTTTTTGGCAGGTCAATGGAAGGGTTGGTGGCCTCCTTTTATTCTGGTCCAAGTAAATGTTTGGACTTTGGGGACAAAGGGTTTGGTTTCACCTAACCCCAACTTATGGTATTACTAGTGATTGGTCCAATTTGCCCTTGACTCTTAGATGAATTGGTAAAATAACAGGGGATTAAAAACTTTCAATTAATATAAATATCTATCTCATTAATAGAGTAAAAATTTATAAAATAATTAATATTAAAGGTACATAGAAGAAGACATCTTATTAGAAGTTATAATAAAAATTTTAACACTTTTAATTTAAGCATTTTTCAGATATTATTAAGATTTTATGATTGTATTATTGTTGTATCTCTCAAATTACTGATAATATGGAATGACTATTGACTATTTTGTTAACAACAAAAAGAATATGTCAACCTAACATTTATTTCACTAGCTGCCGAGTGCAACTAATCTTTGTGAACCTTCAACCAACACAGCATTCTCACCTAATGGTCAATCCAATTTGTGATTACTATGATTATGAGAATTTAATGATCAATCCAAGTAGTGATTATCAAAAGCTATCAAATATCCATGAATCAAATATATTTTTATGATTAACCTTTAGCACGAGGACTGTATCTTTAGTGTTAAAACCTTTTTCTTTATACACAAAAAAAATATATATACTAAATCAATTTTGGAGGAATTAATGGAATTGGTAAGGGTACATCGGTCAACTCGAAAGAACTCGGTGAGTCGAGCTCCGAGTCAGCCGTGGGAAAAGTCGTACCAACCCACATAAGGCCGTCCACCGGCTCGGCCGGTCAATAGGGGGCTCAACGTCGTTGTCACGTTGGGTGGCCCCGGTCTTGCCGGTCGCCCCTCCCATGCTGTGGGTCCGCGCCGCGTTGCGGGCCCAGAGGTGGGACCCGGTCGGCCTTCGTGTATTGTATGGGAGCTTTGGAATCTCAGTCTGCGGCCTCAGATCCCTTCCCTACGTTCACTCCGAAGGAGGACTCGACGGAGGTATCTTTGTCTTCTTCCCATGGCTGACCGCCGCATTCAATGGTTTGCACCTCTTGGCGTTGGAAATAGATCACAAGGACGGAAAAATAAAGGGGCTGATGTGACTCTTCGCCGCTTGCGATGGAGTATCTTCCCGGACGGTGGTGAAGGCCAATTTGGTGCCTTCGAGCTGTCAAGCTTTTCTTTTCCCAAAGCTGTCAACTTCACTGGAGCATGCACTCTTCTGGCAACCTACTCCGTGAGGTTGTCGATGAAATTGGCCAATCTAAGTCAACTCGTTGATCTGAATATTCCTTTTTTTTCTGTCATAAAAAAAATGTTTGAGACAGCCTGAACCTTCTCAAAGAAAACTGAAATCAAGCCGTGATGAAATAAATAGTTCAGCAGAAGAGAAGAAAAAAACAAATGACTAGCATCCACTTAATTTTTCTCTCTCCTTTTTTTTTTCTTTTTGTCTCAATAAGTGAACCACTTGGGAGGCTATAGCTCAATTTGATTTTTAAATAATCTACATATATATTAAATTTGCTTTTTCATTTGTAAGTATTGTATTTTTAATGCATTATATAAAGAGAGAGAGAGAGAGAGAGAGAGAGAGAGGATAAAGGATAAAATATACTAAGAAGATAGAGGATAAATTAAAGTAATATGTATAAAAAGGATATATAGATAATAATAATAATAATTTATTGGGAAAGGTAAAGCCTAAGAAGATGTTACTAGGAAATATAGATAAAGAATTTGAATACTTTTTATCTATCTAAGAATATTTTTTCATGTAGAATTTAATGACTAGAAAAGATTCAGATGATGGACAGGTTGGGTTTCATGACTTCTTGACGTTACTGTATAGACTTTGGAAATGTCAACAACATATGAATTAAGCAATGGGAGACACAAAACCATCTCCCTATTTGAACATTTAAGTTAATGAGTTTACTATTTTATATGTTCTTGCTTTTGACTCGAGCTAAGAAGAGGATATTTCAATATCACTTTCTATTGCACTTGTTGTCTGTCTCATTTTGATTTCAAAGTCGTCTCTTCTCTTACATCCAATCATTCATTTTTCTTCTGTGAGTTTAGCATTATAACAATTGTTTTTGGGTATCACCAAGTCTCAGAATCATTGAATACTAACCACATACTAGTGAAGCCTCTTCTTCCGGAATTAAACTGCCAACTTAGTGTTGAGGAAAGGGAAGCATGAAGACATCCGGATCTTGCAAGTTTTCCATCAACGTCACAGCTTCAATCTCTCACATCGGCAGCCAGTCACTTTCTTGATTCACTTCAATTTATTATCTTTGTTAGCTTTGCAAAAGAGAGAACAAAAACCACTTAGTCAGGTGTTTCAGTCATTCATGATCAGAAAGAATGAGAGTCATGGAATCTTTTTTAGATAGGCAAACACTTAATGATGTTAGAAGAAGTTTAAGGGAATTATTTCCGATGAAACCATCTGTTACCCACCAACAATGTTCATCTCATATTTGAAGTAACAGATAGGCTTTTTGTGATGGTTTCTTTCACTCCCATCACTCATCCCGCTCCTCCTATGTGAGGCAGAAGCTCCAACTTTGATTCCCAGTTGGATTTTGTGGGAAGCACTTTCTAGCTTCACCTAAATATTATCTGCAGCTTGGACAAGACAAGTATGTGGAACATTGGGGAATGTGGAACATGAAATCTCGCAGTATATGAGTTGTGTTTAGTAGATCATGTATTTGTTATATGTTTACTCACAGACTTCCATATGTCAATCTGAGCACCGCTTACCAATAAAGAATTATTTTTTAATAAAACTAAATATATATTATCTCATGTAATTAGTTAACTATAATATTTTAACCTTATATTTTTAAAAATTATATTAACAACTTCATGTTAGGACCAAAATCGACACTAAAAAGAGGGGTGAATTAGTACTTTCGATAAAATGATTCGATATAAAAAATTTAATTCGAAAAAAGTTGTATTAGAAATACTTTTAACTTAAAATGTGGGTGAGAGCAGTAATAAAAAGTATAAAACAAAAATTATAAAGAGCATAATAGAAAGGAGCACATCAGAGGTTCGATCGTCGTGACCTACATCTATTTCCCAATTCCTCTTCCATCAACATCTATTAATAGTCTTTTTTCAATGGATGAAGACTAACTATCCTTTTACAATCATTTTCTCCTTTTTCATAAATTTTAAAAGACAACCTTTATAGTTTTTTAACCCTTCTCTCAAACTAAAATCAAGATTTAAAACTAGATAAAGGGAACTCTTCAAGGATTTCACAGAGTTTTCTTATAAGTTTTTGTTTAGGATCCTATATCTTAAATTGAGATGAGAGGGGTATTTATAAACCTTAAATAACTTCAAAATTAGAGCAAAAAAATATCTCATCTTAGGTTCTCGAGGTACTAACGGTACCATCGCCAATCCTGGGCGGTATTACCGCCATTACTTCTGACACTAGATGGTACTATCGCTCAGTCTGATGGTACTATCGCTTGAGAGAGTCTCAGAAACTGGACTCTGACAATATCATCGCCTGCCTGGGTGATACCATTAGATAACCAATCATTCCAATCAAGTAATCATTTAAGTGAATGATATTTACATTTAGCATTCAAGTCACTCTTCATTTTTTTTAAACGGTGCAAGCTTTTCATTTCTCTTGAGAAGTGCAACTCATCAAATTTCTCTACTTTTACAATAGTGATTCAATTACATCATGAGAAATATAAATTATAAATACAAAAAAATTATATATAGTGAAATTCAAGTTATAAACATGAAGAAGTTAGTGGCATATTTTGGTTTATTTGGATAAATCTTTTCCTTAGTCAATACCAAGAAAAATCATAGAAGGATAGTTAATAAAAAAACTTAAAACTATCTTAATTCTTAAATATTAAGAATTATTTGGATAAACCTTTTTGAGAATCCTGAAAACTTGTTTCATATACAATACATATTAAGTCATAGATACCGACATATTATTTCATATGAAAGAAATTCAAAGTCATCATTAAAATTACTTTTTAGAAAATCCAACAAAAATATTATGGATAGTTTCTTATATGATTAAAAATAGCTAGTGACAGTTAATACTAGTATGCTCTAGTATTCCATGCAAACATCATGCATCATCATTCAAGATCAAAAAATAATGCATAAATGATTAAAAAGTTTATCATAACAAAAATCAACAAGTTTCAAATATTTTGATTCAAATGATTTTTTTATTATTATTGTTTTGACTAGTGAGCTTGAAAGATGTATTAGATCTCTAATCATAAGTCTTAAGCATCCATAATCAAAATATCATTTTTGCTCCTAACTTGTGATTATAAATACATCTACAAGAAAGGGGGTTTTCTTTTAGGTACCCATTTTGCTTTGGGTCCTTTATTAATAGATCTATCTAATTTAATCACTGATATTAAGTTATTTATGGTTTATTTAGGAACCCAAATTAATTTGTGTAGACTTTACTATTTAAATAGATATTTATAAGCATAATGTCTAAATTTACAACAAAAGTTACATTTGTTTCAAGGTGAAACATGTAATATTGGCCTTTTAACAAAGATGGTTAGCTTTTGTTGAGTGTTACTCAAAAAGTCAATTCTTTCTCTATGAACATGACCCTTATGGGCAAAGATCACATTTAAGAATTTGCTTTCGATTTTAAATTTTTCTAAAGTTTGTTGTAATAACAAAATTTTCCTTGTAAATGACTATAATTCTTCACATTAAGTACAATGAGATAACACATTATTATCATACTTAATTTTTAATTTATCAAATTTACTAACAAGAGAATTATGCTCTATTTTTAATAATTAATATTTTTTACTAACTAATTTGCATTCATCAAATAAATTATTAAAAGCATTCAATAATTTATCGTAAGATAATGAAGATTCATTTAAGTTACATACCTCATTGTCAAATGTCATTAGTGCATAATTTGTAACTTTTTCTTTGTTGGTAGGCTTCTCATCTTCAAATGTGCTTAAGTTGTCCTAAGTAACTTTGAGCGTCTTCTTTTTTTTCGAGAGCTTCTTCTTCATTTGGGAATATTGATTTTTGAAATGTCTTAACTTCTTACACTCATAGTATATTATTGAATCCTTTTTTATTTTACTTTTGTTTTTAGTATCTTATTTAGTTTTATTTTTTTAATAAATTTTTTAAACATTCTTGTAAGAAGTGCCAAGTCATCATCATCGTTACTTGAGTTTTCATTCAAGTGGTCTTATTTAGTTCTAAGTGTCATATCTTTCCTATTCTTTGGAAGGTTGTTCTCAAGTTCATCATGTGTTATACACGTCATTTCATAAGTCATCAAAGACTCGATAAGTTCTTCGAGCAGAAAGTTGTTCAAGTCCTTTGCTTCTTATATTATCGTTACTTTAGGATCCCAACTTTTAGAAAGGGATCTTAATATTTTATTAATAAGTTTAAGATTAGAAAAAGTTTTTACCAAGTGTATTTAGACTATTAATGACATCCGTAAACTGAGTGTACATATCTCCAATAATCTCACTTGGTTTCACATGAAATAACTCATAGTTATGCACCAAAAGATTAATTTTTGACTCCTTAACCCTACTTGTGCCTTTATATATGACTTTAAGTGTATGTCAAATCTCATGTGTAGTTCACATATAGAAAATCGATTAAATTCATTTTTATCAAGATAGCAAAATAAAATATTAATCGCTTTTGCATTTAAAGAAAAAAGTCTTCTTTTTTAAATCATTCCATTCGTTCATTCGTTTGAAAAACTTTTCAAAACCAGTTTCAATGATATTTCATAAATTAAAATTCATAAAAAGTAAAAAGATTCTCATTCTAGCTTTTTAATATATATAGTTTGTCCCATTGAACATAAGAGGACGAGTGATAAAAAGTCCATTTTGATTGTCGATAAAAGTCATTTCTCTTAAGCGTTAAACCAAACGAGAAAGAATGTGGTGAATTAGTACTTTCGATAGAATGATTTGATTCGAAAAACTCGATTTGAGGGAGCCATATCGGAAATGCTTTTAACTTAAAGTGTGGATGAGATTAGTAATTAAAAGCATGAAATAAATATTGTAAAGAGCATAACAGAAAGGAGCACACCGAATTTATAGTGGTTCGGTCATCGTGACATACGTCAACTTCTTGATTCCTCTTCCATCGAGGCCATCAACGTCCACTAACAATCTTCTTTCAATGGGTGAAGACTAACTATCCTCTTACAATCCTTTTCTCCTTTTGATAGGTTTAGAAGACAACCTTTATAGTTTTCTAACCCTTCTCTTAAATTAAAATTGTTAGTGTACCTTTATGTTGTGTCAGTCAAGTCAGCATGGCTAGGCCCTGGTCTGGATGCACTTGGATTGCCTAGACTAGGGATCGAGCAAGAAGTTATCATCGGGTTAAGCAGCTCGTGTGCCCGCTCGGGGATGACCCTCCTTCTAGCACCAATCTGTTAGTGTACCTTTATGTCATGTTAGTCGAGTCAGCATGGCTAGGCCTTAGTCCGAATGCGCTTGGATCACCTAGACTGGGGATCGGGCAAGAACTTATCATCAGATTAAGCAGCTCATGTGCCCGCTCAGGGATGGCGCCTCCTTTCGTCGATCGGCCCATCGCATGCTTTCAGGTTCCTACACACTGGTCGGGTCAGGATTGCCTGACTCGACCCCTCCGAAGCTTAAGTTAGCTATTTCTGAGAAGGAAATGGGTATTCGAAAAAATAGTCCCCTAGAACGGCATCGACCTGGAGCTTTTATAGGGAATGAGATCCTGGTCCATAATGTATCGTGGGAGTACAACTCGGGGTGTTTGGGGTGGCACCGAGGAGGCACCGTCCCGGGCTTTGCAGGACGATGTTGTACCCATATAGTTGCATGCTCGGTGGAGCAGTCGAGGCACCATCCTGAGCTTTCCGGGTTGGCACTAAGCTACCGCAATCGGTGCCTATTCTGGTACGGATGAGGACTAACGAGCTGTGCTGGTGTGGCCTGTCGCCCTGGCCTTCGTGCCAATGTGGCGATGGGTTGCCGCCCATAGGAGGGTAGTATCAGTACATGTCCCATCATTCTTCTCCCCCTCAGGGAAAGTCATGCGTCGGCTCTTGTTGGGGGACACCCCGAGGCATAGCTTTTATCTCTGGAAGTGGAGGTCATCAGTTTGACTTTGGGTCAGCCATGGAGAGGCTTTTGGAGGAGAGTCCGTTGGGTTGGCTCAACGGTTGGTGATGGATCTGGCGACACGAGCTGCTTTCAGATGAGAAGCATGACTTGGGTGGCTGGCGACCGAGAGGCAAGGCTCGGGCAACGTGTGACCGAGAAGCAAGGCTCGGGCATTGTACGACTGAGGGCGTGACTCAAGTAGCGTGCGACCGAGAAGTAAGGCTTGGGTAGCATGCGACTGAGGAGCATGACTTGGGCAGCTTACGATCGGGAGGCATGACTCGGGCAGCATGCAACCGAGAAGAAAGGCTCGAGCAGCATGCGACAGAGGGGCGTGACTCGGGCAACTTGCAGCCAAGAGGCACGACTCGAGTAGCTTGCGACCAAGAGGCATGACTCAAGTAGCTTGCGACCGAAAAGCAAGGCTTAGGTAGCGTGCGACCAAGGGGATTGACTCGGGCAGCTTGCGACCAAGAGGCACGACTCAGGTAGCTTGGGGTCGAAGAGCAAGGCTCGGGTAGCGTGCGATTGAGGAGTAAGGCTCGGGTAACATGCGACCAAGGAGTAAGGCTCAGGCAGTGTGCGACCGAGGAGCATGACTCGGGTAGCTTGCGATCGAGAGGCACGACTTAGGTAGCTTACGATCGAGAAGCAAGGCTCGGGTAGCGTGTGACCGAGGGGCGTGACTCGGGTAGCTTGTGACCGAGAAGCACGACTTGGGCAACTTACGACCGAGAAGCAAGGCTCGGGCAGTGTGCGACCGAGGGGTGTGACTCAAGCAGCTTACGATCGAGAGGCACGACTCGGGAAGCTTGTGACCAAGGAGCAAGGCTCAGGCAGCGTGCAACTGAGGAGCATGACTCGGGCAGATTGTGACTAGGAGGCATAACTCGATAGCTTGCGATAGAATAGCAAGGCTCGGGCAGCATGCGACCGAGGGGCATGACTCGGGCATCTTGCGATCGAGAAGCAAGACTCGGGCAGCATGCGACCGAGGAGTAAGGCTTGGGCAACATGCGACTAAGAAGCATGACTCGGGCAGCTTGCAATTGGGAGGTACGACTCGGGCAGCTTGCGATCGAGAAGTAAGACTCGGGTAGCATGCAACCGAGGGGTGTGACTCGAGCAACTTGAGACCGAGAGGCACGACTCGGGCAGCCTGCGATCGAGAAGCAAGGCTCGGGCAACGTGTGACTGAGGGGAGTGACTCAGGCAACTTGCGACCAAGAAGCAAGGCTCGGGCAGTATGCGATCGAGGAGCATGACTCGAGCAACTTACGATCGGGAGGCACGACTCGGGCAGCTTGCAACTAAGAAGCAAGGCTTGGGCAACATGCGACCGAGAGGTATGACTCGGGCAGCTTGTGACCGAGAGGCATGCTTGGACCAAGAGGCATGACCAAGAGGCATGACTCAGAGGCATGACTCGAGCAGCTTGCAATCGAGAAGCAAGGCTCGGGCAGTGTGAGACCGAGGGGCATGACTCGGGTAGCTTGTGACCGAGAGGCATGACTCAGGAAGCTTGTGACCAAGGAGCAAGGCTCAGGTAGCGTGCGATCGAGGGGTGTGACTCAGGTAGCTTGCGACCGAGAGGCACGACTCGGGTAGTCTACGATCGAGAAGCAAGTTTCGAGCAACGTACAACCGAGGGGCGTGACTCGGGCAGCTTGCGACTGAGAAACAAGGCTCGGGCAGTGTGCGACCGAGGGGCATGACTCGGGAAGCTTACGACCGAGAGGCACAACTCAAGTAGCTTGGGGTCGAAGAGCAAGGCTCGGGCAGCGTACAATGTTTCCTGGCTGTCCTGCTACATTTCAACAACCACTTTGCACGGTGTTATCCGAGTAGCCACTTTCGGTGTTGTCAGTTATCTCGCCTATCATGTGGATTTGCCCACGAATTAATCCCACTATATCTGCTAGGGCTCGAGAAGGCTTCCTAGCATTTTGGGTGCCAATCTCCTGGAGTTTCGATTTTGGGCGAAAGATTATGGTGCCAATGGGTTGTCGACTTGGCCTACATTTAATGCTAAGCGATGCTTGGGGTTCCACGCCACGACGCAACCTTCAGCGGGATTTGATGGTGGAGTGAGCTATCATCCACCCTCGTTGAGGTGAAGGGTTCCCTCGATCGATGAGACATTCCCTTTATATATAGGATCATAAGTCATTTTCTTCCTACGCTTCAACTCGGCTTGCCTCCTCGGTCGTCCCCTCCCTCAGTTATCTTCTCTTTTGGTTGTCCTCATCCTCACTCCTCTTCCTCGGTCGTTCCCTTTCCCTTTCCTAGGTCAGTCGGGATGGTCTCTTCCTCCTCATCCTCGTCCTCATCCTCCTCTAGTGGTGTTGAGGGTAGCTCGTCGCCCTTGGGCTGTGACTCCCCTGTAGATGAGAAGGCGATACGAGCCCTTGAGGCCTTGAAGTTATGGCACACCTCGACTCTATCATAACCGAGGAGCTGCTCGGTCATGTCCGAGAGCGGTATAGCATCTCGATCGATTACGAGCTTCATGCTCCTCAGTCGGGACAATATGCCTATGACTTGTTCCCCCAAGGGTTTGGTCTCACCCTGGATGTGCTCGAGGTGGGGCTCCATTTCCCCTTGCACCCCATCATTGAGGCGTGCCTCTCTTGGTGGCGCATCTCTCCATCCTAGATGGCGCCCAACTCCTAGCGCTACCTAGTGGCATTCCTCGGGGAATGCCAAGGTGCGGGTATCGTCCTAACCTGATCACTTTTCCTTTCTTGCTTTTGCCTTTCCAAGGGAACATGCAGATATTTTTTGTTAACCCAGTCGGGCTTTAGAGTTAGTGGGGCTCCTTCCAACAACAAAGGGTGAAAGAGTCATTTTTTCTTCATCAGTCATGCCCGGGGGTGGAGCTTTGGCCTATGCTGGTCGTCGCACATGATTGACAACTCCGCCCCGAGGCTAAGCAACAATGAGTTCGAGGACCTTGGGAGACTAAAGGAGATTCTTTCTTCATCCTGGGTAATCAAGAACATGACCGAGCTGTGGCTCGTTGAAGCCGGGCTTAGCCCCGCATCTCGGGGTATGCCCATAGTTCGCTCCCTATCGCTCAGCCTTCTTGGTCTACTGTCCTCCTTACCTTTGTTTGTTTTCTCTTTGTGCAGACATGGTGAACCTTAAGACGATGTGGGGAATACCGTGTGCTTCCTCGGTTCCCGCATCGTGACCAATGGCAGAGCCGTCTTCAGAGGCTCGTGAACGGCATGGGAGCATGGAGGTGGATTGGCCTCGGAAGAAGACTAAGATATGCACATCTAAGAGACCCAAGCCAGTCGTGGTTTGGGTGGGCACACTCCAGTCTGGATGTGGGTCAGGTTTCAGCGCAGGGGGCGACCGTGGAAGTGGCAATGTAGGGCTTAGTCGGGGTGAGGTGGGGAAAGTGGCTCACCATCCCTCAATGCGGGACTTATGCTGTACGCGGGCCCGTGCCAAAGACGAGCCCTTCAAGGCTCTATTCATGGGCGACCTTCCTGATGGTGAGGCGTCTGACCCGATCGAGCCCCGGTGGTCGGGGCTAACTCATGGGAGTCGGGTGTGGACCGATGGCCTTTCCACGGCCACATTCGTTTGCGGGGGGCTACACCCAGATCTAGTCCGAGGGGCTCTTCATCTAGTTGAGAGCTTTCTGGAGACCCTTTTCCTTGATTTGGAGGAATATCTCACTTCTGGAAGCACCCAAGACTGGAAGGGGGGACCTCGGGGTCGGTGCGTCGGGTCGTCCCATTATTCTCCTCGGGGCGGCTGAGGTCTACCCCCGAGATGGCTCTGTTCTGACTCTCTTGTGCTCTTCTCGCTTCCTGGCCATTATGGATTCCGCGGCCACATAACAGTTTGCCCGTTGAAGCATTTTCGGGATCGTTGTTGGCGATCGCTCGACGAGTGACCAGAAGAACTTGGAGGGCCCAGCCCCATCATGAAGGTCTGCATTATCAGAGAAGAGTGAGCATCGAGAAGCCCCCGAGTTTTTGAATCAAAACGTGCTACAAAATGAGAAAGGAACTCATCCTCTTTTTTGTTAAGGCCGAGGAGTAGGGCGACAGTAGGCTTCGATCGTGCATAGGCTAGAAAGTTGAGCTCAAAATCCTTGGTTAGTTGGTCAAAAGAAGAGACCGAGTTGGGGTTGAGCTAGCTGTACCACACCCGAGCCGGTCCCCGAAGAGTGGTGGGGAACGCCCTGAACATGAGCATGTCGGAAGTCCCGTACAGTGCCACCTGGGCCTGGTATGCTGCCACATACTCAGTCAGGTCGGAGCTGCCATCATACGCGTCGAGCGAGGGGAGGCGGAAGCTCGGCAAGACGGGTCGATCTTGTATTTCGGGGGTGAAAGGGGTGCCACGTTGGGCGTCCTCCCCAAATTCTTCTTTCACCTCGTCCAGTCGCCGGTTGAATGAGCGCATATGGGCTCGAAGAGAGTCCGTTGAATCGGACGATAGTGTGTCGGGCTCCTGCTCCGCCCTTGGGTTCCCTAGCATGTGTCTTGGAGGTGAAACTTTATCCACTATGAGTGGGGCCGGTGAGGCCCCAGGAATCGGGAATGGAGACACCTCGGGGATAGGGTTCAGCGACTCCGACCGTTGCAAGGGTGGGAAACTCGATTGATGGCCAAGCCGGGGGATGAGGGGGACGATGGCCTGCATCATCCCTGCCAAGGTTTAGACTTGGTAGGCGAGGCCGTAGAACGCTTCTGGCAAAATAGGTAGCTAACGAGCTAGGGTGGTCCCGAGCGGTCGTAGCCCGAGGTCGATAAACAACTGCTTGTAACACCTCAGGATCGCGGTAGGGTCTTCGGTCTGGAACCCATCGAAAAATAGAGGGTGCTCCTCGGGTTCGCAAGTCGGGTGAGATCCTTCGGCTGGGTGTTCATCCGAGTTGGTTTGTGGGCTTTGCGATATCCGGGCCCTCCTTCTAGCGCTAATCTATTAGTGTACCTTTATACCTGTCAGCTGAGTCAGCACGGCTAGGTCCTGGTTCGGATGCATTTGGATTGCCTAAACTGGGGATCAGACAAGAAGTTGTCATCGGGTTAAGCAGCTCATGTTCTTGCTCGGGGATGGCCCTCATAGCGCCAATCTATTGTGTACCTTTATACTGTATCAGTCGAATCAGCATGTCTAGGCCCTAGTCCGGATGCGCTTGGATCGCCTAGACTAGGGGTCAGGCAAGAAGTTATCGTCGGGTTAAGCATCTCGTGTGCTCGCTCGGGGATGGCACCTCCTTCCGCTGATCGGCCCGCCGCGTGCCTTCAAGTTCTTGAACACTAGTCAGGTCAGGATTGCCCGACTCGATCCCTCCGAAGCTTAAGTTAGCTTTTTCTGAGAGGAAAATGGGTGTTAAAAAAAATCCCCTAAAATGGCATCAACCTGGAGCTTTTATAGGGAATGAGATCCTAGTCCATAATGTGCCATGGGAGTATAGCCCCAGGGGTTCGGGGTGGCGCCAGAAAGGTGTCGTCCTGGGCTTTATGAGACATCGCTTTACTCGTACAGTTGCGTGCTCGGTGGAGTAGTCAAGGCGTCATCCCGAGCTTACCAGATTGGCACTGAGCTATCACGATCGGTGCCTATTCTGGTATGGACGAGGACTAATGAGCTATGCTAGTGTAGCCTATTGCCCTGGCCTTCGTGCCGATGTGGTTGTGGGTTGCCGCCCATGGGAGGGTGGCGTCAGTATATGTTCCATCAGAAATCAAGATTTAAAACTAAAGAAAGGGAACTCTTCAAGGATTTGCTGGGAAATCGAGAGATTCGACATCTTATGCGCAGCGAAAAACAAAAACAAGACCAGATTTCCCATAGTTACGTACTTGGCCGTCATGCAATGATTGGTGAGCAAAAATCGTAAATCCGAAAAATCTGCATGTATCATGTCAAATGCATTACCTGGGGAGATTGTATATCCCCAAAAATTTCAGATTCGATGTAGAGGATGAAGGAGCACTAGCGTACTCCTCTCTAGCAGTAATCCACACAGCGAACGCAGCAACGATGCACCTCAGATCATCGCGGGATCTCTCTCCACGTGCACCACAAGGCTATCGAAGCTAAGGAGGAGGAGAAGAGGCTGAGGAGAATAGGAGGATGACTACCAAGAGCTCTCAGCCTATTGTTAGGGATCGAGCGGCACTAAGAGGGGGGGGTGAATTAGTGCAGCGGATAAAACGATGGATTTTTTAGCGATTTAAAACAAGCTTCGAAAACTTCGTATGATGAAAGCAACGTTTCATTTGAAACCGATTTTTGCGTTCTAACTTTAAAGCATGCGTACAAAGATAAAAGGAAGTGGAGCAAGTAAAGTAAAGGCTTAGCAAAGTAAAACAGAAATTTAAACACTCACACAATCAAGACGCAGCGATGTATAGTGGTTCGGTCAAAGTGACCTACATCCACTTCGAAGCCTTCTCCGATGAGGCTCCTTCTTCCACTATCAAATCCTTTGAAGGGGGAAGGATCAAATACCCCTCTTACAACCCTTTACAAGTGGTTCACACTCTTACAAGATTTCACAAGAAGAATGAGGTGAACACTTAAGCAAATGAAGAACAAGACTTTCCCAAGACTTATTTTCAAACTCTAACTCTCTAAGGGTTTTGTTTTTCAGCTGAAAAGGAAGGGGTATTTATAAGCCTCAAAGTGATTCAAATTTGGAGCCTAAACATGGAGCCAAAAATTTGAATCTTTTGAGTTTTGAGTCTTTGTCGATCTTGGCAACCGACACACCCAAGCGGTTCTCTGCTTGACCAAAGGGTGCTACGCTGGCTTTCCACTGACTGCCACCAGCGGTGCTACCGCTGGCTTTCCACGCACCAGGCGGTACTATCGCTTCAGCAGCGGTACCACCGCTGGCTACGATAGTTGGGGTGGTGCTATCGCCCGAGCGGCGGTGCTACGTCACATAAGAGCCGACTCTGAAGAGCATGCACATAGCATGCATGCACGTATTGGTTCGATTTGGGCCAAAATTTTGGCCCAAACTCATCTAATCAAGGGCCAATGGGCCCCCACTTTGGGTTATCTAATCCTAACCCAAAATACGTGCTAACTACGAATTTTAAAGCGTTTCCTAAGCTATTACAAAGTCCATATGACAACTTCTTCTGGCGAGCTTCCGGTCAACTTCCGACGGTCTTCCGACAAACCTTCGGAAACCATTCCGCGGACTCACGGCAAGCTTTCGGACTTCACGATGATCTTGGCGAGTTCTCCCGAGCTTCTTTGGCAAGCTTCGATCTTTCTTGGCAAGCTCCGCGAACTTCCGACGAACCTCCCGGCGAACTTCCGAAAACCCTTCGGCAAGCTCCCTACTCATTCTCTACGGTTCGCAGCGCCCCAACGAATCTTCGGACTTCCGTTGAACACTCGAACTCCCAACGATTCATCACACTTGTCTTCGGCCCTTTGTTTCGCTTTACGTCTTCATTCCTATCGTAGTCACTCCCTGCACAAACAAACACCAAAAACTCTACTGCCGATCTAGAGCAGTTATTACAACGCGAATTGACATTCGGTTGTCCAAGCACATCATTGGTGGGCGCCGTCCGATCCTTCTTTGACATCGCCCTCTCTAGCGGCTTGTTGCCCAATCGACGGTTGACCTCGTAACCTCGATATCCATGGCGCAACTCGCACTTCTTGGCCCGATGCCCGACGACGAAGCCTCCTGCCGATAGTCGATCGAACCTCGGCTCGACATCAATATCTCGACGTGATCACCTCCGGCGTAACGCGTCAATTCCTCGGCGTCAAGCTGTCTATTCTCGATCGATAGTAGACTGCGTAACTCAAAACACGGTTAGACAACAAAACACAATCACACTCAATTAGTTTCATCATCAAAATCTGAGATTCAATAATCTCCTCCTTTTTGATGATGACAACTAATTGATGACTGACGGAGTTAACCATAACTCCCCGGAGTTTAACACAAACTCCCCCTATCAATATGCAATTGATAGAACCCTTGGATTATCCCAAATCCAAGTAACATTCATCACAATGTTAAGAGAAAATAACAAAACCATCATGCAAATATATAAAATATCCAAACATCATTACATTGCATGAAGTCATCAATCTACTTCTCCCCCTATGTCATCAACAAAAAGGAGAAATAGCATTATAGCTAGTTTTTAAGGATATGCAAATCTTTACAACATACTAGCTATTTATCACATCATACAATACAACATCAAATAATACCATTCAATCATAGTAAGTTTCAAAGATGAGCAATGATGGTAATTTTCACTTGCTTGTTGAGATGTGCAAGTTGCACTTTCTTTGCTTCCTTTGCATATTCTAGCTAGCAAAATTTTTTGCAATACATAAGCTAGCAATAATTCTTCTCCTTCTTTGTTTTGTCAAAAGTAGAGTACAAATAGCCAATGCTTTGATCATGACAAAATAACAAATTTACAATATGAATTTTTAGCATATTAAGTCATGAATTCAAGGGAGTCAAAAATCAAGATATGAGATAAAAAGATGATAAGCAAGCAATCAATAATGATAAACAAGCTAACATACTTTGCGACATGCAAGTTAGCTTCCTTTCAATTCTTCTCTTTTGTAACTAAGTTTCACCTTTGCAAGCTATCAACTTTTGTTTGCAATGAGCTAGCAATTATGTATGATCACTTTAAACATATATGCTAACTTTTCATTTAAACATACAAACATAAAGGCATGTAACATTTCAAATTTTTAAAGTTTTGCATTTTGCTTCTTTTGATATAGTCAAGATAGCAATATTTGCATCCTTTGAAATAGCAATCCTTCTTCTTCTTGTGAAATTGCAAGGTAGCAATTTTTCTCCCCCTTTGTCTTTGTTAAAAAGAAGGGAGAACTAAATGGCTAAAAATTTCAATCATTATACAAGCCATTTTTCATATCAATTAAAAGTTTGTATCAATAAAAATATACATCAATTGTTCAATCATTACATGATGCAAATAAGACAACAATGCAAAGAAATCATGTCATGACGGATATCAATATATAAATTCAACAAGGATCACAACCAAAAGATATCACTCATGATTCATAATTTTCTTTTAGCAAGATCAAAATTCATATTTATTAATTTTTAATTCAAGATAAATATTATACAACCAAGAATCATGATATATAAAAGCATATCAATATCAAGGATCAAATCATGATTACAAGTACTAACAAGATCATGATATTTTCTTTTCATTCACTTTCAAGCCATGATAAAAGATATGCAACCTAGAATCATGATGCATAAGAACATAGCATTCTCATAGATCAAGTCATGATTCAATGATTCTTCATCATAAAGCAAATCAAATATTCAATTTACCACACAAGGCAAAGAAATCATATCACTTCTAGGATCATGAAATATATGACATCAAGGCTCATGATCCATTTGAAAAAATATAGCACAAAGAGTAACTAGATTCATGTATAAGAATTCCAAGTATCAAATATCAAAATATCAAGACTTGGATTATGACAAAGCTCATTCAAGTTTGAATCATCAAAATCATTACCATAGTTTGTGAGATTCACAAATGATATAAACTTGAATTATTTTCCTCTTTAGTAAATGATAAAAAGAAGCAATTATTTTCGAGATTCAAAATGCTAGCCATCATGACAAGTGATACATCAAAAGTCTACATCATTATTTCAATCAACAAGTCATGAAGCATACAAAGTAGTATTGAAACATGAGAGAAATGTTCAAATTACACATGTAATGTTTCAACATTCAAAACACATTTTCTCAAGTTGAGTATCAACAAGTCAAGAGAAAATAACTTATGATTCATTTGGATTTTTCTTCAACCACATGGGAGAATCATGGTATGAAGTGAGAGAGATCTTGAAAGACTCAAGTTATCAAGATCACAATGTAGTTTAAGCTCATTCAAATCAAATTATTAACTTGTAACTCATAATTGAATCATCAAAATCAATTTCGAGATTCACAAAATATCATAAAATCATTAATCTTGATAAGATAGGAAAAATATCTTCTTTTTAAGTTGTTTGTTTCATACAAGTATGTCTTTTGCCTTTATATGCCAAATCAAAATATTCAAAACTGGAAGACAAACTTCATTATAAAAATTGTCAAAACAACACATTGTTTCAAAACATGAGATTTAACTTATCATGATAATGTGTTTCATTTTGTTTCAAACAAGTGTGCTTATATTTCAAAAGATGAGTATCAAATTTAAGACCAAAACATGAGTTTGTCATCAAGATATGATATCACAAAGTCATTAAGTATGATAACAAACTTTTAGTATTTTCATTTCAATGATGATTTCATAATGTATGTTTAAACATTTATGTGGATCCCATCATTGTAGAAATTCAAAACATAAGTTTGTCATTATATCCATCAAGATCATATGCATCAAATATCATGACAATACATTTTCTCATCTTTATGAGTTTCAATTTAAGTGATTTGATCTTTCATAAGAATGTTCAACTTTTTCATATGAAAATGTCATGCATTATATTCAAAAACGAAAATATGATCAAAATCATTTTAATTTATAAGATTCATAAGATATCATAAAATCATTAAGCATGACAACCAACTATTATTATCAATGATGATTACATAAGGTATGTCCAATTATATATATGAAAATCATCATTGTATTACTTTGAAATACAAGTTGTCATGTAGTCCATTAAGATCAAAAGCATTACATGTAAAGCATCATGATAGTGCAATTTCTCATTTTTTATGTGTTCCATTTCAAGTGATTTGATGTTCATATGAGTATACTCATGTTTTCATATAGATCCAAAGAGCAAGTTTCAAGAAATCATTAAGACCGAAAACATGAAGCACATTTTTTAAAATATTTATCATGTTTATTTTCATGAGATTCACAACACTCATAACATGAATTCATTCATCTCAATAGAATAAAAAAGATATTTTCATTTTAAGCAATTTGATGTGAGCATATTCAAAAATTTTATGAAAACATGTATCAAAATAAAACACAAGCTTAGTCATTAAATTGTCAAGACCAAATATGTAAAAATGATAGCACACTTTCAATTTTTATGTTAAAAGGTCATGTTTAAATTTTTGCCAAAATCATGCATCTATTTATAAATTTGAAAAATATGTTTCATCATCACAATATGACACTTTATTACTTCAAAAGCTCATGCATGATATAAAATCATCAAGCATCATATTTGGAGACAATGTAAACCATCAAGATACACATGCATTGATTAATCTTAAGCATTATCATAAATCTTGCATCATTCATATGTTTACTTTTCAAAAATACTATAAAGAAAAGCATAATATAATTTCGAATTTTTTTTAATTTCTAAAAACACAAGAAAAGCATTAAAAAAATTTCTACTAACTAAGTTAAGCATTAATGGAAATCATCAAGTAATTTCAAAATAATTCAAGGAAGTTAAGTTACTTACCTCATTGTCGAAGTCCATTAAAGCGTAGTTTGCTTCTTCTTTCCTTGATTCTTCTTGGTGAGTCTTCTTCTTCTTCATTGGGCTCTTCCTCCATTCAAGTTCATTGTTGATTTTAGATTTTTGTTTAATGAACTTATTAAGATCGATTAAAGGTTCAAAGTCCTCTTCAATGTCCTCATCACTTGAGTCATCACTCAAGTGGCATATCATAGTTCGAAGTTCAAAAACCTTCTTGTTCTTTAGAAGGTGGTTCATGTGTTCATCATGTTCATCATATTCATCATGTTCCATTTCATAGGTCTTTAAAGACCCAATGAGTTCATCAATAGAGTAATTATTTAGATCCTTTGATTCTTGAATCGCCGTTATTTTAGGATCCCACCATTTTGAAAGGGATCTTAAGATCTTGTTAGTGAGTTCAAAATCCGAAAAACTTTTACCAAGACTTTTCAAGCTATTGACGACATCCATGAAGCGGGTGTACATGTCATCGATAGATTCGCTTGGTGTCATTTGGAAGAGCTCAAAATCATGCAACAAGAGGTTTACTTTCGAGTCTTTAACTCTACTAGTTCCCTCATGCGTGATTTCAAGAGTTCGCCAAATGTCAAAAGCCGTTCGCACATAGAAACCGATTGAACTCGTTCTTGTTCAAAGCACAAAATAAGGCATTCATAGCCTTTGCATTTAAAGAAAAGATTTTCTCTCTAAGTCCGACCATTCGTTCGTCGGTTTAGAGGGAAGTGAAAACCATTTTCGATGATGTTCCACAAATCCAAATCCATTGAAAGCATGAAAACTCTCATTCGAGTTTTCCAATATGTAGTCCGAATGTTAAAGAACGGTGGACGAAAACCTAAAAGCCCTCTTGAAAACCATTTAGAGCCATTTCTCATGGGTGTAAATCCGAAGAGAAAGAACGTGGCTCGATACCAATTGTTAGGGATCGAGCGGCACTAAGAGGGGGTGAATTAGTGCAGCGGATAAAACGATGGATTTTTAGCGATTTAAAACAAGCTTGAAACTTCAGATGATGAAAGCAACGTTTCATTTGAAACCGATTTTTGCGTTCTAACTTTAAAGCATGCGTACAAAGATAAAAAGGAAGTGGAGCAAGTAAAGTAAAGGCTTGCAGCAAAGTAAAACAGAAATTTAAACACTCACACAATCAAGACGCAGCGATGTATAGTGGTTCGGTCAAAGTGACATACATCCACTTCGAAGCCTTCTCAATGAGGCTCCCTTCTTCCACTATCAAATCCTTTGAAGGGAAGGATCAAATACCCTCTTACAACCCTTTACAAGTGGTTCACACTTTTACAAGATTTCACAAGAAGAATGAGGTGAACACTTAAGCAAATGAAGAACAAGACTTTCCCAAGACTTATTTTCAAACTCTAACTCTCTAAGGGTTTTGTTTTTCAAATTTGAAAAGGAAGGGGTATTTATAAGCCTCAAAGTGATTCAAATTTGGAGCCTAAACATGGAGCCAAAAATTTGAATCTTTTGAGTTTTTTAAGTCTTTGTCGGTCTTGGCATGACACACCCAGCGGTTCTATCGCTTGACCAAAGTACGGTACTACGCGCTGGCTTTCACGCACCAGCGGTATTACCGCTTTGACCGAGCGGTACCACCGCTTTGGCTCAGATAGCTGGGCGGTGCTACGCCTGAGCAAAGCGGTGCTACCACACATACGAGACTCTGATGGCGCTCATAAAGAGCTCTGATGCACCGGGCCATAGCACTCGGGATGAGCATGCACATAGCATGCATGCACGTAGTTGGTTCGGTTTGGGCCAAAATTTTGGCCCAAACTCATCTAATCAAGGGCCAATGGGCCCCACTTTGGGTTATCTAATCCTAACCCAAAATACATGCTAACTACGAATTTTAAAGACGTTTCCTAAGCTATTACAAAGTCCACATGACAACTTCTTCCATGAGCCCCAGGTCAACTTCCGACGGTCTTTCGACAAACCTTCGGAAACCATTCCGCGGACTCACGGCAAGCTTTCTGACTTCACGATGATCTTGGCGAGTTCCCCCGAGCTTCTTTGGCAAGCTTCGATCTTTCTTGGCAAGCTCCGCGAACTTCCGACGAACCTCGGCGAACTTCCGAAAACCCTTCCGGCAAGCTCCCTACTCATTCTCGGCACGGTTCGCAGCGCTCCCAACGAATCTTGGACTTCCGTTGAACACTCGAACTCCCAACGATTCATCACACTTGTCTTGGCCCTTTGTTTCGCTTTACGTCTTCATTCCTATCGTAGTCACTCCCTGCACAAACAAACACCAAAAACTCTACTTCGATCTAGACAGTTATTACAACGTGAATTGACATTCGGTTGTCAAGACATCATTGGTCGGCGCCGTCCGATCCTTCGACATCGCCTCTCTAGCGGCTTGTTGCCCAATCGACGGTTGACCTCGCAACCTCGATATCCATGGTGCAACTCCGCACTTCTTGGCCCGATGCCCGACGTCACGAAGCCTCCTGGCCGATAGTCGGATCGAACCTCCGGCTCGACATCAATATCTCGACGTGATCACCTCCGCGCAACGCCAATTCCTCCGTCAACTGTCTATTCCTCGATCGATAGTAGACTGCGTAACTCAAAACGCAGTTAGACAACAAAACACAATCACACTCAATTAGTTTCATCATCAAAATCTGAGATTCAACACCTATGAACCAGAGGTTCCTCCTATTTATAGAGGTGGAGGAAGCTTATCCTTAATAGATCCTGTTCACACTGGGTCTCTATCCAGTTGGATCTCATTGGATCTTATCGACAAGATCTAAGTTGATCTTATCCAATCATTTAATTGGATATCATCCAATTACCCAATTGGATCTTATCCATAGGATCCAAACTAGGGGCTTCGCAGATATCTCATATCCGCACCTCTACTCATCGCAACATCCACCTTATGTGTTGACCCTCTAGGCCTGATACCGAGCTGGTCATGAGTCGCTCTCGTCAGTACTCCTTCTGACTCAGAACACCTTTTGATATAGTGAATTATTATCTCCATAATAATTCACTCGACTCATCGACTATGGACGTACTAGGCCACTACGCCATAGTCCCTAAACGGTACAGGGGGATATAATCCATCGGACATGTCTGTCCTTAGTTACCATGTATCTATAGTCTCTCATCCATCTAATATCCTAGAGACCATATATTGGGCATGGTAGAGTCAGGCCCATACAAAATTCTATCTGAGTCTTGCTCTAATCAGATTCTCTTGGAGAACTCCTTCTCTCTCAATCCGAACGACCTTGGCTAGGGATTTTGCCTGAGCGAGCACACACGGGATATATCTCTCACGATACTGAGAGTGGATGATCCTCTATTGATACACAATTGCCTTCGTAAGGTTGACTACCATTCCCGAGAACCAGCTATACAAGATCTAGAGCTCTCCAAACCTGTAAGTCCAGTGTCAAAGAATAGAGTACTCAAACAAAGCATCTTTGGTGCCTCAAGTCTAAGGATCAGACACACTACTGGGACTACAAAATTGTTGTATGACATTAGGTATCATTAACCATACAATATTCTATAAGCAGATCAATCAGTAAACTCATTCTTCAATGAGCACCTGCACTGTACCTCTAGTGTCCCCACACAAGCGACTATGAGACCAGTCGCCTCTATCATATAGATGAGTATATAGCGCACTAGTCTATCTGATTATCTCGATATCCTCATCGAGTAACCTATGACCAGGATGATTTAGGATCTATGTTTAAAGGTATATTGGTCTCATTATCGTGATCTTATTACGATCCGATTCTTATTGCACAGATCCATGGACATCATAATATTCATCCAAATAATATGAGAAAATATCAATAATAATATGCGAAGAGATCGACGTAACATGTCACAAGTACCATCACTCATATGATTGGCTTGTAGGGCACCTACAACAAATAATCTCTCACTTGACCTAAAGCCAATAACCTATGTGTCTGATCTTCATCAAACCTCTATAATGCTCAAATATAATATGAGTCAATGGCTTTGCCAGTGGATCTACAATGTTATCTTTGGATGGAACTCTTTTCACTGCCACATCTCCATGGGTTACGATCTCATTGATCATATGGAGCCTCCTCAGAACACTTTTGACAAGACCTGGGTTCCCTAGCTTGATCAATCGCCCTATTATTATCGTTCTATATGGAAATCAGCTTCACGTTGTTTGATACGATTCCCAAATCTGTGATGAACTTATTCATCCAGACACCCTCTTTTGCTGCTTCTACCGCAGCAATGTATTCTGCCTCTGTGGTCAAGTCAGTAGTAGTATCTTGCTTGGAACTCTTCCAACTTATTACTGCTCTATTCAGGGTGAAGACATACCCTGAATTCGACTTGCTATCATCGACATCAGACTGGCAGCTCGAGTCCGTGTAGCCCTCAACTCTGAGGCTACTGCCTCCATATACCAGTAAAAGATCCTTAGTCATTCTCAAGTACTTAAGGATACACTTTACTATTTTCCAGTACTCTAAGCCTGGATCTGCTTGATACCTGCTCGTGATACTCAGAGCATGCGTTACATTAGGCCTGGTGCATAGCAAAGCATATATGATAGACCATATCGCTGAGATATATAGTATTATATCCATGTATACCCTTTCTTCAGGAGTCTTTAGGGACATACTCCTAGAAAGTGATATTCCATGTCTTATAGGTATGAGATCTCTCTTGGAATTTTTCATGTCAAACCTTTTGACAATGGAGTCTATGTACCTGGATTGGGATAAGCCAAGCATCCTCTTGGATCTATCTCTATAGATCTGAATCCCTAGAATATATGATACTTTCCCTAAGTCTTTCATGGAAAAGTATCTAGATAGCCAAGCTTTTACTGTGGAGAGCATTCCTACATCATTCTTAATGATTAAGATGTCATCCATATATAACACCAATATGGTGATAGCGCTTCCACTTACCTTCCTATACACACAAGTCTCATATTCGTTCTTAACGAAGTTATAAGATCTGATCGCCTCATCAAATCTTATGTTCCAACTTCGGGAAGTTTGCTTTAGTTCATAAATAGACTTAAGCAATCTGCACACCTTATCTGGACTGTGCTTGGACATGAACCCCTCAGGTTGTATCATATACACTTCCTCTTCGAGTTTGCCATTGAGGAATGCAGTTTTCATATCCATCTGTCATATCTCATAGTCATAATATGCTGTAACAGCCAATAGAATTCGAATGGATTTCAACATAGCTACGGGTGCAAAGGTTTCATCATAGTCAACACCTTGCCTCTGACGATACCTCTTAGCCATTAGCCTTGCTTTATAGGTCTCCACCTTTCCATCTACCCCGATCTTCTTCTTGAAGATCCATTTGTAGCCAATAGGTACGATACCCTCAGGTGCATTAACAAGGTTCCAAACCTTGTTGGAGTACATGGATTCCATCTCAGAATTCATGACTTCTTACCACTTCCCGGAGTCTATACTCATAATAGCCTCCTCGTAGGTCTAAAGATTAATATCCTGAATGTCCTCTCCACTAATATGTCCCACATATCTTTCAGGAGGGTGTGACACTCTACCAGTCCTACGCAAAATTAGAATTTGTGTGTTAGGTACTTGAATAGACTCGATCTCTGGAATGGTGCCTGAGCTAGGTTCTCCAACCTCGCTCAATTCTATCATGCTCCCACTGTTTCCACCAAGAATGTGTTCCTTCTCAAGAAACACTACTCACTTGGCAACAAAGATCTTCTGGTCCTTAGGGTGTTAGAAATAATAACCACAAGTTTCTTTGGGGTATCTCACGAACTTGCATCGTTTCGTCTTGGATTTCAATTTATCGGGTCGTATCTTTTAACGTGGGCAAGGTTGCCCCAAATCTTAACAACCTTAAGATCGGGTTTCTTCCCTCTCCATATCTCATATGGTGTAGACACTACCGATCTAGATGGAACTCTGTTCGAAAGGTAAATTATGGTCTGTAGGGCATATCTCCAAAATGAGATAGGTAGGTCAGCGAAACTCATCATGGACCGCACCATATCTAATAGTGTGTGATTCCTCCTTTCAGATATACCATTGAGTTGTGGTGTATAAGGAGGTGTCCATTGGGACATAATCCCATGGTCCTTGAGGAACTGGGTGAATTCTGTACTCAGGTATTCTCCTTCCCGATCTGATCGAAAGGTTTTAATACTATTTCCAGTCTAGTTCTCTACTTCATTCTTATGCACCCTAAATTTCTCAAAGGCTTCAGACTTATACTTCATCAAGTACATATGTCAATACCTAGAGAAATCATCAGTGAAAATAATAAAGTAGGAATAACCACCTATGACATGAGTTGACATAGGACCACATACATCACTATGTATGAGTTCTAGTAACTCAATGGTAGTAACTCAATGGCTCTCTCTCCAGTTCCACTAAATAGAGAGTTGGTCAATTTTTCATGAAGGAAAGGCTCACAAATTGTATATAACTTGTAGTCAAATGGATCTAAGTATCTATTTTTCAACAACTTTTGAATCCTTCACTGATAGATATGACCTAACCTACAATGCCACAAATATACATTGTTCACCTCTTCTCGTTTCCTCTTGGCTATGCTTACATTCATGATGTGTGAATTAGTATTTAGTATAAACAAACTATTATGCAATGTCCCTCTAGTAATGATCTTATCATTCTTACTGATTGAACAATAATTGTTCTCAAAAAGCACTTTATGACCATTTAATGTCAAACATGAAATGAAAATAACGTTTTTGATAAGAAAGGGAATAAAATAATATGCATCTAATGCAATAATAGCTCCATCAGGTAAGTGTAGAGTGACCTCACCGACAGCAACAACAACAACTCTTGCTCCATTGCCCATCTTGAGATCCATCTCGCCTTTTGCTAATCTTCTATGTCTTGTCAGAACCTACAATGAATTACAGATATGATAAGCACTACCGGTATCCAATACCCATATATTATCACAAGAATCTGACACATTGAGACTGATCATGAAAGTACCTAAAGCTTTTCCAAGCTTTTGTTTCGCTTTTTCTGCAAGATACGCCTTGCAGTTCCTCTTCTAATGTCCATCTTGATCACAATGGAAGCAATGGCCTTTGTCTTTTGCTGGATTAATTTTGATAACCTTTGCCTTACCCCATTTGCCCTTGCCTTTACCCTTCTCAAGGGTCTTCCCAGCCTTCCTTTTTCTTTTGGTCTCACCAACATAGAGAACTAATTTCTCTTTCTTAATAGTGCTGTCTACCTCCCTCAACATATTGAGGAGCTCAGAGAGAGATACATCAAGTTTGTTCATATTGAAATTCATGATGAACTGAGAAAAGGAATCTGGTAGGGACTGAAGTATAAGATCAACATAGAGGTTATCATTTAGGATCATTCATAGACCTGTGAGTTTTTTAATCCACTCTATTATCTTCAGGACATGGTTCTGAACCGGTATCCTCTTAGTCATCCTAGCTTGGAAGAGACTCTTGGATATCTCATATCGTTGAGTTCTTCCCTGTTCCTCAAACAGTTTGCGAAAGTACAGGAGTATGGAATGAGCATCCATGTTTTCATGTTGTCTGTGTAATTGAGGAGTAATAAAGGCTAACATGTAACACTAGGTGAGAGTGGAATCATCTATATACTTCACATATTGGGCAAACTCATCTTGAGGAGCTTCTGCCTCAGGTTGGGGCATGATCGTATCTAAGACATATGTGATTTTCTCCGCTGTAAGAACTATTCTTAGGTTGCGGAACCAATCTGTATAATCTGGACCAATGAGGTAGTTGGCATCAAGTATGCCACGTAGAGGGTTTGATGACGACATGTTTCTGATAAATAGGAGATATAGCATAAGTGAATAACATGCAGATTTCGTAAAAATAAACAATCAAGATATGAACTTCTATCTTGACATGCTCCCACTAATTTTTCTAGCGAGTCACATGATACCCTCATGCACATGAAATGGAAGTCTCCGACAGACTTCTAGTGGGGATCGGGATCTAGTTAATATCTTAGTGTAACTTCGAGGGACTCGACCAATCACACTAAGCCCAAAAGGTAGACAACTATTGCCAATCACAACTCCTTGTGATACCCGTCATATTTGGCCTCCGAACCACCATGGCCTCAAGGGACTCGACCAACCATGATGTCCAGTTAAGTCACATCATTGTTATAAGATGAGTCTGATTCGATGGTATGCCCTCGAGGGACTCGACCAAGCACACCATGTCCTCAGGTCACCGGTGACATCTTTATGTCAAAGGCAAGATAGCGAGACACGAAATAGGTGAGCCTCGAGGGACTCAACCAACTCAGCCTACATTGGGAATTGGTTCCTGCCCCTAACGATGGAAGGTCACGTAGGTTAATCTTATTACCACATGCTTACCGACTTAATATTATTATAGGAGGGGTTTTAGGTTCAGTCTCATGATATGACATATCACACATATACATATTTAATATATTTACATCGCATGCAAATATATATATATACTTATCTAGTAGGTGTAAAGCATTTATATGCACAAGCACACCAGATGATCATAGACTTCAACCTAATATGATTAGGCCTGAGCCAGCAGGCCTAATCATTTACATCAAGATCTATGTGCATATTAGTGCATCTCTATGCACGGTGATCATCCATCTCATCATCGTCGGATTTGTCGGCACCTTGATACATCTCCATACGTCGCGATCGTCTGAATCAGTCTCAGGGGTCTCGCTACGACCTCCAAGCTTTTGCCGCGCCTCTAGGATAATTACAACATAATTGTAGGCATGCAGGCTCGACAATCAACGAAAAATGAAGGCTCGCAGGCCCCAATAATCACATACACACATCACAAAGTCCATGATCATCTTCTCACATCACATCACATCACATGTATATATATCATGTAGGATTACTAGATAAATAATAATGGTTATTTAAACCTTTTTAATAACTAAAATTTAAAATCATGGACATGTAGAAAATTTTTTAAATTTTGAAGGACATATTGGTCATTCGACCAAAAAATATAGAACTAGAATTTCTGTAATTACCAGGGGCAAAACTATCTTTTACCCTGAAAGTCCTAATTCCCTACTCTATAGCTATGTGGTTGCGGCCGCCGCCACCCTACCGGTGGCGGCCATGCGTGCGGGACATCACGGGGGAAGGGGGGGCGCCTCTCATGCCTGCGGGCGCCACCTCCTCAGGTGGCCTTGCCCCCCGCGGGCACTGCCCCTGCGGGTGGCTGCAAGCGCTGCCTGCCTGGCTGTGGGCGATGACGACCGCCCCTGCGGGCACCGCCCGCCCCTTGTAGGCAGGGGGCCTGCGCAGGTAGCTTGCAGACGCTGCCTACTTGGCGCCAACGCCGCCACCCAATGCCCTTGCGCATACAAGATGGCCATGGTGCAGCGACCTTTGGCGTTTCTGCGAGCTTCGATGAAGGGCAGCAATAGTTGCTGCCCTTCCTCATCACTTTTGCGCCAACGATTTTGATGATAATTATTCTAAATCACAACACATGCAGTTTATAAGCCAATCATCGCACGACGAACCTGACTCTGATACCACTATTGGGAAATTGGGAGATTCGGCATCTCATGCTTAGCAGAAAACAAAAACAAGATCGGATTTTCCATAGTTATATACTTGGCCGTCATGCAACGATTGGTGTGCAAAAATCATAAATCCGAAAAATCTGTATGTATCATATCAGAGGCGTTACTTGGGGAGATCGTATATCCCCGAGAATTCCAGATCCGATGTAGAGGATGAAGGAGCACTAACACACTCCTCTCTAGCGGTAATCCACACAGCGGATGCAGCAACGACGCTCCTCAGATTAACACGAGATCTCTCTCCACGTGCACCACAAGGTCGCCGGAGCCAAGGAGGAGGAGAGAAGACTGAGGAGAATAGGAGGATGACTACCAAGAGGTCTCAGCTATGAACCAGGAGGTTCCTCCTATTTATAGAGGTGGAGTAAGCTTATTCTTAACAGATCCTATTCACACTGGATCTCTATCCAATTGGATCTTATCCACAGGATCCAATTTGATCTCATCCAATCATTTAATTGGATTTCATCTAATTACCCAATTGGATCTCATCCACAGGATCTAAACTAGGGGCTTCATAGATATCTCATATCCGCACTTCTACTCGTCGCAACATCCACCTTATGTGTGTGACCCTCTAGGCCTGATACCGAGTTGGCCGTGAGTCGCTCCTGACAAAACTCCTTCTGACTCAGAACACCTTCTGATATAGTGATTTATAACCACCATAATAATTCACTCGACTCATCAACTATGGACATACTAGGCAACTATGCCATAGTCCCCAGATGGTACGGGGATATAATCCATCGGACCTATCTGTCCTCAGTTACTATGTATCTATAGTCCCTCATTCATCTAATATCCCAGAGACCGTATATTGGGCATGGTAGAGTTAGGCCCATACGGAATCCTGTCCGAGTCTCGCTCTAATCGGATTCTCCCAGAGAACTCCTCTCTCAATTCGAATGACCATGGCTAGGGATTTTGCTTGAGCGAGCACACGCGGATATATCTCTCATGATACCGAGAGTGGATGATCCTCTATTGATACACAATTGCCTTCGTAAGGTTGGCTGCCATTCTCGAGAACCAACCATATCAGATCTTGAGCTCTCCAAACCTGTAAGTCTGGCGTCAAAGAATTGAGTATTCAAACAAAGTATCTTTGGTGCCTCAAGTCTAAGGACCAGACACACTACTGGGACTACGGAATCGCTGTCTGACATTAGGTATCATTAACCATATAGTATTCTGTAAGCGGATCAATCAGTGAACTCATTCTCCAATGAGCACCTGCATTATACCTCTAGTGTCCCCATATAAGTGACTATGAGACCAGTCGCCTCTATCATATAGACGAGTATACAGTGCACCAGTCTATCTGGTTATTTCGATGTCCTCATCGAGTAATCTATGACCATGATGATTTAGGATCTATGTTTAAAGGTATATCAGTCTCATTATCGTGATCTCATCATGATCCGATTCTCATTGCACAGATCCATGGATATCACAATATTCATCCAGATAATGTGAGAAAATACCAATAATAATATGCGAAGAGATCGGCGTAACATGTCACAAGTGCCATCATTCACGTGATTGGCTTGTAGGGCACCGACAACCAACAGGATTTACACAGAGTTTTCTCATAAGTTTTTGCTCAAGATCTTATATCCTGAACTAAGATAAGAGGGGTATTTATAGACCCCAAATAGCTTAAAAAATGAAACAAAAAAGTGTCTCATCACAGGTGGTGGTACCGTCAGTACCTAATAACTAGGATGCCACCACCTAGGATGAGGGGTATTTGTAAATGCCAAATAGCTTCAAAAATGAAACCAGAAAGTGTCTCATCCCGAGTTATAGGGTACTAGCAGTACCACCACTAGTCTTAGGTGGTACTACCGACATTACTTTTTGACATTTAGCGGTATCACCATCTAGTCTGGTGGTACTACCATCTGACAAATTCTCGGATATTGGACTCAAGCGGTACAACCGTCTGCTTGGGCGGTACCACCGCATGACAACATTAACTACCGTGGTACCATCGCCTAGACCTCTTAGGAGATTGAGCCTCGTGCGATTCCACCACCTAGACCTAGTGGTGCCACCGCCTGCCTTGGCTCCAGGTCATTGTTTAGGCCATCAGTCCAACCCAAACCAACTATGATTCAGGCCTAATTGGCCCATAATTGTGTTAGTAAGATTACCTCTCAAATCTAACTCAATCTAAGTTCTAACTTCGACAATTAAGACATTAACTAGGCAATCTTAGTTATTCGATATGTTAGTTGTTCTTCCGACGAAATCCCGACAAACTTCTGGCGAACTCCAAACGAACTCTCGGTAAACTCCCAACGAACTTCCGACAAGCTCTTGATGAAATCTCGGTAAACTCCCGACAAACTCTCAACGAACTCCCGGTAGGCTTTCAGCAAGCTCCCGATAAACTTTCGACGAACTCTCACTGAGCTTCCGGTGCATCGTCTGTACCTTCGACGTATCACCTGATCTTTGACTCTTGTCCAACATTTGATTTTTTAGCTTTATATTTTTTTATGATCATAGTTAATCCTGTATCACTTTTCTCAACACATGAATTAGATCAATAATTTATTAATTAATTTAATCATTAAAATTCAAGATTCAACACTCTATACTTACGAAAATTAAATATTTAATCTCATTATTCTAACAAACTTCTCTTTCTTATTTTTAATTATGTAAAATTATTTTTTTAATCCTATAAAAATTATTTTAAGTATAAAAATCTCAATATAATTTTTAAAAATATAAATATCAAAATACTAAAGATAACTTAATTACTCGTTTGATCACATTAAGTAATTTTTCATAGTAATTCTTCTTGAGTAAGTCGAAAATAATAATTTTGAGATAAATTAAGTTACTTGGAGTTCATTATACATTTGAGTAAAGGTTCAAAATTATCTGCATTTTAAGAATTCTTTTAAGCTAATAAACCCCAAAGCCTGTTGATAACCATGGATCAAAGGTCTTGGCGTCGATTGTAATCCGGTTTGGTTGGGTTCAATTTCATGAGAGGCGAGCCGAACCGGTTCGACGACCGGAGCAGCGGGTCGTCGGCGGAAGAAGCGGTCGTTATGCGCGCTTCTTGGCGCCGCGCGCCAAACGGGCTTCCTACCGTCCCAACTCGCGCCAGCTCTCCCCCTTCTTTCGACGCCACATCCCATCCCTTAAAACACACGCATTAAGAGATGCGACGGAGGAAGAAGACAGCGAGATTGCGAGGTCTCTCGAGTACGAGGTAGAGGCCGTTCCATCGTCTGGTCTGCCTGTTCCCTTCTCCGGTGGTAAAACCTCTGACTCGTGTAGGATCCTTTGAGAACTTTGGTGATCACTGCTTTCTCGTTCTTCTAGTTCTCCGTCTCCCTGTCAGAGATAGAAGATGGCAGATGGTGAGGACATTCAGCCCCTCGTGTGCGACAATGGAACTGGAATGGTCAAGGTACGGCTACAAGACCTGCTCTCGACGTCGATGGTGTATGATTCATCGTTTGCGTTTGTACTTCTAGGCTGGTTTTGCTGGAGACGATGCCCCGAGAGCTGTCTTCCCTAGCATCGTGGGTCGACCACGCCACACCGGCGTGATGGTAGGCATGGGGCAGAAGGACGCGTACGTGGGAGACGAAGCTCAATCCAAGCGAGGCATTCTGACGCTCAAGTACCCGATCGAGCACGGCATCGTGAGCAACTGGGACGACATGGAGAAGATTTGGCACCACACCTTCTACAACGAGCTCCGCGTCGCCCCCGAAGAACACCCCATTCTGCTCACCGAGGCGCCTCTCAACCCCAAGGCGAATCGTGAGAAGATGACTCAGATCATGTTCGAGACCTTCAATGCTCCCGCAATGTATGTCGCCATCCAGGCTGTCCTCTCTCTTTATGCTAGTGGTCGAACGACAGGTAACCCTACCCATCCGCCTCGATCGATCACTCTCCGATGAAGCCGTGAAATGAACCAGAAAGCTGCATCGTCTAAAGTAATTTGCTCGAACAATATTATGTTGGTATGCGTAGGCATTGTGCTCGACTCCGGCGACGGTGTCAGCCACACGGTTCCTATCTACGAAGGCTACGCACTCCCGCACGCGATACTTCGCCTCGACCTGGCGGGCCGCGACCTCACCGACGCTCTCATGAAGATCCTGACGGAGCGCGGCTACTCCTTTACCACCACGGCGGAGCGTGAAATCGTCCGCGACATCAAGGAGAAGCTGTCCTACATCGCTCTCGACTACGAGCAGGAGCTGGAGATGGCGAAGACCAGCTCGTCGGTGGAGAAGAACTACGAGTTGCCGGACGGGCAGGTGATCACCATCGGCGCCGAGCGGTTCCGCTGCCCGGAAGTCCTCTTCCAGCCGTCCATGATCGGGATGGAAGCTGCGGGCATACACGAGACCACCTACAACTCCATCATGAAGTGCGATGTGGACATCAGGAAGGATTTGTATGGCAACATCGTGTTGAGCGGAGGATCCACCATGTTCCCAGGCATTGCTGACAGGATGAGCAAGGAGATCACGGCGCTGGCGCCAAGCAGCATGAAGATTAAGGTGGTTGCTCCCCCTGAGAGGAAGTACAGTGTTTGGATTGGAGGCTCCATTTTGGCATCCCTCAGCACCTTCCAACAGGTAAATTCTCAGACTTATCTCGATACATCTACGAAATATGCATTGATCCTGACGAGCTATTGTCGTTCATGGCAGATGTGGATTGCAAAAGCAGAGTACGATGAGTCTGGTCCATCGATCGTGCACAGGAAATGCTTCTAAGATCACCAACACTGGGAATGGTAGAAGAATAAGGTGAGATCATCAACACGACTGGCTTGAGAGATTAGGCTCAGTTATCTCCAAACGGATTTCACCTGAATGGTGGTGTGGACACTGATGAAGGCTGCTGTTCTTCCTCAACCAAGTATTGCTTCGGTGTTTTGTGCTTTGTTCCTCTTAATGCTTACTTCAATTCTGTACTTGATGGAAGGTCGAGAATTCCGAACAAGATGTGATTTTTGAGTATGTTGTTACCTTGCTATTTCTGCTCAATAAGTGTGATTTGCCGTCAGAAATATAAAATGCTACCATTTTTCCATGTGGATTTGATCTCTTCATTTCGACTTGTTTCCAGCTGGTGCTTGTTTTTGTTTACTCCAAGATTGAGAAGGTTGTTCTAAGTCGTTTGAGACTAATTACATAATACTCTTATAATTATCTAATTTTAGTATTTTTATATTTTTATATATTTTTTAAACATTGAGATCCCTATATAAAATTAAAAAAATAATTTTATAAAATAAAAATTTTAAAAAAATTCATTGAAATAACGGGTCAAATGAGAAATCTTAATATAGTTTTTGAAAGTATAGAGACTGAATACTAAATATAACTAATTATATGAAGTAATCTATAATTAACCCTCCATCATGTTTATATTAAAATAGAGCCAAATCTGATAATTAGATTTCCGTTGGTTATATATTTTATAGTATATAAATATAAAATCAGGTATATAGATATAATCAAATATAAATAATTGAAACTTATGAGTTTATTATTGTTACTATATTATAAGATCTCTCAATAATTTTAAAAATAAATATTTATATTTATATTCATATTATATTAAATAAATGATGTATATATTTATCTCTCCAAATTTAAATTTAACATATGCATCCTCGAATGTCACCATGGTTAGTCTTGATTAGTTACCAGAGTTGAAACTCTAAATAACATAACATTGCTATACCTTTAAAATTTATTAAAATTATAAGAATATTAGGGGGGAGTTTTTTTTTTGTCCTTATAATGTTTCTAATTCAAACTAGTTAATATGAATACAATCCGATTAATTGGTGAAAGAGATACATGTCAAATGATCTTAATATTTGAAAGGATCCATATATAAAAACCTCAATTAGGGCAAATCTACATGTATGTTCCTTTAAAATAAATTGGTATGTAAATTATAGTATGTATGATATTTTGAAGCAATTAACTTGATAGTTTAATGGAATCAATGTTACATAATCTTATCAGAGAACTCTCAGATTATGCACAATTAAATTATTCAACAAAATTTGATAATGTTCTTTATTTTTTTGTCTCTCTAAAATTTGTAATCTTTGATTGGCAAGACAGAAGCTAAGAGTGGAAGCACGGGAGATATAAAAAATAATTCTGTTAATGCAAAAATTACATCTCGTATTTATAAATGTTATCACCCCAACCCAATTAGCATGGAGAGGTGCACTCCTTAATAGTAAACAAATAGATATTAATTTAATTAGAGATTAAGAAGCACCCCAATACGAGGGGAAAACACGAGGCTGCGACGGCATTAGGAGACTCCCCTCTCGGTAATATACATGGATTAATTGATTAGGGGCTTAATAAACAACTAGAGGAAGAAAGATTAAGAAAACCAAAGAATGTAATACATGTAATTAGATTAAAATAGACGAGGACAGATCAGACGGATGAGATTGCCATTCCCGCTGGGCCCATAACGTGGACGGCCAGATGTTAACCGGAGAGCGGCAAGTGGAGTGCCCGAAATGGCCCCGCCCTTCCTTCCCACAATGCCCTTCATCTTCGAACACCACCCATTCCTTCGTGATCACTGTCCCGAAATGCCCCTCCGACGTCTTCCCCTGCACTTCCCGCTCTGCCCTTCCTCCTCCGTTCGCCGCCGCTGCCTCCTCGTCGCTTCCGGTGGTGCCGCCGAGCACCATCCGCTCGAGGTCGTCCATGTCCTTCTCCGGGATACCCTCCACGGGAGGGAGCTCCGCTGCGTTGAGCACGCCCAGGGCGCGGCAGAGATCGAAATAGGACGACAGCTGGGAGTTCTGTGCCGCTGCCCGCCTCAGGATACGCATCCCCACCCGGCCCCGCCGTATCCTCGCTTCCGTCATCGCTCCATTTTGATCGGGGCCTAGAATGCCGACCAGGAAGTGGGCGATGCCGCTGCAGATGCTGCTGTAGACCTCGAAGATTTCGATGACGACGCAATCCATGGCCTCGAGGACGAGGCTCACCTCCATGCCGTCAGCGTAGGGCCGGATCTGCATCAAGAGGTCTAGGAGGACCTGGAGGCGCTCCAGCTTGTCGAGGTCGTCGTCTTGGTCGCCTGTGCCTGAAGCGGCCTGGGAGGGGGAGGGGGAGGGGGAGGGCGAGGCAGAGCCGGTGAGGGCGGAGAAGAAGGAGCGGCGATCGACGAAGCGGTAGTAGGCGCGGACAAACGCGGAGAAACCGGGGGAGGTGGAGGAGCGGCCGCGGAAGTCGGAGAGGTCGAAGGGTAGGCGACCGACGTGGGCAGAGGGAGGCGCGTCGTCGGAGCAGAGGAGGAGGCCGTGGGCGAGGAGGAGGCACTTGAGGGCGACGATCCACGAGCGGGTGCGGGAGGCGCGACGGGACACAGACCACATGAGCGGTGGCAGGAGCGACGAGGGGGCTCCGCGGGCCCACGTGAAGACGCGCCCTGCGCTCTTGTAATCCACCGACCGGTCGTCATGGCTGGTCGCCCGGATCACCGCCGCTTCCACCTCGGGGCTGCGCCGGTGCAGGTGATGGCGGTGGCGCGCGGCCCCCATCCTGGTCATGTAGATGCTCCACCTGTCCTTGGCGGTCGCCGTGGCGCGGCGCCACCACTGTCTCGGCGACGCCATGGGGTGGGTGGCGCTACGCGATAGGTGGCACCTCTGCCGACGTGGGAGAGAAGAACTAATGGGTTGGCATCGACTTCTTCCTCCTCATTTTGGTCAGCATATTTGGGGCGTAGGAAGAGGAGGGAAGAGAAGCACCGTGAGTGGCAGGAAAGAATAGATTTAAAGGAGGAAAGAGTGGAAGGAGAAGGCGGAGAAGAATGGCCAACCTATGGAGAGGCCAAATTGGATGTGATATTGGCTGGATTAATGGCTAAAGAAATAAGAAAGCTTCAATTTTTGTGTACACAATTTGGGTGAACTCCACGAACTGCCGGAATTCCTGCCGCGTTTGCAGGTTGATTTGACGTAAGTCTCCTTTCCAAGGATGCCATGCATGCCTTTCAAATCTGAGTTCTTACGTTTTTTTTCCTTAAATAAAATATATTTTATTTCTTAATTTTTTTTATTATATTAAATAGTATACAAGAAGAGACATGCTATTTTGAAACTTTCTAATCCATGGATATGTATTTTTAGTTTATTTGTTTTGGTGATGCAGTCACGCATGCTTTGAAAGTGTGAATATCTCACCAACTATATGTTAAACGAAAAAAAAAAGAAGAAAAAGGAATGCTTGAATTGGAGAAGAAAGATACATAACGAGGAAGAATTAACTAAAGATTGAAGACAAAGCTAATCAACGCTAATAGGCCACCCGTTGTCGGAGCAAATGCTTTTCGTCCGAAATGCCACAAGTATATGTTTGATTTCAGTGCTGTGGACAGAAAAGGTGTTGTTTGCGTCTAAAGATTCGCTTGTTCCTTCCGATCCACAAAGTCCAGCAATTTACCCAATGCTTCTTCCACAATCTGACAATAGATTGAGTTTATGAAGCCCCCACAAAAGTCTTATTAGTGATTATTGATCCATTCTCCATAGCTAAGCCTTAATAATCCAGTGAATGAAAGCTTGTAGTGTGTAAATATGGTAATCGAGAGCTTGTTACCGGTTCTCTTTTCAACCGAGAACTCGGTTCCTCATAAAAAAAATGATATGATTTTAGAATTATTGTGGGTGAAATAAACCATATATATAACCTTCGTAAAACTTAAAAGATTATTTATTTTTCAAAAGGACAAGTGGTAAAAATAAATTTTGTTCCAGGACCTTTTGATTGTTAGTTTTACATTCAAAATACGTCGGATGAAATTTTAAATTTTTAAAAAGAAAAGTGATGAAAATGAATTTTATTTTAGGATCTTACAATTATTGTTTTTACTAGCCAAGCCAATCTTATGCATTCAAAATATGTCGAATGAGATTTTTAATTTTTGATAGATAGATCTGATATACACTATCAAAATAATAATTTAGGAATAAAATATGTCAGTTGAGGTTTCGAATTTTCAACCTTTTGATAAATGAATCTAACACACCATCATCGAAATCATTCTTTAATTATAAAAAAAATACATGAGGTTTTGCTCTCTTAATTTTTTAATATATATGTTTGGCGTATTATAGGTCTCGAACCTTCAACTTTTGATTAATAGACATGATATATTATAACAATGCATGGAATAAGATTTACGAACATCTTATTATCTTATGTGGTTAATATTGATACCGATCAACTATCTATCATTTGGTGTGTAGTTAAGACTTTAAATGATATTAATAATTTTAAAATTTTAATATGACTCTAAAAATATTAAGAATATTTAAATTTAGCTCTTTCATTAGTTAGCATCAATTACTACTGCATGTTAGTGAAAGGGGCATATGCCAAAGATCTTACTATTTGAAATATATGTATACTAAAATTTGCAGGGATAAATAGACTAATTTTAAACTTGTTAATATGTGGCTTTCGTGCGCAATTTTACAATGTCATTATAAAGTTGTTCATAGAAGCTATCGCATCCCTGCTATCACTTCTTTATTACGGATTCCAAATAAACTTGGCATGCATTATAATAAGAATGACGGATTCTCTATCTCATATATGTATGATATTATTCCTAGCTCAGATAGCTCTATAATAATTAATCTACTAATATATTTAGTGTATCTACTCATCGCATTTAGTCTATCCTACCCAAGATTCGCTTTCTTAATTAGATCATGCACACAAGTATCCAAAGTTTGTCTCTTCAAGGATCATCAGGAGTTGGCCTCAGCTTCATGATGATGCTTGCAAGATTTCCTTGGTTAAGAATGGCTCGATCAAACTCGATAAGATGTCACTTTCTTGTTCCTTTGATTCCTTCAACCTTTCCTTTTTCCGAGTCTCGATCGTTTATAGTCGTCTAAACCAGAAGGCATACACCAACTCTAAGAGAATGTCGTCATGGAGTGTTTCTATCTCATGCTAACATACTATTTCATGAGCTATTCATCTGGATAGAAAAATGATTCTACGTCACTATCCAAACATAATTTGCTCCAAATGTCAAACTATAGATGATACGTTTCAATCATTCTACTCGAAACTGGACATGTTTTAGATCGTACGAACCAGGATCATTTAATGCAAAATTAGTATTATGAGATTGATTTGCTCGTGTTCTAATCAGATCCAACATTGTCAACTAGAGTGGAATTAGTCAAAATATCACAAAAGAGATCTACTTGTTGATCGGATGACCAAAACATTTGCTTTGGTGTTTACCACACCCTTTATGGATACAATTATTCTTTAATATCTTAATCATTTGGAAATCGGTTGCACTACATAGTAAATTGGATGTACTTAAAACCATTGTTATCAGGAGCAAATTGAAAAGTGAGCTCACGCTGATCAGATCGATGGATCAACTCGTCAGGCTACATGTTTAATTCAAAAATATTTTCTAAATATATAATAATAATTCAAAACTAATTGGTTCAATCGATTCATTTCGTCTTTTTTGACATAATCGATCGAGTAAATGCATCGTTTGATGATCTGATTTTTGGATTTTTGGGTTCGACCATTCAATCCAATGTGATTTCTGATAATTATGCTTCAGCCTAGTTAACTCACTAAATTCTTCTCTCTCTCTCTCTCTCACTAACTTCTCAATTATTGCCGAATCGAAGTGGCCACCGGACGATGTGACGGGTTGGCCTGGTTCAATTGTCGATGTTCTGGGGTGTCCTGACTCGATCCATGGTTGAGGCGACCTCCCAGGGGACTCGGTACTTGCAAGTAAGGCCTGGGTCGGGTTTTGTCCCGACTTAATCCCTCCGACGCTCAAGTCAGTGGTGAATGATTTTTTTTTCTCTTCTCCTCTTTGAAGCCGACGGGGGGTTGTTGTTATATGCATGCTCGGGGTCGATGGTGCGTACCTTAACCCGAATGGCGGCTAGTTTGTACAGGGCGACGTCATACAGGATGATATTGTGTGACACCATCCCAGGCTTTCGGGGAGAGGCGGCCTCGTATGGCACCGTCCTAGGCTTTTGGAGACGGGTCGCTCCGTGCGACGTCGTCCTGGGCTTTCGAGGATGGGTCGCTCCGTGCGGTGCTGTCTCGGGCTTTCGGGGACGGGTTGCTCTGTACAACGCCGTCCCGAGTTTTTGGGAATGAGCTGCCCCGAGTGGCGCCAGGCAGTATGGAGATGTTGTCGCTTCCGACCCAAGGTGGCAGGTCGGACGTGGCAGCCTGCGTGGGCCGTGCCTCTGCGCTGACATGTCAGTTGACTACTGTCATGTGAATAGTGCTAGAATATCCTCTATCACTCCCCCCTCACGAGGCATATTCCGGGGCCCTCATGGAGGGGCTTGGGGCATGTCTAGCTTGTCCTTTCTACCATGTCGCTTGTTATGCGATAGTTGACGAGTCACCTCGTGACATCGTTGCTTCTGTGATGGGAGGCCCAAGTTGAGATGATGCGCCGAGGGGTCGCTTGGTTGATTGGACTAGTGCCCGAGTTGGTGGACTCGGGCAAAGACTAGATTGGTGCCCGAGCTGGTGAACTCGGGCACAGATTGGACTGGAGCCCAAGCTAGTGAACTCGGGTACAGATTGGACTAGCGCCCGAGCTGGTGAACTCGGGCACAAGTTGGACTGGTGCCCAAGCTGGTGAACTTGGGCACAAATGGATTGGTGCCCGAGTTGGTGAACTCGGGCACAAATTGGAGTGCCCGAGTTGGTGATTGGCACAAAGTGGACCGTGAACTCGAGCACAAATTAGACTAGTGCCCGAGTTGGTGAACTCGGGCAAAGACTAGATTGGTGCCCAAGCTGGTGAACTCGGACATGAACTGGACTAGTGCTCGAGCTGGTGAACTCGAGCATAGATAGGATTGGTGCCCGAGCTAGTGAACTCGGGCAAAAACTAGATTGGTGCCCGAGCTGGTGAACACGAGCACAAACTGGACTGGTGCCCGAGCTGGTGAACTTGGGCATAAATAGGACTGGTGCTCGAGTTGGTGAACTCGGGCACAAATAGGACTAGTGCCCAAGCTTGTGAACTTGGGCACAAACTGGACTAGTGCCCAAGCTAGTGAACTTGGGCATAAATAGGACTAGTGCCTGAGCTGGTAAACTCGGGCACAAACTGGACTGGTGCCCGAGCTAGTGAACTCGAGCACAAACTGGATTAGTGCCGAGCTAGTGAACTCGAGCACAAATAGGACTGGTGCCTAAGCTGGTGAACTCGGGCACAAATTGGACTAGTGCCCGATCTGGTGAACTTGGGCACAAATAGGACTAGTGCCCGAGCTGGTGAACTCGGGCACAAACTAGACTGGTGCTCAAGTTGGTGAAATCGGGCATAATGATGCCCGGAGCTGGTGAACTCAGGCAAAGACTAGACTGGTGCCCAAGCTGGTAAACTTGGGCAAGAATTGGACTGGTGCTTGAGCTTGTGAACTCGGGCACAGATAGGACTGGCGTCCGAGCTAGTGATCTCGGGCACAAACTGGATTAGTGCTCGAGCTGGTGAACCCAGGCATAAACTGGACTAACTCGGGCATAAATAGAACTGGTGCCCGAGCTGGTGAACCTGGGCACAAATTGGATTGGTGCCCGAGCTGGTGAACCTGGGCACAAATTGGATTGGTGCCCGAGCTGGTGAACTCAAGCACAAATAGGACTAGTGCCCGAGCTGGTGAACCCGAGCACAAACTGGACTAGTGCCTGAGTTGGTGAACTCGGGCACAAATCGAACTGGTGCTCGAGTTGGTGAACCCGGGCACAAACTGGACTGGTGTCCGAGCTGGTGAACTCGGGCACAAATAGGACTAGTGCCCGAGCTGGTGAACTTAGGCTCAATGTGTTCCTTTCCAATGTACGACGGACCTTGGCGGGGCTTCCGGCAGGTGCGGGACAGAGGGTTGGTGCCACGTGCACCCTGCGGGGCGCCCGTTTGGCATGGTGGCGGTGAGCCGGCCTCACATGCATCTGGCGATTGGTCGAAGTCACACGTGACTTCTAGCGGGCGTTTTCGTCGATGTGTACTAGGGCAGGAGTCCTTCTGGTAGGCGTTTTTGCTAATGTGTACTAGGGTGGGAGTCCTTAGGCAATGCGCTCTGGTAGAGCATGCTTTAATAAATGTTATCATCAATTCTCGCCTCGGGGAGTCCAAATGTCGCCCGGGTGGCGACAGGGTTCCCCCCTTATAAGTTTCCTCCTGAGCGTAGGTGGGTCATTATGTTCCCCTTTAGTCTTCCTTTGTTGTCTCGATCCTTCGTCTCCTCTAATGCCTAGTCTCAAGGTTGGGATGTCTTCTTCTTCTTCATCGTTGAGTCGGTCTGCTTTCGAGGTCAACGAGTTGACCTCGGGAAGTTCTAGGGTAGAAGTACTAAGTTCATCCTCGGGTGGAGTGCTTCCAATGGATTCGAAGGCCCTTGTGGCCCTTCAAGTGATGTGGTCATGGCATGATGTGGATTCGGTAGTGACCGAAGAACTGTTGGGGCTTGTTCGGGATCGTTACAGTATCCCGAGGGAGTACGAACTTCACGTTCCGTCTCCCGGGCAATGCCCTTACAACCCATTTCCTGGTAGGTTCGGGCTTACCTTAGATGCCTCAAAGCGGGGATGAGGTTCCCATTACACTTGATGATCGTAGAGTGCCAACGGTGGTGGGGGATTTCCCCATCCCAAATGGCACCTAACTTATGGCGCTACCTGGTGGTTTTTTTTGGGAGAGTGCCAAGGGACGGAGATCGAACCGATCTGAATGCTATTGTTAGCGTGCTTCCGGCTATGCAAAGGTCAGGGTGGATACTGCTTGATCGCCTGAGGTGGGTTTAGGATTAGTGGCGCTCCTTCCAATAATAAGGGGTGGAAGATATACCACTTCTACGTGAGCCGGCATGGGGAGTGGGGATTCTGCATGGGGTAGACCTCCGAGCCATTAACAATGTCTCCTCCTTTCTCTCCCGTGAAGAGGCAGAGCATGTGGAGCACTTAAGAGGTGTCTTGTCGTCTTCTCTGACTGTCAGAGAGATGACTAAGGAATGGTTGGTCGATGCGGGGCTTAGCCCAGCCCGTAGGGGTATGGCCAGATCTGTCGCTACTAGATATTTTCTTTCTCACTCCATTTCTTTTTGTGTATCTTGCTAACTGACCTGTAACTTGCAGAAATGATTAATTTTCACTCGATGAAGGGGATGTCGTGTCTCTCGACCATGGCAGCGTCTCCTCGGGAGCAAGAAAAGACGGGGGCCAACCTCCTAGCTCAAAAGGGGACCTCGAGCCGTCGAGGTCCTGACGAGGTGGAAGCGGACCGTCCCAAGAAGAAAGCAAGGGGAGTAACTTGGAAGTCATCCGAGGGGGTGGCACTTCGCGAGGCTGTAGCGCAAACAGCGTGCGGGTTAGGCAACAACTCACATGGGGAGAGCTCGAGTGCAAAGGGGAAAAGTCATGTTGGCTCGGCCGAGGAAGACGTCCCAGGCAAGCGGGCTGGGCGCCCTAAATCAACGAAGGACTTGTGTCGGGTCCAGGCTTCCAACAAGGGCGAGCCCTTCCAGACCCTCGACATAGCGGACCTATCGGAGGGGGAATCGTGGGCGCCTTACGGGTCTCGGTGGCCATCCCTCAAAATTAACAAGCGCACCTGGGCCAATGGCTCAACGGCTCTGGAGTTCACCTGAGGTGTACTCTACCCAGCTCTAGCGAAGTAGCTACATTGCTCACCTTCCGTGGTGTTGATAGACTATGCTGCCAAGTCATTGGTCTGGGTAAGCATCGCGCCCCCCTTATTTTGTCTTTGAGAACTATCTTACTGTGCTCGATTATGGCTTTGTATTTTTTGGTAGAGCTATCATTACACAACAGCGCTAATCGATCGGGTGCACGATGCGGGTCAAGTGATTGAGCACCTTGAGGAGGCAAACTTTGACCTGTGCCGGGAGGTCGAGGAGTTGAGGGGTGGTCCTGGCCCCGAGGCAATCGCGGCGGCAGAGCAACGGGCGGCTGCTACCGAGGCTGAGGTCGAATGGTTGAAGGCGGAGCTGAAAGACAGCCATGGGCAAGTCCACAATTTGGATGACAAGCTGCTCACGCTCGCATGGAATATGGAAGCTGCTCGGTTGACAACCAACGCCATAGAGGAAGTGTTGGGAAATCCACCAGGGAGAGCGACATCACATGCGCAACGGAAGAACAGAAAACAAAACCCCAAATTTTTTGTAGAAAGTTTCCGTCATCGTGTGAAGATCGGTGCGTCAAAAACAAATATACAAAACTGCATGTGTAAAAGAAGATACCTAGGGAGATCGTATATCCCTGAATTCCTGCAGATCTGTGGGAAAGGACGAAGGAGGTCAAGCGTCCTCCTCTCTAGCGGTATCCACACGGCAGGGATTGCAACGATGCACCTCTCTCTCTCTCTGGGGAGAGGAGAACAGGAGGTGGCTACCAAAAGAAACCCTCAGCCTATAGAGCTTTGGTTCCCTCCTATTTATAGAGGGCCCTGAAAAACCCTAATGGATCTTTTGCCTTATTGGGTATTGGATCTCCATCCAATTATCCAAGCCTCTTGGATTAGTGGGTTTCTACCCAATAATCTCTTATTAGTAATTATTGGATCTCATCTCAGGATCCAATAATTCATGGGCTTAATGGATATCCAATAAGATAGGAGGTTCAGCGGATATCTCATATTCGAACCTCTACTCGTCGCAACACCTACCATATGTGTGTGACCCTCTAGGCCCAATATCGAGCTGGCCATGAGTTATACTTGTCAGAACTCCTTCTGACATAGTGAATTATTATCTCTATAATAATTCACCCAACTCATCGTCTCATGGACGTACAGGCCACTCTGTAGCGGCCCCTAGACGATGAGGGAATCAATCCTTTGGACCTATACATCTTCAATTACCATGTATCTATAGTTCTTCATCCATCTAATATCCTAGAGACCCTATACCTGGCATGGTGCTGTCAGACCCATATGGTCTCTCCTCGAGTCTTGCTCTTGTCGGATTCTCCCGGAGAACCCTTTCTCTCTCAATCCGAATAACCTTGGCCAAGGATTTGTTCGAGCAAGAATACATGGGATATTCCTCTTATGATACTGAGAGCAGATGATCCTCTATTGACACTCAATAGCCCTCGTAAGGCTACCACTCCCAATGACCGGAGCTAGAATTTTCCAAACCTATAAGTCTGGTATCAAAGAGTGGAGTACTCATACATGACATCCTTGGTGTCTCAAGTCTAAGGACCAGATATACTACTGGGACTACGGAATCGCTATCTGACATGAGGTATCAATAACCATCCAACATTCCGTAGGGGGATCAATCAGTGAACTCATTCTCCAATGAGCACTTGCACTGTACCCTTAGTGTCCCCACACGAGTAGCTATGAAACCAGCTACCTCCATCATATGAATGAGTATACAGCACACCAGTCTATCCGGTTATCTCGATGTCCTTCTCGAGTAACCTATGACCAGGATAGTTTAGGGTCTGTGTTTAAAGGTGAATTGGTCTTAATATCGTGATCTCATCACGATCCGATTCCTATTGCACAGATCCAAGGACATCACAATATATGCAACACGCAAGATAAAGTGATAAAATGCCTAATAATAAGCAAAGAGATAAAGTGCATATTAAGTCACAAGTGCCATCACTCATGTGATTGGCTTGCATGAGACATATGACTAGAAATCTCCCACTTGACCTAAATCCAATCACCAACATGTCTGATCCCCATCAGACCTCTATGACGCTCAAAGACAATCTGAGTCAATGGCTTTGTCAGTGGATCTGCAATGTTATCTTCGGATGAAACTCTTTCCACTACTACATCTCTTCGGGCCACGATCTCTCTAATAAGTTGGAACTTCCTTAGAACACTTCTGATGAGACCCGGGTTCCCATATTTGAGTAATCATCCTGTATTTGTCGTAATATAAAGGAATCAGCTCCTCGCTGCTCGGGATGACTCCTAGATCTGTGATGAACTTTTTCATCAGACTCCTCCTTTCTTTGCCTCTACCGCGTGCAATGTATTCCGCCTCGTGGTCCAGCCAACAATAGTGTCTTGCTTGGAACTCTTCCAAAGATATCTGCTTGCTCCTCCGTTCAGGTGAATACATACCCTGAATTAGACTTGCTATCATCGACATCGGACTGGAAGCTCGAGTCCGTGTAGCTCTCAACCCTGATGCTACTATCTCCATATACCAGTAAAAGATCCTTAGTCCTTCTCAAGTACTTAAGGATACTTTTTACTACTTTCCAGTGCTCCAAGCCTAGATCTGTCTGATATCTGCTCGTGACACTCAGAGCATACGATATATCAGGCCTGGTATATAGCATAGCATACATGATAGGTCCTATCGTTGATGCATATGGTATCATATCTATGTGTGCCATTTCTTTAGGAGTTTTTGGGGACATACTCCTAGAAAGTGATATTCCATGTCTCATTGGTATGAGACATCTCTTAGAATTTTTCATTCCAAACCTTTTGACAATGGTGTCTATGTACCTAGACTTGGACAAGCCAAGTATCCTCTTGGATCTATCTCTATAGATCCGTATCCCTAATATGCAGGATGCTTCCCCTAAGTCCTTCATGGAGAAGTGCCTAGATAACCAAGTTTTTACTATGGAGAGCATTCCTACATCATTCCCAATGATCAGGATATCATCCACATATAATATTAAAAAGGTGATAGTGCTCCCACTTACTTTCCTGTACACACAAGGCTCATCTTTGTTCTTAATGAAGTCATACGATTTGATCGTCTCATCAAATCTTATGTTCCAACTTTGGGAAGCTTGCTTTAATCCATAAATGGACCTAAGAAACCTGCACACCTTATCTGAGTTATCCCTGGACACGAATCCCTTAGGCTGTATCATATACACCTCCTCCTCGAGGTTACCATTGAGGAATACGGTTTTGAAGTCCATCTGCCAGATCTCATAATCATAGTGTGCTACATTAGCCAATAGAATTCGAATAGATTTTAGCATGATTACAAGTGAGAAAGTTTCATCATAGTCAACACCTTGCCTTTGATGATACCCCTTAGCCACTAGCCTTGCTTTATAGGTCTATACCTTTCCATCTATTCCAATCTTCTTTTTGAAGATTCATTTGCAACCAATGGGTACAATACCCTCGGGTGCATTAACTAGGTTCCAAACCTTGTTGGAGTACATGGAATCCATTTCTGAATTCATGGCTTCTTGCCATTTCCCGGAGTCTATGCTCATAATAGCCTCCTCGTAGGTCTGAGGATCAATATCCTTAACATCCTCTCCTCTGATATGTCCCACATATCTCTTAGGAGGATGAGATACTTTATCGGACCTACGTAAAGTTGGAACTTGTGTGTTAGGTATCTGAACAGATTCTGGTTATGGAATGGTGCTTGAGCTAGGTTCTTCAACCTCACTCAATTCTATCATGCTCTCATTGTCTCCACTAAGAATGTGTTCATTCTCAAGGAATACTGCTCTCTTGGCTATAAAGACCTTTTGGTCCTCAGGATGATAGAAATAATACCCACAAGTTTCTTTGGAGTATCCTACGAACTTACATCGTTCCATCATAGATTCTAACTTATCAGGGTTGTGTCTCTTAATGTGGGCAGGGCAGCCCCAAATCTTAACAACTTTAAAATCAGACTTCTTCCTATTCCATATCTTATATGGAGTAGACATCACTGATTTAGTTGGAATTCTGTTTAGAAGGTAAGCTGCGGTCTCTAAGGCATATCCCCAGAATGAAATGGGTAGATTGACAAAACACATCATGGAACGCACCATGTCTAACAGTGTGCGATTCCTCCTTTCTGATACGCCATTAAGCTGTGGTGTATAAGGAGGTGTCTATTGGGATAATATCCCATAGTCTTTGAGGAATTGGGTGAACTCTATACTCAAGTACTCACCTCCTCGATCTGATCGAAGGGTTTTAATACTCTTTCCAGTCTAGTTCTCCACTTCATTTTTCCTCTTAGACTCACTTACACTCATGATATATGGAGCTGTATTTAGCATAAATAAACCATTATGCATTGTTTCTCTCGTGATGATCTCATCATCTAATATTATTGAACAACCATTGTTCTTAAAAACTAATTTATATCCATTAACTATTAAACATGAAATGGAAATAATGTTATTGATAATAGAAGGAACATAATAACATGCATCTAATGCAATAATAGCTCCACTAGGCAGATGTAAGGTGACCTTGCCAACAGCCACTGCAGCAACATTTGCTCCATTGCCTATCTTAAGGTCCATCTCGCCTCTATTCAATCTCCTAGGTCCTGCCAGAACCTGCAATGAATTGTAGATATGATAAGCACTCCCGGTATCCAATACCCATGTGTTATCATAAGATTCTAACAAATGGAAACTGATCATGAATGTACCTGAAGCTTCTGCAAGCTTCTGTTTCGCCCTCTCTGCAAGGTACTCTTTGCAGTTCCTCTTCCAGTACCCATCTTTGCCGTAGTGAAAGCACTAGCCTTTGTCCTTTGTTGGGTCTTTCTTGGCAACCTTTGCCTTATCCATTTTGCACTTGCCCTTGCCCTTCTTAAGGGTCTTCTCAGCCTTCCTTTTCTTTCTGGTCTCACCAGTGTAGAGAACCGATTTCTCTTTCTTGATGGTGCTCTCTGCTTCTCTCAACATATTGAGGAGCTCTAGGATGGTTACCTTAAGTTTGTTCATATTAAAATTCATTATGAACTGAGAAAAGGAATCTGGTAGGGACTGAAGCACAAGATCCACACACAGGTTATCCTCTAGGACCATTCCTAGACCTGTGAGTTTCTCGATCCACTCAATCATCTTAAGGACATGGTTCTAAACCGGTGTCCCCTCAGTCATCCTAGCACGGAAAAGACTCTTTGATATCTCATATCGTTGAGTTCTTTCCTATTCCTCAAATAGTTTACGGAGATACAGGAGTATGGAATTAGCATCCATATTTTCATGATGTCTCTGTAACTCAGTAGTCATAGAGGCCAACATATAACACTGATCAAGAGTAGAATCATCTAAGTACTTCACATAACGAGCGATCTCATCCTCGATTGCCCCTTCGTCGGGCGTAGGGATCACTGTATCAAGGACATACGCGATTTTCTCCATTGTGAAAACAATTCTCAGATTGCGAAGCCAATATGTATAATTTGGACCAGTGAGACGGTTGGCATCAAGTATGCCACATAAAGGATTTGAAAGCGATATTTTTGAAATAAAAGATGTAGCAGAAATAAATAACATGCAGACTTTGCAAAAATTTAAACAATTAAGATAATGACTTCTATCTTAATGTATTCCCACTAATTTTTCACGAGACACACAACACCCTCCGGTATGTGAATCGGAGACCCCGACAAATCTCTAGTGGGGATCGGGATCCAATCGGCGTTTTAACATAATCTCGAGGGACTCGACAAATCACGTTAAGCCCGTAAAGGTAGGCAACTCTTGCCAATCACAACTCTTTGTGATTTCCGTCCTATTCGACTTCTGAACCACCATGGCCTCGAGGGACTCGACCAACCATAATGTTCGGTTAAGTCATCACCATCGTTACCAGATGAGTCTAATTCAGTGATATACTCTCGAGAGACTCGACCAAGCATACCATGTCCTTAGGTCACCAATGACATCTCTATGTCGTAGATAAGATAGCGAAACACGATATAGGTGAGTCTCGAGGGACTCGACCAACTCAACCTACACCGGGAATCGGTTCCTACCTATAACGATGGAAAGCCACGTGGGTCAATCTAATTACCTCACGTTTACCGACTTAATATTATTAATAGAGGGGATTTTGGTTTGGTCTCCTAATATAATGTGTCACACATATACATATACGTATTTAATATATATATATATATAGTATGTGTATAACTAATCACACATCACATGAGCAATCACACCAGATGATCATTGACCACATCCTAATGTGATCAGGCCCGAGCCAGTGGGCCCAATCACTCACATCAAGATCTATGTGTGCTTCAGTGCATCTCCATGCCTTGTGATCGCCCTTCTCGCTTTGTCGATTTCGTCGGCATCTCAACACATCTTTATGCGTCGGATCGTCCATCTCGGCCTCGTGAGTCACGCTACCGCTGCGCCTCCTCATGTAATTACAACATAATTACAAGCACGCAGGCCCGATAATAAATAAGAAAAGAATATAGGCTCGCAGGCTCCAATAATAATAATCACATGTACACACATCACATCATAGGTCCATGATTATCTGTCCACATCATACATCACATACATATGTTATTTTATAGGACTACTAGATAAAAAAAATAGTTAATTAAAATATTTAATTAACATATTTATATTTTTTTTGAAATCAGAGACATAAAGGAAAATTTTGAATTCCCAAGGGCATTCTGGTCATTCAGCCATAAGGTATAAAATTAGAATTTCGAAAATTCCTAGGGGTATTTTAGTCATTTTATCAAAAGAGACAGAAATCAAAATTTTTAAAATTTCGAGGGGTAAAACTATCTTTTGCCCAAAAACCTAGTACCTTTCCCTTCTGCAGAGTTGCGGTCGTCGCCACCCTGCCAGCAGCGGCCACTGCGGCCGAGCGCACCACCCCTGCTCGCGGGCGTAGTGCCCTTAGGTGATCTATCCGCAGGCGGCACTACCCCTTGCGGGTGCGCCCACATCTGCGGGCAGATCGCCTGCTGGTGGCGCTGCCCCATGTGGGTTGGCTGCGGGCGGCGTTGCCCCTTGTGGTAGCCTGAAGTGGCGCGGCCGCCCCTTGTGGAGTGCAGCGCTGCGCGCGCGGCTGCCACCTACGCGGGCGCTTACGCGTGGTCGTAGCACTTGCAGGCGACGCCGATTCCTGCGGGTAAGCCGGCAGCGAGCGAGCCTACATGTCTTTGCTCTTTGGATCAACTGCCGGTCATTTGCCGCCGCCATGACCACCGACTACTACTGTCGCAGGTAGCAACAAGGCTGCAAGCAGCCTTGCGGTTGTTGCATGAGCGGGCAGCAACAGTTGCTGCCCTTTCTCGCCCTTCATGTCAACGATTTTGGCGTCAAAAGCAGATATAAAACACAACACATGCAGTTTAAGATCCGATCTTCGCACGAACAACCTGGATCTGATACCACTGTTGGAAAATCCACCAGGGGGAGTGACATCACGAACGCAGCGGAAGAACAGAAAACAAAACCCCAGATTTTTAGTAGAAAGTTTCCATCGTCGTGCGAAGATCGGTGCGTCAAAAATATATATGCAAAACTATACGTGTAAAAGAAGATACCTAGGGAGATCGTATATCCCTGAATTCCTGCAGATCTGTGGGAGAGGACGAAGGAGGTCAAGCGTCCTCCTCTCTAACGGTATCCACACGGCAGGGATTGTAACGATGCACCTCTCTCTCTCTGGGGAGAGGAGAATAGGAGGTGGCTACCAAAAGAAACCCTCAGCCTATAGAGCTTGGTTCCCTCCTATTTATAGAGGCCTCCTGAAAAACCCTAATGGATCTTTTGCCCTATTGGGTATTGGATCTCCATCCAATTACCCAAGCCTATTAGATTAGTGGGTTTCTACCCAATAATCTCTTATTAGCAATTATTGGATCTCATCTCAGAATCCAATAATTCAGGGGCTTAATGGATATACAATAAGATAGGAAGTTCAGCAAATATCTCATATCTGAACCTCTACTCATCGCAACACCTACCATATGTGTGTGACCCTCTAGGCCCAATATCGAGCTGGCCATGAGTTATACTTGTCAAAACTCTTTCTGACATAGTGAATTATTATCTCTATAATAATTCACCCAACTCATCGACTATAGACGTACCAGGCCACTAAGCTGCGGCCCCCAGACGATATAGGGGAATCCAATCCTTTGGACCTATCTGTCCTCAATTACCATGTATCTATAGTCCCTCATCTATCTAATATCCCAAAGACCCTATATCGGGCATGGTGCTGTCAAGCTCATATGGTCTCTCCTCGAGTCTTGCTCTTGTCGGATTCTCCCGGAGAACCCTTTCTTTCTCAATCCAAATAACCTTGGCCAAGGATTTGTTCGAGCAAGAACACATGGGATATTCCTCTCATGATACCGAGAGCGGATGATCCTCTATTGACACTCAATAGCCCTCGTAAGGTTAGCTACCACTCCCAACGACCGGCTGTACTAGATCTGGAACTTTCCAAACCTATAAGTCCGGTATCAAAGAGTGGAGTACTCATACAGGACATCCTTGGTGTCTCAAGTCTAAGGACCAGATACACTACTAGGACTATGGAATCGCTGTCTGACGTGAGGTATCAATAACCATCCAACATTCCGTAGGTAGATCAATCAGTGAACTCATTCTCCAATGAACACCTACACTGTACCCTTAGCGTCCCCACACAAGTAGCTATGAGACCAGCTACCTCTATCATATGAATGAGTATACAGCACACCAGTCTATCTGGTTATCTCGATGTCCTTCTCGAGTAACCTATGACCAGGATAATTTAGGGTCTGTGTTTAAAGGTGAATTGTTCTCATTATCGTGATCTCATCATGATCCGATTCCCATTGCACAGATCCAAGAACATCACAATATATGCAACATGCAAGATAAAGTGATAAAATGCCTAATAATAAGCAAAGAGATAAAGTACATATTAAGTCATAAGTGTCATCACTCATATGATTGGCTTATAGGGCACATATGACTAGCAGGAAGCACTGCAGGAGGAGCGTCGGGGGCTGAGGAGCGAGTGAAGGATGCAATCAACGAATACAAGAAATCACTCGGCTTCGAACTTGGTCTCCAGAGGTCGGGCCAAGTGACCTACGAATTCGGTTATTAGGTGGCACTTGCCCGTTTCCATACCAAGTACCTTGACCTAGAGGTAAAGGCTGACCCGTTCATGGATCTCCCCGAGCACCGCAATGTGGATATGCCCGAGGAGGTGCCCTTCGACGACAGTCTGATGCTCCCTCCCCTAAGTTAGGGAGCTCGTGATCGCGTCCCTGTAACTTTTTGTTTTCCTTTTTTTATTCCAGTCGGGCCGAGTCAAGGTTTTTTGTAAGGCTTCGGTTGATCATAATGTAAATACTTTTCCTATATGAATGCAAATGTTTTTGCCTCAAACACAAGGTTTCTATCAATGATCAGGGATAAAACTTCCTTAGGTTTGAAATGTTCTAAGTTCTTGGTAGGGGAGTTCTGTCTATGGTCTCGAGGTGGTAAGTGTCGTCTCATACCACGTCGTAAACTCGGTAAGGCCCTTCCCAACTCGGGTCTAGTTTTCCCCTGGTTAGGGTTGGGTCACTTACTTCAGCTTTTTGGAGGGCGAAGTCCCCGACTTGAATTTTGCGTGGTCAGGCCATCCAATTATAGAGTCGGGCCACGACCTTTTGTATGCCAAAGCACGAAGGTGGGCCTCGACCCTTCATTCGTCGAGGAGGTTGAGACCAGCGCAGAGCCCAAGCTCCGAAGCCCCTTCGTTGAAGTTCTCTACCCACATGGTTAGAAATACAATTTCGAGAGGGAGCACTGCTCGGTCCCGTACACCAGGCTGAACGGAGATTCTCTCGTGGCCCTTTTTGGGGTGGTTCGGGACGCCAACAGGATGCTCGAAAGCTCATCGACCCATGTGCTATGGGCCTTGCCTACCTTTTTCTTCAGACCTTCAAGGATTGCCCGATTGGTGACCTCGGCCATGCCATTGGTTTGGGGGTGGACGACCGAGCTGAACTTCAGTAGAATGTCGTATGATTGACAGTAGGCCTTGAATTTTGCATTGTTGAACTAGATCTCGTTATCGATGATGATGGCCTTCGGGATCCCGAAGCTCGTGATGATGTTCTTCCAAATGAACCCCTCGACTTGCTTTTCCGTGATGGACGCCAATGGTTCGGCCTCAACCTACTTAGTGAAGTAGTCGACCCCAACTATGAGAAAACATCATTGACCTAAGGTGAGGGGAAATGGGCCGAGGAGGTCCATCCCCCATTGCGTGAAGGGCCAGGCTATGTCAGTCGGGGCGAAGGTAACCACTGGCTGGTGCTGAACCTGAGCATGCACATGACATCATTTACACTGTTGTACATAGGACATGGCATCTCGGCATAGTGTTAGCCAGTAAAATCCCTGTCTGAGTATCTTGAAGACCAAAGTTCGACCTCTGATATGCTCCCTGCATATGCTCTCGTAGACTTCGGTGAGGAGAGTCTTGGCTTCGGATGGGGAAAAACAATGGAGTAGGGGTTGAGAGAAAGCTCTTCCGTATAGCTTGCCCCTATCTTGACGTACCATGCTTGGGCCCGCCTGAGCCAACGAGCTACGGGCGGGTCATCAAGAAGCACGCCCTTCTCTTTATAGCGAAGGATCTCTTACATCCAGTTGGGAGTGACCTCGGTTGTGCCGACATCTGGAATCGGAAGAGTCGACGCAAATAGAACCTCGGTTCTTTATGGAGGTTCCCCTGGTGGTTGGCTAGAGGCCAACCGAATAGTGTGTCGGCTTGGACGTTGTGGGCGCGCAGTATCCTCATGACCACCAAATGGTCAAAACGAGTCGAGAGCCGTCGAACCTCGGTTAGGTACCGGACCATGGTCAGCTCTCGGGCTTCGTATATTCCGTTGATGTGGCCTACCACCAATTAGGAGTCGGTGAAGGCTTCTAGGTTATGTATATGCATTTCGAGGGTGAGGCGTAATCTTGACAGCAGTGCCTCATATTCGGCCTTGTTGTTGGTGGCTTTAAACTCCAACCGAAGCACGTGCTTATAAGTTTCACCATCTGGGCTCTTGAGGATTATCCCTGCGCCTGCTCCCCCCGACGTGGCAGACCCATCAACGTATAGGGTCTAGGTTCGCGTGTCTGGCCACTGCATATCGGGATTGATTTCAGGGGTTAGCTCGGAAATGAAATCAGCTAGTACCTGGGCCTTTATTACTGTTCGGGGTGCATATTGGATGTCAAACTCCACAAGCTCAACCGACCACTTGAGCATTCGACCTGAGACGTCGAACTTGGAGAGGATTTGGCGGAGGGGCTAGTCGGATATCACTTTTATCGTGTCAGCCTGAAAGTAGGGTCACAGCTTTTGGACGATCACGATTAAAGACAGTGCCAACTTCTCTATCAGGGGATCATGCTCTTTGAGTCCCATGAGGATATGACTGATGTAGTAGATTGCCTGCTGCATTTCTTGATTCTCCCAAACCAGTACCGAGCTAACCACATGTTCTGAGGCTACTAGGTATAGGCCTAGAACCTCGCTTGGGCAGGGCGAGACGAGTCAGGGTAACTGTCCTAGGTGCATCTTCAGCTTGTTGAAGGCTTCCTCGCATTCCGAAGTCCATCGAAAGTTGTTCGCTCGGCGTAAGGCTCAGAAGAACAAGAGGCATTTATCTTCGAAGCATGACATGAATCTCTCTAGTGTCGCCAGCTTCCTGGTGAGGCGTTGCACTTTTTTGTCCGGGCGCGGAGATTACATTTCCGTTATGGCCTGAACCTTCTTAGAGTTAGTGTCTATCCCTCTTTGGCAGATAACGAAGCCAAGGAACTTCCTCAACCCGACTCCGAAGGTGCACTTGGCTGAGTTGAGGTGCATATTGAACCATTAGAGGCTTCGAAAGGTCTCGGCCAGATCGGTCAAGTGGGTTGCTGCCAACCTGCTTTTGATAATCATGTTGTCGACATACACTTCCATGTTTCTCCCGAGTTGGTGCTTGAATACTTCGTTGACCATTCTTTGGTAGGTGACTCTGGCATTCTTCAGGCCAAAAGGTATGACCTTGTAACAATAGACCCCTTTGTCCATAATAAAGGCAGTGTGCTCTTGGTCTTGTGGAGCTATCTGGATTTAGTTGTAACCCGAGAATGTGTCCATGAATGTGAGGAGCTTGTAGCCGACGGTTGCATCAACTAACTGGTCTATCTTCGGGAGAAGGTAGCAATCCTTTGGGTATGCCCGATTGAGATCAGTGTAGTCGACATATATCCTCCAACTTCCATTATATTTTTTAACGAGGACTACGATGAACAGCCATCGGGGGTATTTTACCTCGGTTATAAACCCTGCGTCGAGCAAATGGTCTACTTCATGGCTGATTGCTTGCTGGTGCTCAGGGGTGAACCTCCTCGGTTTCTATTTGACTAGGCACGCATCGGGATGGATGTTTAGATTATGCTATGCCACCTCGGGGCTAATTCCTAACATGTCTTTTAGGGACCGGGCAAAGATGTTGATGTTCTGCTTCAAGAACTGCATAAGTTGGATTTGCTTAGTCTCTGGAAGTGTAGTCCCAACTTTGACGACTCAGTCCAAGCGGTCATCTTTCAGGGGGAATTCAATAAGTCACTCTGTCGGTTGTGGATGGGCTGGAGCTTTGGGACTATCCCGAGGGTCGAGATGGGTCGGCTCAAGTCGTGGCCTCTTTGGCATGGACATGGCCGTCAGGTAGCATCACTTGGACTCCCTTGGGTCACTTTGCACCATTCCGACTCTTGCCGAAGTCGAGAACTTCATAGCTCGATGGTAGGTGGAGACAATCGCCCTTATCTTGTTGAGTGTCGAGTGCATGAGCTGCGGAATGAGCAGGACGACTGTTTAGATCATTCCAACCAGAGTTTGCACTTGCCTTAACAAGTCAATGAATGCCTCAGGGCAGACAACCGAGGGTGCCGGGATATTTCCTGGAGGAGATAACCCGGGATCATTGAATAGCCACCAGTAGTGATCCGGGGTCTAGCTTGTAGCGGCTCTGCTCAACTGTGCCGTGGGGGGCGAGCCAAAGGCGGTGACGTGGGCAGTAGAATGTCCTTCGGTGGGGCGAGCCTCTATGTTGATCCTGGGACACTCCTGCGACATCGGACCTCCTTTTAGCGCTAAAATGTTGCCGAACAGAAGTGGCCACCAGACGACGTGGCTAGTTGGCCTGGTTCAATTGTCGATGTTCTAGGGTGTCCTGACTCGATCCGCGATTGAGGCAACCTCCCAGGGGACTCGGTACCTGCAAGTAAAGCCTGGGTCAGATTTTGTACCGACTTAGTCCCTCCGACGCTCAAGTTAGTGGTGAATGATTTTTTCTCTCTCCCCCTCTCTAAAGTCAACGGAAGGGTTTTATATGTATGACTCGGGTCGATAGTGCGTACCTTAACCCGAATGACAGTTGGCTTGTACAGGGCGACATCGTACAGGATGGTGTTGTGTGGCACCGTCCCTGGCTTTCGGGGAGAGATGACCTCGTATGGCGTTGTCTCGGGTTGTTCCATACGATGCCATCACGGGCTTTCGGGGACGGGTCGTTTCGTGCGGCGCCGTCCTGGGCTTTCGGGGACTGATTGCTTCATGCCATGTCGTCTCGGGTTTTAGAAAATGAGCTACCCCGGGTGGCGCCAAGCGACATGGAGATGCTGTCACTTTCGACCCGAGGTGACAGGTCAGACGTGATAGCCTACGTGGGTCATACCCGACATCTTGGCGTGTCTCGACTCTTGTCATGTGAATAGTATCAGAATATCTCCTATCACCGGTCATTTGTTCTTTCTAAAACTATGCAAGTTTTGTTATAGTTGCACCCACGCATTGCCAAAATCTTGAAACTAGAAAGACAGCCCGACCTAAACGCAGCCTATCTCCAATCCGCTCTTTGGTAATGGTTGTGATTACAGCCTCCGAAGCCATCAAATTGGCAATTGCAATTTTATTGGCTGCATTCCTCAACCTGTTTTGACTGGGTAGTTCCCAAGGCAGCAGTTCTTCTGTCCTGATTCAAGAAGAGTCAAAGTCCTTGTCGATGCCATCTACTGTACCAAAAGGCTGATGAGACAAAGAAAGATGGAGCAAAACAAAGCAAAAGGCCCGCCAGGCTAAGCATCGCTGCACGTACCCAAATGTACACACCGCTGCCAAGCTCGAACTCACACGAGGCCTTCACCCACAGTGTGAGTCAGGTGGGGAATAAAAAGGTGTGAAAGGAGCGAAAGCAAGATGCACTGTTCATTGAAAGCGAGAGTGAGTGAGGTTTTAATGCTGCAGAGTAGAGCACATTGCCCGAGGAAAAAGGAGCCTCTCGCTTTAGGTTTTGCCTGTTCTTGTTCCTGCAGCACAATTAGCTTCACTTAAAGTCTCGGGGGAAAAGATGCTTTCCAATCTCTCTCTCTACGCTGTTGGTGAGTCACTTTTTGCAGAGATCTGCATGCATGACCGCAGGAAGGAGAGAGAGAGAACAGAGTCTGGCACTGAATACCATGGCATTGAGTTTTTAATCGCGACTGATGTCCGTGTTTGATTCTGTGCTTGGATACCACAGGGCGAGGTCGTCCGCTTGAAATGCAGGAGGGACGGACACACCAATGACATGTACCGCAGCTACTTAGCCTCTGACCCTCACTTCACAGCAACTCACTCACCACTCGTCTCCCTTTGGACTATAGCGTCTGAGAAGTGCCATCGCTGAAACTTGCAGTATGCATCTTTTGGCTCCCCACTTTTATCGACCTCCACTCCACTGTCTTCTATCTTTTATTTGTTCTTGCACCCTTTCACCGTTCATCTTAAGAAGCTGCTGTTGCCAATCCAGTGAGAGGAGGAGGTGGAGAGAAAGAAAACAGAAGGGGAGCACATGTCTTCCGTCAGACTCCTTACCTTAATCTCAAACCTCGAGCAAACATGGCGACTTAAACGTACTTAACGTTTGTTTTATGGTAGTATATGTTTGAGAGTTGGCATGAGACGACTATATATATCCCTCTCAGCTTAATCATCACAAGAAATACATCATTAACCATAGCACACTTGCATGTTGTACAGTGCGACTCTTGACATGCACATTGAACACGGAAGGAAAAAGGATATTTGGAATCCGGATAGAGCTATGAAGCTACGATTTTGAGATCTTGTCTCGATGCTTATGGTCATCGTGCTCCTCTTCTCCCTCGGTCACCACCGACGACATGTAGCTCACGACAAACGAGTTGTCCACAGACGCCAATGCGGGGTTCGCCCGGAGCTGTTGCTTGCAAGCGTAGCAAGTATTCTGCAGCGCCGTCGTTGAGTCCACATGCTGCACGGCGCGCTCCCTGATGTCATGAGCTCGATCCAGCTCCAGTTGTGCTTGTCGCCTGATCCGCTTGGCGTTCTCGAACTCTTGCTCGGCTAGTTCGTGCTGTCTCCTCGCTTGCCGTCTCGCCTCGTCCGCCAGCGCCTTCTCGGCCATGGCCAGCTTTAGCTGCTCCATCGTCTCGTCTTTGAGACGAGCGGCAGCGCGTTGTGGATCACTGGAAGGCGGGTGATCGGCAGCAGACCCGATCGAGAGTTGCAGTTTCGTGATCTTGACCTCATCGGCCATGGGATGCATCGCGGGGGAGGGGAGGGTGGTCTGCGGATCACTGGATGGAGGTAGTAGCTGCAGCTCTACGCCCTGGGCGCGGTATCGATCAGGTTTCGACGATGGAGGTTGATCCGGCCGGCGGATGAAGACGGCAGCTGGAGTCGGCGGTCTTAAGCCGGGCCACATTGTGGGGCCGGTGTTGGTGTTGCTCGACGGACTTGAACTTGAGGCCGTCGTGGACAGGCATGCCGTCGGCTGCCGTGTCTGGATCTCTGCCGGAGCTCGGCCGGCGGTGCACGTATCTTGATGCTCGATGAAGCTCTCCACCCTGTGCCCATCGAAGCAGAGAAAGAGAGAGACAGAGAAAAGCTATACGTTACAACGGATGTAGAAATTCACATTTCGAGCCTCGAATCATGGATCTGAGAAGCAAGGAAAGAAGAAGGCCAAGAACACAAGAAGATGGTGGAGGATCTAGAAGTCTCCGAAAACAGAGACGAGCAGGAAAGCAACGAACGAGGAGCGGCGACGGGATTTGCGTGCTGCGTTCGATCTAATTCAGAAACCCCGTAAGGCTACGAGTGATCGATCGAATTGTCATGATGCTGATGAATATGAGGAAGCAAAGTTGTGGGCGCACCTGGAGAAGACGCGGCCGCAGTCGCAGGAGTGGCCGCGGGTGCCGCAGGTCTTGAGATGGGCCTTGTAGTCGGACTGCACCGCGTAGGCCTTGGAGCACCTGGCGCACACCCACTGCCGGTGGCTGCTGTGCTTGCGACGGAAGTGCTTCTTGATCCCGACCAGGTCGCCGAGGGCGTGGCACGGGTCGTGGTGCAGGCACGTCGGCTCCGGGCACACGAACACCCGCTTCCGCACCTCCGCCGCCTCCCGCCGCAGCAGCTTCCACGGCACCTTGTGCCGCCGCCGGTGCATCTGCAGATTCTGGTCCCTCTGGAACCCCTGGTTGCAGATCTCGCACACGTACCGGTCCGACTCCAGCAGCGTCCTCGGCGACAGCGACACCACCTCCGCGTCCGGGTCTAGTGATCACCACCGGAATCAGCGACACAATCGAGAAGACATGGCTTCAAATCGAGTTATACCTGGAGTGCCTGCCGGCCTTCGCTTCCTCTTGGTGCTAGTGGCATTGCTCGGCGAAGTGAATGGTTGCGGAGTGGCCGATGGAACGGTGGTGCCACCGCCGGCAGCAGCAGCAGCAGCAGGAGGGGCAGCAGCAGCAGCAGATGATGGAGAGCCTAACATCTTTCAATCTCTCAGTCAGGACTTGAAGCCTATAAATATGATCTCCTCGTTTACACTGTGACTTGAATTGTACCAAATGGTTCTCCTTCAGGAAAACAAGACCTCATACACAGTGTCACATATATAGCACTACTCGAGGAAGAAGAAGAAAAGGTCTATATATCACAAAACTCTTTGGTTGTGTCTGCTTGGAGTTCACTGGAACGACATAAGAAGACAGCCTTGTCACAGCTATAGCTTTCTCAGCTTTTCTTGAGGTTTCATGGGTGAGCTACTGCGAAGGGGGTGTTCCTGTGATTGGGGTTGGAATTGTCTTGTAATGTGAGGATTCTATCAATACTCCTACTAAATAAACGTTTTCAGAATAGATAGATAGGGAGAGAGAGAGAGAGAGAGAGAGAGAGAGAGAGAGAGAGAGAGAGAGAGAGAGAAGCTTTAAGCCCACCACAAGGAGGCCAATTCGGACACAGAACAGACATCCCCACAAAGAAACAAAAGCGCTCATAATTCCATCACTACTTCCTTCAGTATAAATTGCATGCATTAATGCTGTCCTGTCTCCAAATACACGTGACCACCTCCTCTCTCTCTCTCTCTCTCTCTCTCTCTCTCACACACACACACACACACAATATTGTAAGATGTACGAGAAGACTGCATTGCCACTACTACTGCTGTCTCTAATAATATGAACAATACGTACGGCTGCCTGTATGTAAAGGAGCCTTTTGTTGACGCCAACATTGCTCTCCTCTTATTCCAAATGCTTTCTTGCCCTTTAGTAACAGTGTCCGTATCCTTCATAAAAACGTTCTCAGCTCTCCGAAGGAATCAAAGCTCTCCCAGACTCATCTTTGAACTCTATTTCTCAAAATGATAAGATTGCTCATCAAATTAAGACCCCCAGTGCCAATACTATAATAATCTATTAATTTTGTTGAGTCTAAACTAACAATATACTCATCAAGACGTGAAGTAAAATTCTATACAACGATTATAAAATCCAAAGGAAACGCTTAACTATCAAAATGATATTAGATAAGATTTTGCTAATCAGATTTACATTGGAATTTGCTTATATTGTGGTATGAGACAATGATGGTTGGCAAGGACATGGTGGAAAATGTTCAATGCCAAAGCTGGAAAATCTACAGTATGCTAGACTTCGTTCAAATTCTCAGTGATGTTGCAATCAAGACAGCTGCAATTTTGACCCAACTCATTTGGATGCTTCAAGGGATAAACATCAACTGTCCTTTTTATTTGAGATGCACATTAAAATTTTCCTTCATTAATTATAATTATAACTTCAAATCATTAACCTGTCAAAATAAAACTACTTCACTATGAAAGTGTCCACCTTAGACGTTTTTTAAATATAACAACATTTAATTATGTTGCTTGCAAACGCTAAATTTAGCAGGTTAGGATATTGATATATCATTTAGATGGACATGATATTTGGGTTGCACAATCTAATGAAATTTCTGTAATACAAGCAGCAAATTATTGGGTAGCAAGCAAACTTTAACATGTGCAGTAAATGCATTAACTATTACCCAAACAACACTGAAAGCCAAATTCAATGCTGCAATAATTAATCTGAACATTTTGTAAGGAACTTTTACATATCGACCAGCAGACCTCAATGGTAAAAAGGTGTAAATTAATATGAAGCAGAAAAAGACACTAATGATGTATTAAATGTGTATAATCAATGTAATGTTTGACTTGTGCAAGATATACTTCAAGAAACTCTTCTGCATATGCTTTCTTGAGGACAAAGATTTTGTGGTCATACAAATGTTTCAACAGAGAGAATATTGGATCTTTTTTGCAAGATGAGAAGGCGAGCAACGTCAAGAAGATCTATATCGAGTAGTGTATGACTCGAGTGTCCCACCTTCCAACTGATTAAAAAAAGGGGATTCCTATTGAGAAAGAGATGGGATCACTGTGTGTCTTGTAAGGTGGCTGCTGGGTGAGGAAAAGAAGGCTGAGGACCCACAGGCAGCTCATGGCATTATTCTTCCGCTTCATGCCACTCTCACTCACTGGATTAGCTTAAGCCCAAAGCAGGCAACTTTTTTGCTGCATTAGACATGACATGCTGTGCCATGCTGTATGTACATGATGATAGTTTTGCACTACCTGCTATGACTGTTTAGGGGAAATGAACACACCAAGCTTTCCAATCCATGTGTAAGCCTCATTCACGTTCTCCACTAGCCTTTACAATCTCTTGCTAAAAGAAGATCGATGGACTGACCTTCCGCTGCAGGGATGAACTACCTTCCACTTTGCTCCCTATATTTTGTGGCCACTGTACTTGATGCTTGATTACAAGGAATACAACTTAAGCCCTAAATCTTGCTTGAAGAAACATATGCATTTGGGTTGATGTGGGACTTAGGAACTCAGCGTGTTTGTGGATTAAGCACATGCAAGCTCTGGAATTATATCAAACATGTGAAAGAAGGAGAAGAACCTCCATCTTGTTCGATCAAAAGAATGAGAGCTAAAGAAGCTGCACTCATTTATTTTGAGTAAACAATCCATCAAAAGCTGGCCTTTCTGCGTGTATGCATCTCTTTTATGGCTTTTCTGTCAGTTGAAGGAATGGGATGAGATGATGGGAGGAGGATCGCAACACATGCATCCTTGGATGAATCTAATCATGTCTTCTTAGACTAAGCATGTCCTGAGATAGCACACTTCATGTTCTCTCATGGCATGCTTGACCATTTCTTGGTCTCTTCCTTCCTTTTGTTTCTTTATCTTGTTGTGGCAGCATCTTGGCATCACAACTGAACATGGTGGGTGAAGAGAAAAGCCGAGAACAGACCGACAAGAACGATCTTTGTTTGCTTCAAATCTTTCTGAACGTTCATTATCGACATCGTTTGAGAAGAAACAAAGGCAAGCAGAAACACTGTTTCTTGTGGTCACAAATTTGTTGGTCAGATCCATGAGAAGTTGGTACGTTTAATGCTCGCAAAACTATTCCTCCATATAATTTAGTCGCAGTCTTCGATTGCAAATAATGTGATTCCACTGTTTCTATTCAGAATCAGCATATATATATATATATATGCGAATAAGTAATAACATAAATATATAAAGAATTATATATATATATATATATATATATATAAAAGAATTGACTCGGGCAGGAGATTTTGTTTTATTATTTCATCCTCGAACTTATTATGATATTAATAGCTCATTAGATTTGAAACTTCAACAAATAAACGTAGAAACACTCTTTTTGAATAGTGATCTTGGAAAGGAAGTTTACATGGTATAATATGTATAGTTTAAGGAGATAAGAAATATGACATTCCATTTAATGAAAATGAGAGAAGAATTGTGTAAGTTTTACACTAATGAATTAATGAATCATTTTTCTATCAAGCAGAATGATGATAATTAGTATTAGAGGTTACAAAGCATTAAGCATAAAAAGGAGCTTAAGTAACACCCGATGAACTGTCACTAAAAAAACTTTGATATTTACATTATATTAAGGTGTTAGTTAGTTTTAACTGATAAAGACTTTAATAGTTTATCGTAATATCATTCACTCAAATCTCACATTTGCCACTTATCTGTCTTTAGCTTTGAGAAAGACAATAAGACTTAGTAGACTGTGTTGATCACTTTTGGTTTTGCATGTATTATAAATTCGAGGAGAATTGAGCTGGCTGATAGGATTAAATTAATTTATTACTATTAATTCTAGTGAAAATCTTCTGATAATGTAATTAAAAGCTATTCAAGTTAATGCATCATGATAAGAAAATAACATAGGTCAAGAAAGTCAATCTGTTCAAGCTTCCAACCAAACGGTATTCGAAATTTAATGAAATGATCTTTTTAAATTTATACTATGGTCAGTAATAGTAAACATTTTTATTTTTGTTTTTTTAACTTAATGTAAGAATGATTTTGAGACACCACAGAAGTACAAACAATTATTGTCCAAAAAAATTGACAAGGGGCTCTTTAGATCTATAAACATAGTTTAACAGATTCACATGCAATAAGTGCAAGAAGAGAAATACTAAAAGCATCCATCACATTAATGGTACAAATTGGTGCATGCAATATTGATTTTGCACATTGATGGTCTAATTTCATGTGTGTGATCATGATTCTATAACAAAATTTCATGAAAATTTATGTTATAATATTAGCACAATCATAAATATCATGCAAAATTGTGTGATTGAAAAAAGAAAAAATTTGCTCATTTTGCTACAAAATATGAAATGTAAGAAATTTTGATCTAATTTCATATGGATGATCATGATTCTACAATAAGTTTTCATGAAAATTTACCTTATAATATTAGCTAAACAATCATAGATATCATTCAAAATTGTGCCATCAAAAAAAAAGAAAATTGCTCATTTTACTACAAAATATGAAATATAAGAAATTTCAGTCTAATTTCATATGTATGTTCATGATTCTATAATAAAATTTCATGAAAATTTATGCTATAATATTAGCTAAACAATCATAAATATCATGCAAAATTGTGCGACTAAAAAAAGAAAATTTTGTTCATTTTGCTACAAAATATGAAATGTAAGAAATTTGGATCTAATTTCATGTGTGTGATCATGATTCTATAATAAAGATTTCATGAAAATTTACCTTATAATATTAGCTAAACAATCATGGATATCATTCAAAATTGTGCGACTGAAAAATATAAAAAAATTTGCTCATTTTGCTTCAACATATGAAATGTAAGAAATTTGCAAAGTCTTAGCACCATATAAACCAATGTCCTAACTCTACCTTCAATTCTTATTTTGAAATTATTAAAGTAATAATTTACTTGTCGGACATTAATCCATTCAAATCTAAAATATTTTAATTTTAGCATTAATTGTCAATATCATTACTTAATTTATACACAACCTTTTAACCTTTTGCCTTTTTTTCTTGCTTTCACTTTCATGGTAACTCACTTGAGGTTGAGACACAGGCGGCGGAGCCCCACCACGGGCGGCAAACGCTAGTGGTGGGTCGCTCTTCCGAGTGGACTTGCGGTCTCGCTCATGAACAGTGCATGCAGTTTGTTTGATTATTGAATGAATCGCAATGAAGAAAAGAGAAAATAAAACATGAACAGTCCATAGCATACGCAATTTAAGATTCAAGTACAATCGATAGCCTTAGCAAGTACACGCACATCACCAGCAAATACTCGATTCCTCTTTTCATCTTGATCATGATGACTATTATTTCTCACAAATATTTATATATGCGATCGATTAATAAGCATGCTATTAGGGTTCGGAAAAGATCTGATGGCACAGATGTGGGATTAGTTAGACCCGATCAAAAATTTTCTATATGAATTCTAAATTCTCTTTTAGTGAAATAACATTAACTCGAGTTTCCACTTATGTGTTAGTAGAGCTAATGTAGTTTGGAGTCGATTTTATTGTAAGATCGATGTTGGATCGTGAAAGGACTTTACTAGATAAAAGCTTCTCCAATGCTAATATATAGTAAAGAAAAATACAAGTTGAAGGTGGAGCAATTAGCATTTAGCGGCTAATTGTTTCATGGATATGGTTTTATGAGATGATGGTGTATTATAGAATGTGAAGGGTCGCACGAGCCGTCATATATTGATGCTATCATTAGGATAATATATAAAATTGACAAGACGGCTATGTCGGGCCAATAATGCCATGGTGTTCGAAGGTCTACGTGTCTGACTCATGGCATCAATTTGAGTGACGGTAGCTTCATAGATTGGGGATGGTTAGGGAGTGGTACTGCTCAACCATGTAGAGCAATAGTGAAGCAATAGAGTTGGAAGGGAAGTAGGGGACTATCGAGCGTTATATTATTTGGGTGCATGTCTTCTTCCATGAGTGGCCCATGCAAGAAGCAGATATTCTAGTTCATGTATTCTGGAAATGCTAAACATCATTGTTTGCTGTAAAGTAATGGGAGATTCCAATGGGATGTCCCTTTTTGTCCCCCAAACCCCACATTGCAAGTCCTCTTGGCCTTGTTCATAGGTCGCTTTCTTCTTCTATAAATGAGGGTCATGAGTGGATAATGCATCTATCAATCATTCCCTTTCTCTCAGTAATAGTAATAGCTGAGAGAATCTTTCACCACCTCAGGACAAACCTTTGACCCTAAATATAAAAGTCTTAACTGGTAGAGCAATAATATAGAAAACTATTTTTTCCACTGTTGATCATTTAGTCTAGCATCATTCAGTACGAAAGCAAATTTTTTTTTTTTATCTTTCCACTCTTATGTTAGAGCAGTAACTATCGTTTCAACATGGTATGAAGAGTTTGATGCAAATGACCATCAAAGATATGTCCGATCCTAAAGACTCATCCTGCAAATTCCTTGAAGAATTAGAAAGATATGATGATGACAATGAAGATGATAGTTGGTGAGAAATACTTAATGGATTGAAGAATTGATCTCTCCAATGCCTCTCTCTCTCTCTCTCTCTCTCTCTCTCTCTCTCTCTCTCTCATCCTTTAGTTGACAAGTCCCTCTTGGGATATATGAGCCACCAACCCATGTGCCCCCATCAGCACTAGCACTGTTGGTGAATCATTTCACATGAAAGACAGAAACTGAAACAAAAAGAAAAGAGGGGGTTAGAGAGAGAGAGAGGTAGCATGTCACAGTGAAATAGTTGGAGAAGAAGAGTCTTACAGCACAAAAGCTGTCTGACGCTGACAGAGACAACTGAAGGTGCTCTTGGTCGAAAAGGAGCTTCACTGAGACATATGGGGGGAAGGGAGAGGGGTGGGTTTCAAGTAGTTCTCCATGACAATCTAGTAGTTCTCTTTTCAGCAAAGCTACTGCCTGCAGGGCTCATGTGTTCTTCCATCTGTGACCAAGCTTTTGGTAAGAGCTCTCTTTTTCCTGAAAGGCATTGTGAGACAGCAACAGGAGCACAGAAACAAGCCATGTGAGGTCTCACCCCACGAAATGTACAGCTCTCAAACCAGTGGAATCTTTGGATGAGCTCTTCCTATGAGTAGGCACCAAACAAGCAAACTGTATCATGCATCTTCATGCCGTTGCAGAAGACAGTCATAGGAATTGCCATGGTTTCCTCTTATGGAATGGAGGCAGATGTTGGCCATGAGAAACATGAAGTAATGAGATTATAAGAAAATCCATGCTTATTTGCAGATTGATGTTTCATGATGTGGACAAGTCTTTTCAGTCCTCCAAACTTTTGCTGTTCCCTTTCTCATTTGGAGTATCACAAGAGCTGATAGATCATCTGGAGGAGACCATACTGGTCGGAGACTGCACCAATGAATAAAGTCTCAATGATTAGAGAGAGAGAGAACCCATCTAAGACCATCAAATGTAGTAGCCAATGCAGATTTAAAATAGATCAGATGGCATGCGTCAAAATGGCACTATTCTACTGCATGAATGCCTGACATCCAAGTTTGGCATATGAGTTCATGCTGTAGCAGCAACAGAATTTTTGATATGATATCGTATTTTCAAGTTAAAGATCCAATTTCTTTTATCGATCCACGTTTTTTTTTTTTTTGTGGTGGTAAGATTGTGTATATTAACCGTCCTTCGATTCGATTAGTGCCTCTCAAGCCTTGCAACTTAGGCCAATCAAAATGAAGCCCAGCTTAAACTTTTGGATGGTTGGTTTGGATTTAAATCTTCTCAACATGGGCCAGGCTTAGGTGGAGAATGTTCATTATAACTTCAACTTGTGCTAGTCTTAGGTTTTGGCACCACAACTCAACCATATCAACTTAATCTATATCTTTACTATTACAATCACATATGTCGTGAAGTCTCATTATTAGAACAAGAATAATAATAATTTCTTAATTTCGATTAGAATAAAAATAGATAAGCATTATAAAATAAAATAGAAGTTAGATAAAACTTAAAAAAATGTCTAGTACTGACATTTGTTGAAAAAGTCATTCAGAATATAAATTCTCTTGTGTGCACATAGTGGAGAATCAGCAAAACGTTTCTAACACCATCAGAATAAATAAAAAATAAATACAAGAATAAAATATTTACTTTATAAAAAGGTTAAAAAGCAATAAAATTGAGTAATTTTTAAAAAAAATATGAGAAGAATACTATTTATAGGTATTCTGACCAACCAAGGATTCCAATGACTGGAACACCCACTGCAGGCAACGCACATGCATCACGTGTGCGTGGTGAGGATAACGTACGAGCACTATTCCAAAGGCAAAATTGTATTTTTATAATTTTTAAAGAATAGTAAAAATAAGGATAAAATCATAATTTAAATTTTAAAATAATAAAAAAATATATAAATTTGTAATTTGTGGTTTTTCGATTAAATATTCTGACACTCATATACTAATGTTAACTTTTGTTCGTATAGTAATGGTATCAGATGGTTTAATATAATAAAATCATATAAATCATCAACTCTATTAGAGAAACGGAGCTCTTACACAAGAGTAAGAATAAGATTTTTTTTGTTTCGCTTAAAAGAAACTTACTGTAACTTTAAAAAACTTTATATCATTCATCACTCAACATATTCATCACCCAACATATAAGGTTTATATAGTCTCGATGAATACATCATATTCATTATATTTAATATAAAAATCTTTTCAAGCATCAATAGTCAATTTGATTTATTCTTCCATAGATATTTAATGTGTTTCATCTTTTGATAAAATAATTTTTTTATAGTATCTTGATATATTTAATTTTAACATTCTCATCCATTAAATTTGTTCCATCTAACATATTAAGTTTTTTTTCGAAGTTATTAAAATAATTCAAATTTAAAAAAAAATTATAAGTATATTAGATACTTGTTAATTTGTCATAACATGAAGTAGCTTTACTTCTTTGTTTTTGATATAATCTCTTATAAAATGAAATCATGTATGATATGCTTCAATCTTTATGATATATTGGATTCTTGGCAAGGACAATAATTAATTTGTTATCAACATAAATCTTGATTGATTTTGTTAGGATTAAGAGCGGCATTAAGGAGAGGGGGGAGGGGGGGGTGATGAGGGGAATCGATTTCGAAAGACTTTTTACGATGAAAAATTTTGTTCGACGAAAATAATTTCGACAAATAAAATGATTTAAGTGAATACAAAAGAGAGTAGAGAAGAGGAGATTGAAGAATTGCAGCTAAGTAAAAATTGAAATACAGTAAATGTAAATATGCACCAATAGAAGAACTTAGTGATTTATAGTGGTTCGATCAATTGACCTACATCCACTTCCGAAACCCCCTCTAATAAGGTTACTGGCTTCCATTATCGATCCTTTTTAAAGAGGAAGGATCAAACACCTCTTTTACAAAACTTTACAAGTGGATCACACCCTTTCAGAATTTTTACACTTGGAAATTCAGGAGATGAACACTCAAGCTTTTCAAGGTAATTTCACTATAGTTTTGGCTCAATTCTTATCACTTCTCAATGTTATTAGCCAGCTAAGAAATTAAAGGTATTTCTAGGCTCAATTGTCAGAATTGAAGCCAAAAGAGGTCCCATCCGGGATTTCCAGGAGCTATCGGTACCATTGAAGCCAAAAGAGGTCCCATCCCGAATTTCCGAGAGCTACCGGTACCACCGCCAGTTAACCCTGACACTAGACAGCACCACCGGCCAGTCTGGTGGTACTGCCGCCAGAGCAGAGCCTCAGGCTCTATGGCGGGGCGGTACCACTACTTGGCAGTTAATAACTACCGACGATACTATCGCTGACCTAGGCAATATCATCGCATGGCACTTAATAGCTACCGACGGTACCACTGCTGACCTGGGTGGTACCACCGCCCAAGCACCTTGGAACACACACCCTGGGCGATTCCACTGCCCCAATCTGACGATGTCACCACCAAACAAGTTCCAGCAACCTAGATGGTCTTGAATCTGACTCAATTTAGTTCATTTACGGGTCCAGTTGGCCCCTACTAGGGTTAGTTAGGATTAATACTTAATCCTAACCTTAATTATATGCTAACTATAAAATTAAAGATATATTTTAAGCAAACACTTAATCCAGCACATCAAGACTTCTTCTGGCGAACTTCCGACGAATTTTCGATAAACCCTCAAACATCTTCCGACGGACTTCCGGCAAGCTCTCGGACTTTATAGCGACCTTGGCAAGTTCCGACGAGTCTTCTTTGACAAGCTCCGATCTTTCGCGGTGAGCTCCGTGAACTTCCGACGAACCTTCTAGCAAACTTTCAACAAACCATCGGCACGTCCCCGATTCATTCTCGGCTAGTTCCGATAGCACTTTCAACAAACCTTTGGACTTCCGACGGACTCTCAAACCTTCAATAATTCAATAGCACTTGACTCTGGCACATCGTTTTGCTTTACGTCTTCATCGCTATCATAGTTAATCCTACACACTTTTCTCAATAATATGGATTAGATCAAATAATTTATCAATTAATTTCATTATTAAAATTTGAGATTCAATAGATTTCGCTTATAGCACATGGAATTTTGGACTAGTTTTCTTAGTCATATTGTATAATAAACATAAGAAAATATTACTATATATTCTGCTTCATAATTTGTAAGAACAGGTTATTTTTTTAATACCATATTAATGTAGCTTATCAAGATAAAATACAAATCTGATTATATTCTTCCCGTAGCTTTCGGGTAAATCACTATTACTATATCCAATTATTTTCAACCTTTTAATGATGAATAGTTTATGCCATAGTCACTTGTCTTTTTAATATATCATAAAATTCTTTTAGTAACCTTTAAATGAGATGTCATATGAGCTTCCATATATCTACTTATTAAATCAAATTCAAATAGTATATTAAGGTATGTGCATATTAAATATCTTAAACATTTAATTAGACATTTATAATTAGTTAGATTAATTAGTTTACCTTTATCTTCCTCAGTTAACTTAGTATCATATTCAATAGGTATATTAGTAGGGTGACAATCTGAAAAAAATTTTATGATCTCATTTACATAATTTTCTTATGAGATGAAAATTCTTTTATTGTCTTATATAACTTTGATATCATATTAATAAGTCATCAGGCCCAAGTTGATCATCTCAAGCTCCTTTATTTTTTATTTAAAATCTTTCATCATGGAGACACTATTGTTTATAAAAATTAAATCATTTACATACAAATATATAAATAAGATATATTTATCAGAGTTAAATTTCATATAAAGAGCGTGTTCATGTGGATTTTTAAAAAATTATTTTAAATAAAATAAGTATCTATTTGATAATTTAATGCTCGCAAGGTTTGTTTAAGCCCAAAAGGAACCCTCTTTAACATATATGCCTTATTTTCTAATTTATGGATAATAAAACCATATGCTTGTTAAACATATATCTCTTCTTCAAGAAATCTATTAAGAAATATTGATTTGATATTCATTTATAAAAAATTTATTTCATTTAAGCTACTAGGGAGATAATTTATCTTACTATCTCCAGTCAAACTATTGGTGCAAATACTTATTTATAGTCAATCCTATATTATTGTTTGTATTCATTTATAATCAATCGATTATTATATTTCTCCATGTCCCCTTGGGTATTTCTTTTTATTTTAAAGATGTGCATAACATTAATCACTTGGTGGTCTTTTAGAGGTATAGTAAGCTCTTATGTATCATTTTTATTAATAGCATGAATTTTCTCATTCATAGTTTGTTATCATTTTTCTTATTAATAAACTTCTTCAAGGGTTAATATATCATATCCTACAAAAAAAAAAATAATAATAAAGAATGCTTATTATTGTTAATATCAATTCTTCAAGTCATATTATATAACTCCTAAATATTCTTATCCTTCTTATAATCAAACTTATTGAATTATATAACCTGACTAATCTAGGTGCTAATTCAAACATAGACTCTTCGATGCTTACTTGTATTACATCATTCTCTTCTGAAGCTTAGCTTTCTTATATTGCTTATCATTTTTTCAACTCTAAATTTATTATTTATCAAACTTAGCATCTCTTGATATCGTAACTTTATTTGTGATAGGATTATTGAGTTTGTAATTATTAGAATTCTCAACATAACCTAACAAGATATATTTCTGACCTTTATCCTCAAGTTTTATTCTTTTTTCTTCTAATATCTTGATAAATGTAACACTTTAAAAAAATTTCAAATAATCAACTCTAAATTTTTTTTATAATATTCATACTTCTTCAAGTGTAACATTATCAATTCATTTTGTTAAAAATTTATTAACCAAATAAATTACACAAGCAACAACATGTCTCTCAAAATTCTTTAGAAATTCTTCTTTCTTTTAACATGCATCAGATCATATTAAGTATAGTCATTTTTTTTCTTTTCAAGACACCATTTTATTAATATGTGTATAATATGATAAATTAATGTAAAATTCTATGATCTCCACATAAACTTTTCAATTCATTTAATATGTATTCATCACTCTTATTTGTTCTTAAATATTTAATCTTACAACTATTTTGTCTTTCAGCTAAATTCTTAAATTATTTGAATTTATTTAAAATTTCTTTCTTTTCCTTTAATAATTAGTAAAAGTAAGAAAATATTTGCTTCCTCTAAATGATACTGAACTAGTAGGACCATAAACATTTGAGTGCACCAAATCAAATCGATGTCATATACTTTTTATTCTTATTAATTTGAAAGATTTTCTTTCTTTCTTGCCCATGATATACACTTCACATAATTTTGATGGACGATCAATATTTAGCAATCTTGCTATCATATTATACTTTTCTATAAGTTTTAAGGCCTTCAAATTTAAGCGAGCATATTTAAGATGTCATAATATAGAATTATCCTCAATATCAATTTTTAAATAATTTAATAAATCAAAAAATATAAATATAATGGAAATATTATGTTCTTTACCATTTTCACATGTGAGATCGATGTTTTATTCATGTCACAAATTGAAAAAATCATGTCTTTTATCTCAATATAATAACTTTTTTAAAGTAGTTGCCCCAAGCTTAGAATATTATTTTTTATATTAAGAATATAATAATTATCAGAAATGTATAATTCTTTACCATTATTAAGTTTAAGAAAAATTTTACCTTTTGTCTCTATTAGTTTTTGAGACAGATCATTAAATGTAATGTTATCATAATAACTTGTATCTATTTCGAAGAAATTTTTTTTGATGCTACATGTGTAATTTGAAGCTTCTATATTTAGATACCATGTCATACATTAATTTTCTTAAATTATCATGTCATTTACAAGACAAGATTTTCATTCTTCTCTTATTTTTCAATAAAATTTATTTTATCACTTTAATTATCAAAATTATAATAACATTCAAAAGATTAGTGTCGATATCATTTGCAAACATAACATTATATTTCAAGACCTTTTAGAATTTATGTCATGTCCATGGTCTCCACCATGACTTTGACCGCTTTGGTTAGAATTTTCTCCATAACCTTTATGGTTTAGAAATTTTTGAATGGTCCAATTTTTGCCACCTTTTCCTCTTTATCCATGAACTCTTTCTCTTTGAGACTTTGATTCGCTTTTGTTTTCAAGAATAAGCTTGGTTTATATTGTTTACTCTATAATTTTTTTTATAAACTTTTATTCTGAAGAAAACTCATTAGTTATTCTAAAGATATTTGGATCTATAGTAATAAAATCAAATTTTGGATCTAGAAATTTTTTTTTCTATTACTCTTTGATCACTTATTTGTTTATCATTTCTTCTTATTTGATGAACAATAAAAATAAATTTTTAGAAGTAATAAAAAAATATATTTATAAGTATCTTACTGTAATATTTCAAACTCGACTCATAGAATTTATAGATGAAGCTTTTTTATCTTGTCCATAATAGCGAATATTTCTTTGAAACATTTTTTAAGCCTCTTTTGAAGTTTTTACTGGAGCGATAATCTTAAACATTATATTATCAAGTCGTTAGTAAATTATGAATAAAGTTTTTTCTCTCTTTTTCTTTAATCTTTAAATTATTCTCTTGCTTCTCTGTCCATTACTCCTTCTGATTTGGTTTAATAAATCCATCTTTTATAAGCTCTTATACATATTGAGAAGTTAGAAGAATCTTCATTTGGATATGCCATATATATCATAAATTTTTTTTTCAATTTAGAAAATTAGAGTTAGAATGTATTTAAGAAAAATGTCATAACTTAACGTGACTCTGATAATAAACATTAAAATAGATAGAAAGAAGAAATGAAGTTATCACACAAGGAAGAATAAGGGCAAGAAACACACTACTACCTCAAAGAACTCTATATCCATAGGTTTTATATAGTTCTTATCAATATATTAAATTTATTATATTTAATATAAATATTTTTAAATAATTTTTTTAATAATCAATAGTCAATTTAATTTATTCTCTTATAAACGTTTAATGTGTTTCACGATACAGACGATGCCTTCCACAAATTTGATTTCATAACTCGTGTTTGATTAGTAAAAGGAAAGTGACAGCTCATAAATTTATTGTATATCTCAAAATGCATCAACATTTATGCATCGATCAGTTTATCCTCCAAGCAGGCAAGTGAAGCAGACAGGCCGGCCTTCGGCGGGCACTACAAGCATTTCTTCTCTCCGAAGCAAGGGAAGAATCTATTCGGCGGCGAGGCAAGCTTCATGCGGGGCATCACCGGTGGTCGACCAGCAGAAACTGAGCAGGGAACACAATAGTTCTCTCAGCATGGCTTTCAATATCTCTCCCCTCTTCGGCACGCGGCGGCGCATGGTGGCGGTGGCGGCGTCGGGAAATGCCATTAGCTTATAGGACGCGAGGGGAGCGACTGTACGATGGTGGCGACAGCAGACGAGCGCGGCTGTTGTTGGAACAGTGGCGGTAGTGCCTTTATAAAGGAAGGTGGGGGAACAAGAGAAAGACTTAGTCCACATGCCACCGCAGACTTCGGTTGTGCGCGACGCGGTACGCGGTTGGGAGGACGAGCTAGTTGTAGTGAGGATTGACCGTCGGATCGAAGGGTTGGCGTTACGGATCTACGTCTCGACAAACATCGGCCGTCGGATTGGCTGAGGACCGAGTCCTGGCTGCTGTCCTTGTCTCGCATTGACTTGAGGCAAATTAGTGTAGCAATCATATCTAGATGTTGCAGAATGATTCAAATCACAATATCTTTTTTGGTCCCAAAAAATAAAAATATATATATATATGCATTCAGTAATCCTTCATTTGTATTCATATCAAACTCGATTAATAAAATCTTGATCCAAATCAAGTCGGATTTGTATGTGTCCAACAACATGATAAGGTCGGACCAGCCTTCTTTAGCAATGGATGTTGATAAACCACTATGGTTCTTATTGTACCACAATTCATCCCTTAGTTATGAGTAAAACATTGATGGCCTTTTATTATTAAAAAAATGTTGATGTTTTTTTTTAATTTTTAAGATGAAAGCTGACGTGAGATCAATCTAATCTATCTCTTATTTAAATGAATTTAATTAGTTTAGAATTATTCTGTGTCCTACCATAGGGTAACATTTAAAATAATTTTAATCTACTTTCCTATTTTATTCAAGGAATAGAAAATGATATAACATTTGAAAGAAAAAAAATGAAAGAAATCAAAATTAGATTAATGGAAGCCTGTGCATCAAAATATTATCTTTTTCGAAGGAAGAATAGATTATATATTTGATTTGATGTAATTATTTTTTATTTATTTTTTATATTTATATCTGTACACATTATAATTTTTCTTGGTAGTGCGAGTTAGTTTCCAATGGTCTGATCTTACCATCCAAAAATATTCATGCCGTCATCCTTAGAATAATCCATTTATTTTCCATTATATTTTAATTATCAGATTTTTTTTTTCCATTCCTCTATGATAAAAAAAAATCTTGTTGCTTCTCGTCCAAAAAGAGATATTAATTCTTTTGTTTTTTGCTAAATTATTATTTGACCACTCTCTAAAATCCAATTAAAAGTCGACGATCTCGAGCCTCGCTCAGCCATTAATGTTGACATAGTCTCGGGTAGATGGGCAAATCCAATAATATCCGTGACTCATGTGATTCATCTTCGTACATCATAAAGAGCAACCACTTTTGTCTCTATCAAACAAGTTTAAACTATATTAGTGAGTTCTTCATATAGTACAGTGACTCATATGCCTCACTCTCTCATCCATTCTCACAGTTGCCTCGAACGCCCATTTGTTAATTACATCTTAACTGTCTATAATCTATTGGAACTAAGAGCGCATAAAAATATATATTAATTATATGACTGACAGACTTTATGAATAATAACTTGACTTCTCATCATGTTTTAAATTGCTTTTCATATAATTAAATGATAGAATATATTCTAATATCAATGGAAGCTTTCTTGTCCGATGCTACAAGGGAGTCGATGTAAATGAGAAAGGTCATGTTATCGTCTCACCCCCTTGCTTGGTGGTAGGGCGACGGCCTATCAATCGTCATGAACAATAGTCCACGAAGAGTCGTACAGGCCAATCTTAGGGGTTTTCGAGGGCAATAGTCCATGGGTGATCGAATAGACTAGCACCCTCCTTTGATTAGCCCCTACGGACGATAGGTCGCTATGAGTTACTTTGGTAGATCTTGTCAACCATCAGGGTCGATAGGTGGCTTCCCTTTTTTTATCAATCTCTATAGATGATGAGTGCAGGGGATTGTACGGACTGACCATCCACATAAATGAACCACAAAAGAAGAGCATATGGATCAATTGCCTATCAGTCATGGCTCCTCAGTTTCTCAAGTATAAAAATTGGTCCTTGACGCATACATAGGAAAATCTTAAACCCTCTCATTTCTATTACTTCATAAAAAACTAACTTAATCGTCAAAAATGTTTGGTCGAGAAATCCTCCCTTGACATCGACCTTTATGTAGGATTGTCAAAACGATTAGAATCCACATCGAACACACGAAGGTCACCTCGTTCTTTATATCAATTGTCTCACCTAACAGCTATGATGGTCTCCTAGACGATTTTACATCTTTTGAGCAAGATCTTCGATTGATAAGCATCAATAGTAATAAAAAGTAACAATTTATTTATTTGTTCTATCTCGAGAGAGAAGCAAGAGCGGGGATGCGCTTGCGACGAAGGATCAGTCGTCGGACTGAATGAGTACGATGTCTTAAATTAAACATATTCATGTATTCTTCGTAGGCTTTAGCGTTACATATTACAGAGGAGATTAAAATTTATAAGTGCTTCTATGATCTGCTATATAGAATACTAAAGAGGGTAGAACACATCAATCAGAGTGGCGCAGCGGAAGCGTGGTGGGCCCATAACCCACAGGTCCCAGGATCGAAACCTGGCTCTGATACGTCTTATTATTTTGTTGTGATTTGGCTGGATTCTGACCATTTGTGACAGCTCACATTTTGTCATCCTATTCTTAGTTTCTCAGAACCAAATAAGGCGGGCTTTATCTTACAATGGGCCCCATCAACTCTAACATCATCTATGCGACTCTTTGACTCTTTTCCCGAAGCCCCAAACAAATCAACAAGAAAACAAACGGACGCGAGCTCACGAAGTTGTGTGGAGCCAAACATTCTCCGCAAGTGGAACGCTTTGAGAGGCCCCAAATGTTTGTCTGTGACCACCCAAACCACAATCCATTAGGACGACCAAAGACTCCGTCGACGACGATGTCGAAGGAACATATCCTGGCAATTCATTTCTATCGGTTAAATTGCGTCTCAGAGCCAGAGGTCGTGAGACGCCAACTTACCCCCACATACCCACGAGCAACATAAAGAAATGCACCCATCACAACCATACAAGTTACCCGGTAGCAGTCGTTAGCATTGCCATAGAGAATAATAGTTACCACAGGGGAGAAGAGATGTGAGTGCAATCGTAGCTGCATGCGTCGACCACCCATCACATCATGATTCCCAGTATCGACTAACTACACACTCTTCCTGT